>VXBA01002921.1:136215-308289 GCA_013399895.1 Serilophus lunatus | reverse complement strand
TAAAAGCCCGAAGAAACGGAAGTTCACTCTCTTTGGCTTCCTGCAAAGCTGGAGAGCAGCCGCACGGCTCCCCCTCTCCTACTCCCAGGCCTCGTGGCTTGACTCAGCCCACCTCCATCGGCACCGGAGCCACGCGAGCACAACTACAGGTTGAAAGCTTCCCCAAATAACATCCCGGGTTGGGGGGAGAACCTTTCACTGTGTTGTGTTTTTCAGAGACTTCAAGGGCTGGGAGTTGGCTACCACCAGAGAGAGGGAGAGAGAAGAGGAAACGGTTTTCCCTTCCCACTGCTTCTCTTTGGCCAGCTTGGCTGGCCTTTGAAAGCAGTTCCCTTATTCCTTTTTTTTCCCTTTGTTTTCCTTTTTCGTGGTTTTTGTTGGGTGCTTTTCTGTGTTAAGTCCGGAGTTCCCTTGAACTGTTTTTTTACCCTCTTTGGTTGAGCTCCAGACAAATAAAGTGTTTCTCTGTTGTTACATTCTATTCATTCGTCTCGTCACTATTAAGAGTGCCCCCTAGTTAATATAGTGGTGCTAAACCACCACACTTCCCCTGTTCCTAATTTTTGTTTTTAATTTGCAGATTCCTCTTCTAGTCTTTTGAATTTGCTTTTCTCAATTCTCAGCTCTGACACCTAACAAAATGTCAAAGGATTTCAGACCTAAACATCTGGTTTTGGCACAGCTAATGACATCTTTAGTCTAAAAATCAGCTTCATCTGTTACTGTTGTTATTTGAAGCATGCATTCAGCACACAAAATGCACTCTCCAATTTCTTTAGAATAAAACCAATTTGACCATTCCAGGATCTGCAACAATAAGAAGTAAAGAGGTAAAACCAATTCATAGCTAAGTACTATCATGAAACTATTATTCTTGAAACTACTTTTCTTTGAAAGTTCAAAACGTCAAACTCCGCCACATTTTGTGACTATTTATCATGGTAGAATAATCATTGAATCATAGAATGGTTTGGGTTGGAAAGGACCTTAAGATCCTCTAGTTCCAGCTCTGCTGCCATAGGAGAGGTGCTCCAGCCCTTTGATCATCTTAGTGGCCTTCTCTGGACGTGTTCCAAGAGGTCCACAACTTTATTGTGTTCGGCGCCCCAGATCTAGATGCAGTACTTCAAGTGGGGTCTCACAGGAGCAGAGTAGAGAGGCAAAATCACCTCCCTTGACCTCTTGGTCACTCTGATTTTGATGCAGCCCAGGATGTGGTTGGATTTCTGAGCTGCAAGTGTATACTGTCAGGTCATATGGAGCTTCTCACCCACCAACACCTCCAAGACATTCTTTTCAGGGCTGCCCTTCATCCATTCTCCACCCAGCCTGTACTTATGCTTGGGACAGCCTATATCCAGGTATAGGACCTTGTACTTGGCCTTCCTGAACTTCACGAGGTTTGCATGGTCCCACCTCTCAAGCCTGTCCAGGTCCTCCTGGATGGCATTCCTTCCCTCCAGCATGCTGATGACATCACACAGCTTGGTGTCATCAGCAACCCTGCTGAGTGTGCACTCAATCTCACTGTCCATGTCACCATCAAAGGTGTTAAACAGCACTAGTCCCGATTCTGACCCCTGAGGGATGCCACTTGTCACTTGGACATCAAGACACTGACTCCAACTCTTTGAATGTGACCACCCAGACCATTCCTTTTCCAATGAGTGGTCCATCTGTCAAATCCATGTCTCTCCATAATACTTATGTAACATGCTGTCTTCTGAAAACAGAGATCAGAGGATGATCTAACAGGTACTCTCCGGCAAATCATTTATTGTGTCACTGTCATCAGCTGTCTCTCCTGTCCCTCTGATCGAGATCATCTCACCCACCACTGGCACAGCAAAGGACAATGTGTGCTTCCACCTCTTCCAGGTCTTTTCAAAGTCTGAGATTTTAATATTTTAATATTTTCTTTGTCCCTCCCAGCACCAGTGCGGTGGGAGTCATAAGGAAACATTTTGCTCTTTGCTCATAGGGCTGTGGCCACCAGCAAAGGGGCAGAGAATACAGCCAGTTTGCCAGGGGCATCTCCCAAACCCCTCGTACCCACTCTCTGTGCCTACATTTGGATTGAAGATGTCCACTCAGAGTTTAAGGCACCAGAAAGGCTCCCCAAGAAGGAAGCTAATTAAGATGTGCAACATGTGCTAATAAGGGCACTAGGAAACACAATGAAGAATGCCTCTGTGAAAAATAATGAAATCCTCTAGGATTTTATTTTAATTAACTGCTAGACAAATCATGTATCTGTTAGCATATAGCTTCTTAATATACATTCGTGCATTAGCTCTAGGTGAGTGAGGCTGAAACTTTATTTTCAAAAGGAAACAGATCCCATCAGTGCTGAAACAATCTTTAGAAGCTGTCAGAGGTGATCAATGGCTGGAAAAGACAAAAGGCCTCTTTTTGTGCCTCCTCTAGAGAGCATGGACTACTGAAGATATGCTCTAGAGCCAACCCCGAGCCCTGAGACAGCAGGTATATTCAATAGGGAATGCTAATTTCTAGTGCTCAGAGATCTGCTTCATTGCTGAAATATTTCACTGAAATGGTTGTGTGCTATGAGGCTGCTGAGCTGTGCTGGGAAGTCCAAAACGTTTGCTGCACAGGCAGGAGCTATCCTTAAGCAATGTGCTATCTATTTACTTAGTTTGAGTAGATACAAGGCCGAATGGACTGATGCTTTGCCTGAAGTATTTTTACACTTGAAACATTGCAGGACCACTTTCTGTGTGTGGAAGAGGATGGCAGGATTCAGCTATCTCAAGAGCAGAATGAGGAAGTAATGAGTAGTAGGTAGTTCACCTAAGCCTCCTGAATATTTGCTGAACATGCCTGAAAGCATTGCTAAAAGTTTACCATTCAGGGCACCTCACTGCTTTTGAGTGACACAGAAGTTTTAAAGTCCTTTAGCAAAATCAGAATGAATATTGACAGATATATGACTGACGGGTACTTTTGGAAATTGATAAATATTGCCTATAGCATCAAAGATCTGATTTGAACATATATACTCTTTGCTGATGAAATGGCAGGTTTTATGTGCAATGAGCACTGTGGGCCATTTCCTTCCATAGCCTGAGCAACTACAATAGATGATCAGCAGTTCCCCCTCCCCTAGTCTGCAGCCAGCAGCCTTGCCTTCCCCTTCTAATCAATTAAGAGAAACAGCTTCTTCTACAAGTAGGCTCATCTGACATATTTACCTGTCTCCATTAAGCAGCAATGCCTATTTCTCTCCCTACGAGCACCTGGTTATCTCTGTTGATGGTAAAAGGGAATCCAGACAATTAACTCGGACACAGAGAACTATCTGCTGTTGGTCAGATGAACTGTACCTAGAGACCTACAAAGAAGGTCTTGCAAAGAATTTGAAAAGTATATCCCAGTTTAAAAGCACTGCTGGGGGAAGAACTGCTATTCTGTTGGTGATGCTGCTTCTTGGTGTGACCTGCCTATATGACTGAGCTTCAACAGTTGTCTCTTCACTTACCATCCAACTAAAGAGAGGAATAAAGGATGGAAAGACAATAAAGAGAAAGAAAACACTAAAATAGATGAAAATATCAAGCATGATCTAACAGTTTGTGAAAACATTTTGTTCTCTCCATCCAGGGAAATTGGGAGATCATCACTAGTGCTTTTTTGGTAACACAAGCAACACTGCAAACATAAGAACCCAAAACTCAGTGTAGAAATAACAGGAACGAGACAGAATTGCATCCAGGACCAGAAAACATGTATTCAAGCTCAAGAAGAGTCAAGGGATCTGCAGGCGAAGGGAAGGGCAGTTGTGCTGATAGCATGGAGAAGTGGAAGCAAATGCAAATCACAGTAGGCCAGACCCCAGTCAGTTTACACTGGAAAAGATGACAAACAGGGTTTTGCAGGAGAAGTGCTGGAAGTTCTTCAGTGGATTGTGGTTAGAGACCAAAGTCTTGTTATCAGATCAAGAGGAATTATCAGTCCATCTTACCTGGATACCTAGATACCTAATTTTTGGCACTGAGGAAGCAGCACTTCAAAATTGGCCTGTACCAGATATAGAATTGGTATACATGACTTTGAAAATTCAGAAAAGGCTGGAAACTTTTTTTCCCCCCTATATTATACCCTAGAGAGTTATTTTTACACAATAAAGTCTAGGAAATTCAGATGTTACTCATAATGAGGGGAGTGGGCGGGAAAGATATTTCGGGATATGACAGCTGGCAAGTTTTTGGTTCAACAGTCCCTGAAACAATAAGAGGTGATAACAACTTGGATCTGATTTTGATTATCAGAAATACTGGTCATAAGACATAGATCTGAATAATTTAATTATGAGTTCATTCAAACAAAAGTAGGCAGGAGCACAAGCAAGAGAGGACCTGTAACTAAAACTGTCAATTCTCAAAATGCAAATTTTCACAACCTACAGCTATATTTAAATTTACATTCTGGCTCTCACCATGGCTCACCACAGATCTCATAATTGTCTGGGCTGGAGGATGACTCGAATATGACAGTACTCCCACCTATCTCTGTATGCAGGCTTCCCCTCTGTGGCACCCACCTGAGATGAACTTCAGAGTAAATGTGGTGTTCCCTGATGAAGAAACCTGAAAGCAGTCCTGCACTGACTTGTCCACACATAGCCTGAGGGGAATGAGTGACTAGAAAAGGTCTATGGAGCTGAGGAGTTCAGATAATTCAGGGGAAACCTGACATTTAAGTCAAAAGGTGACAATGCATCTTAGATTTGTGTCCCAAAGATGGAGGAAAGTGTTACAGAATCTGTATGAGCGATCCTCTTGTGAAGGATGCTAAAAATTAAAAGAAAACTTAAAAGAAGTTGCTCAAAATGAAAACAAAAATTTTTCTGCCCAAAGTCATGTTAATTTAAATTTTAAATAGGAAATTAAATCAAAGAGCAAAAGGTTCTTTATTTATAGAAGCAAAAAAGGAACATAAGAAATTGAGCTGTTAAGCAGAAAAGACGGGCTACATATTAAAAATGTCTCTATAATATAGACATATATACATATATAATTACATATTATAATATGGTGCATATTTAATCTTCTTCTCATTTCTGACTGTTAATACTCCTAGTTTTCCTGACTAACACCATTATTTGAAGTTCCATAAATTATTTTACTTTGTATGTATGTAACAGAACTTAATAAGTTTTCTTCATGGATTGATGTGGAAGTAGTAGTAGGTGTATAGGTTCTTAGGGAACCTATACAAGAGGGGCTGAGGTCCCTCTCGAAGCCTACAACACAAATTGTACATGTTTTCGTTTGAACATGAAACACGAGAACCGTATTTTCTACTCCATTCATATAGAAATCTGCTATCAAAAAATATGTTGGAATATTCTACGATATTCTATGAAGGATGAAAACAAGTAGGACCAACTTTTTAGAAGCTACAAAGGTGCAAGAATGAAGTTCTTAAAACAATGTATGTACAAAAACTGAAAATGTGTATCAATAAAGCTTTTCAACAGAAATTGGCTGAACATCTCTTACAGCTTACATTATTATCAGTTTTACAAGGTTCTTATTCCATTTTTATCTGATGTACAAAAGCAGAGAGAACGAAAAAATCAATTGTGATGTTAATGGGTATAATTCTTATCTCATTAGTGTTACACCTACTTACTACTGGGATGAATTTGTTCCTCTGAGACTTAGTAAGGCAGCTTTTCTAAAATCATCTACATTAGTTTCCATCTACCCACCTTTCAAAAGCATCCATTTTTATTCGCACTAAATGATACTAGCAAGGCTAAAATGACAGTCCTTAAAAACGGAGATTGCATGTTCTTTTTGAAAAGAGCACCAAATAAATGTTACTATTTAATGAATGCCTAATGCTCTGGGTTTTTTGGAAGGCTTTTATAAAAGATACTCTGAATGATTCAGAGTGTGCTGCCACCGAGACCACACATACATAAAAGACAGGTCAGACATCAAGGTTGAATTCATTATTAGAGCCCCATAGGGACCCATCTGTCCTGTAGCTGAAGGGAGAAATCAAACAGAGGAGAGAGAAAACATAGACAAGAAGTGGACAGTGAAATAATTATTTATTGAAAATGGTTAAAATATCTATTAGAGCTAGAAATACACACTTGAACACATCTGAGTTTTCGAGAATGTGATGACTGCCACTGGGGACACCAGTATACTGGAAAATGGGTAAGATGAGAATCTGCCTATACAGATAAAAAGGACAAAATATGCCATCCAGATTCAAAGTCTGCACCATCTGCATTCATTTGCAGGGTAACTAAAGGATACCCTCAGCAAAGGACACAGTTGTACAGTTAAGGACAAGTTCTGCTGGGAAGATGGGTCTCTGTGACACTATTCAACAACCACAGCTGGAATCCTGGTAAATATGCTCAGGTTCCCCTGTATGGGTTAAGCTGTTTTAGAATGACTGGCAAAGCTAATTTTGGAATGAAAACCCACTGTTTTCTTTAAGAAATTAATTTGGTTTTGGATTTTATTTTTTTCCAATTCTGGATGAGCTCTTTTTAAACACTGACTTGCATGATTTATTTTCTCTGAGGAGTCTTCTGGACCAACGCAGCAGGCCACTGAAATCATCATCTCTGCCCATTCTCCTCCTCCCTCTTTCTCCTAGACCTCTTTTTCTTTTTCCTTTCCTTTTTTTTTTTTTGACTATGAAGAACAGAAGAAGATCCCCATTACCCTGCTTCACTGCTCTCTAAAAGAAACTTTAAAACTTCTAATATTACTTAATCACAGCTTTCAGTGCTCCTGCTGCCATAAAACATTATAACAATGGGCTGGCACTTCATCAATTGTAATTTGCTGATATTACAGTCACAGCAGCGCTCAACATAATTGCCCTGCTCTACCACTGACTCATAAGGTTTCTTGATCTTGGTCAATACTTCTTTGCTCTGGAGGCTGCAGGCAAAAATTTTGCTCTAACAGCTCAGCTTTTTAAATTTCCAGTTCCTGCCCATCTGAGCAGGATGCATCCCTCCAAATATTCAGCACACTATTGTCCCCAAATTTAATTCTCACACATTTAAATCTATTAGTACACACTTTATTCTTCATTATTTTCAATTTTACACATAGCAGCAGAACACGACTTTCAAACAGAGATAATAACAGCAGTTATTAAGAATGAAGGAGCTAACTTGAAGACAGTAAAATAAATTCTGCTAGGACTTTCAATTCCTTGCAGGTTCAAAACACCTCTCAGCAAGAATATGACTTCAAACCATACAGATTATTAATAAGATGTTTATCTCAGGACAAAAGGCACCTTGAGAAGCAATTTGATTATTTTGTGGTTTTTCTGTAGACAAATTAAAACATAAATTATCAACCCAAATGACTTCTACTGAAGACAAAGGACAGCAACAATATAGGAAAAAACAATAGTGCAAACTCTTGTGACAGAACAGACTGTGTGTGACTCATGATGTAAAAGTCATCATTGTGAGCTGCGAATATTTATTCCTTATCTGATTGCAGCTTCTCTGAGGTTGGGACAGAGGTGACACTACAGAGGCAGGAAAAAGCCTCTCTGCAGGCATGCAAGTACCCTTGCTGAACACTTGTAGTAAATAAAGCATAAGATCCATGCCATGTGGCAGTCATATGGCTACACAGACAAGGAAACATAATGCTGTGATAGAGACTTCATAACACACTGCAGGGAACAGATAGATTTTGAAGTCTTTGGCTATTTTTTTGTGCCTCTGCTTTCTTACACTGCAGTCTGTCTCTAAAAGCTGGCCTCCCAGGTTTCCATTACAGAAGAGGACCACTCTGAAGTTCAGTAAGCACAGTGTGGGAAGAAGATGAAGTCTGGGGAGACAGGCCTTTGTGTATACCAGTTGACAAGCCCAAGTGCTGGGATCCTGATGAGGAATTTGCTGACCACCCCTCCGCTCCACCCCTCTTTGTCTTATGCATGCAAAAGCTTTGCAAGCACCTGCAAAAGCTTTGTGTACAAGCATCCATTTGAGAAGTATGGTAGCACATTGCCAGGACAAAGTGTTACCAAGGGGGCCCACAACAAGGATTATATCCACTCTTTGTAGCTCCTACATGATCAACCCTAAGATCATCAAAGTGACTGGCTTGTTTTCTAACACTCTGGCTGCTGTAGCAAGGATAAGAGCTCTTGTCTGGGCTGTGGGAGCAACAGCCTGCCAAATTTGAGTTCACTCTATCCAGAGCACAGGGCTTAGGATGCCATGTGAAATCCCACACACTCTGTCCAATTGGCTCAAACAAGTGGAAGGCTACTGTAAGAGTTAAGCTTTGCTTATTCTGCACATTTTGCCAAGATTCTGAAAACCACTTAATGGACTTGGACAGACTCGAGGGGTGTTTTTAGATTCAAGTACTACTTATTTAATGGATTTATTTTATAAACATCAGCATTAAGATTTTCAAAACTTCTTTGGGATTTGACCTGATTCCTTTTAATTTTTAATGTAAAATAACATCTGAAGCTGGCAACAGCAACATAATTGTATAACTCAATACTTGTATAAGCTCATATTCTCATATTCAGAATATGAATATCCATATGCATAATTCTCATATTCTCCATCCACCAGGATATGGATAAAAAAGGTGGCGGATATTGCTGTCTAGAGGATCATCTCCCTTTGGCTTTATAAACAATTGCAAGACTATTATGCCCATGGCACTCAAGTATCTAACTTGAAAAGGTTTTCTAGGCCACCACATTTCAAATTTATACAGATAAAATATATATGGGTGTGTATACACAGGAATATATGTGTTAGTGTATATAGTTGTATTTATTTTATCTCTGTGTGTATCTGTGTATGAATGTATATGGACATAGACATTCCTATGTGTGTTCTCCCCTGGTGCTGGCTACCTGACTGTTTGCATCTCTTTAGAAACTTTCACTGCTGTTCTGACTCTGCACAGTGCTACCTCTTGCTCCCTCGTGGCCCCTCAGGATGTGCTAGTGCTTAGAGAACTTCAGTGAGACATTGCACATATTCCCAACAGGCTGTTCTTCTGAGGTTATGTGCCCTTCGCCCTGTAAGAGCAGTAATTAGGGAGAACATATATCTAGGAGTGGGAGCGGGATCAGGATGCTGTACAGTGTGTAGGCAGTGCCAGCCTGCAGATGAAACTAGAGTTGGGGAAAGGTGCAATGGTGGCTGGCTGTGCAGAGGTCCCCAGTTCACTCTTTCTGCAGCAAAATTTAGGACAGTAACATCACCCTTTCCCAGGACAAGAAAAATAAGGGAAGAAGAATGAAATCTGGGAGGAACCGAGGTTTCTTATTTAATCACAACAAACGGAAAATGTCTTATGCATTCAGAATAGAAGAAAACTAGTCATAAACTTATGCAAGGCAGCTGGTTTGCCAATAACAGGTCCTACACATTCTGGTATTAATATTATTGCTCTTGCCAACTGTCAGAATGTAATGCATATTAATGATGTTTTACTCCAAATTGGTCATTGTTAGAGTTAATAATTAGGTAGTCAGGCACTAATTATCTCTATTTTGTCTCAAATCATTAACTAAGAAATCTGGAGAAGTAATTTCAGAGGCAAGCACCAGAGCCACACACAGGAGGGCAGGCTCTGTTGTGTGCACAAGAGATGCTTCACTCCAGAGAGTGGCACCAGACAACGTCTGGAAGCAGTCAGTGGGATACTGCTCTCAGTGCTGGGTGCAGAGTGGCAGCACCTTGGAAAAATATATATGCATGTGGTACCCGCCTGTTCCCTGCACCCCTGGGTAGCCCATGAAGAAGGAAAGCTTCTTGAGGACATCACCTGACACCTGGACAACAGAGCTGCACCAGCAGGGCCACCACAGGCCACCACTGCTGGCTGCAGCCCCATTCCCAAGCAGCATCTGGCTGGAAGGGCACTACCAGTAGAAGGATGGGCAGCAGGATGAGGTGACACAACAGGCCTGCTCAGAGGAAGTGAAGTCCCAGCATTTACTCTGAAATAAGACTTCTTTGGAAATTACCACAGGAAAGAGGTCAGAATAAAAATGGTCTGGCACACTTGGAATGAGAGACCTTGGGCACATGCGTGGAGCTGCCTGAGCTGCTGCTGGGGCCAGGGACACCCACAGCTCCCCTCTGAAGGTCTGTGCTTTCAGATCACAGCTGAAAGCTCCCCAGCAGCCGGCAACACCTACCTCTCCTCAGATGTGTGCAAGGTACCCTTACTGCAATCATTCTCCCCTATTTTCCTTATGTATTTTAGAGATTACACCAGAAATGCTGCATGGGAAGCCTTTAGAAGTAGTTCAGGGAATGTATTTTGCTGGCCAATTTGAACTGCTTGTACCCTCCTAGTGCTTTAGCAGACAGCAACCAAAAAAATCCCTTTTCAGTTATTCTGCTGCAATTTATCCTTCTCATTTAAGAATTTTTGAGATTGTCCTGCCCTTGCAGGATACACAAGACATCAGAGATCAGCATTCACCACCTTACATTATGAACTTACCTCAACATAGAGGATAGGGAAAATGCCAATCTTGTCACCCAGCATTCCTTCTGCCCAGTTGTCATCCACCCTCCTGATGACCGTCAAAATTTCATCCTAAAATCAGAGACACACAAAATACATAATCAGGTTTTTTCAGTAGAAAGATGCCAGTTTTTAGTTATCCAAATTAAAGCCTAGAGAGAGAGTACACAGAGGAGGTCATGTGCCAGGTAAAAATGTTTCCTGAATCCTGGACCAGTGGCATTCCTGGCCCAGCATCTTACTCCAGGCATCCCATTCAAAGTGCATTTAAGCACTATGCAGACCAGTGCAGCTCATGCTGGCTGTCAGTACCTCCAAGGGTCTGAGCAAAGCAGATGGGAATAGGTAACTCCTGGCTTCACTGCAGGGAGAGAAGAATGTTTGACTCAAGAGGTCACCTCTAACTCAAATATGAAAACTCCCTAGCATGAAGTTTCCCCTGTGCATCCAAGGGTCTGTCGTGATGCTTGGCTGGTCTGCAATTTAAAGGGAAGCATGAGTACAGCACAGGTAGTCCTGGAAATACTTCCAACAAGAAGCATAAGGTATAGTGTGAGGTGCTCAGCCTACATGCTGACATGTCAGTTTCCTTTTTAAAAAAAAATAAATATTTGAAGGTAAAAGTGAAAGGCAAATAAAAAGCCAAGGATAACATAGTACAAACCAAATTGCATTCAACTGTCGGATCAGCTTGAGTTTAGGTGTAAGTTTATTTGCTAAAACTAATGGCATTTCAGTATTATATTTAATCAAAGGGATCTTACAAGGATTTCAGCTGATGATGAACATTTTTTCTGATTAGGAAAAAGGAGATAAAGCAGTGCAGATGAGATTCACACTGCTCAAAATTTCTCTTGGTATAGTTAAAGCCTAGAACATACTAGTCATTAGAAAAGTTCAAGTGACTAGAATCAAACACTGAATTTTCCCAGTTTGAGCTACTCAGCTTGTCAATGGATTTCTGCTTCCAATTCCATCTTCTGGGATTATCCTACTAAACCCAGGCTTGAGCCAGCATTGCTTGCTACAACAGCTGTGGAAGGCAGTCCTCTCTGTGGGGCTCTGCCTGGATAGGCGGATCTCCTATGAGAAAGGAAAGGAGTGGGCTGAGAGAAGATGGGAAGGCAGCATAGTTCTCTCATGGCGTGCAATCTTCTTCTGTTCCTGGGCAGAAATTTACAAAAAAAGAAGAAAACCTCTTCCTCCAGAAAGCTGAGACAGAGTTCCCTGCTGATCTCACTTCATTTCCACTACTCACTCTGTGAAAATAAGAGCTACATATGGTCTACCACCCTCCGAGTAACAAGATACTGATGTTTAATGGTCAGGCCAGGAGAGTTGTTTTTTTGCAGATACTTCTCACGCAGGAAAAAACCCTAAAAATTCCTGATCCAAGATGTTCAGATTGTGGATTTGCATTGATAGAAAAATGACCAGAACAGGAATGTGATATGATGCACTTTGTAGTTTTTGAACATGTGCATTTTGAACATGTGCACTCTGAAATAGTTTAAATGTTTCCTTTGAATTATTCATCTGAATGATACATTAGGGGAAAGCTCAGAGAAATGACCACAGACTGAGTCAGTCAGCTATTTATTACAGCTGGAAGGATGCAAAAGAATTTGTGCATTTAATATCCTGAAGAAACAGATAGCATTCCCTTTCAAAGCCCTGTCTGCACAGACCATTTTTGATCTGTATAAAGAACTGACAGTAATCTGCAAAGCTTCCACATGCTTTTATTAAAGACTGATTATCATAAATTTAGAATCTAGGTAAAGGGGGTAAATGAAGAAAAGAACTGACTGTATCATTTCCAGAAGCTACTGTGAGTTTTTCTACTTTTGGTATTTATTCAGCTATTTCCTTAAAAGAGTTTTTAAAAATGCGAAATGTGATGGGTCTAGACTTTCACTACATGTTTATGTGCACACATATAATATTATGTGTGTGAGTGCATGCATACGCCTATGAATAGAATCATAGGTTGTTCAGGTTGGAAAAGACCTCTAAGATCATTGAGTCCAACTGTTAACCCAGCACTGCATATAACTTTGTGTGTGTATATATATATATACACACACATAACATAAGAAATTAAGAAAAAAACTTTAAACTGTAAAACCCCCCAAACATTTGATTAGATTTTGTTAGAGGCACTGTGCAATCCCATCCCTGGAGCAGGCTGTACAGACACCTGGCAGGAAAGGTTTATCCTGCATTAACTTTACTCAGAGATGGAGTGGGGAATGAGTGACCTTTGAAGATCCCTTTCAACTTTACCTTCTATGGATCTATGAAATGTGGAAGCATTCCCCTACACTGACCTTAGTTTGGGTCTGCCAAGTCTGGCTGCTGAATGTGGTCATATTTGAGAAAAGCATCCTGACATCTGCTAATATTCAAAACACGTATCTTTGTGGAACAGCAAAGTGCAAATCCTTGAGAATTCTATTACATAATTAGTTTTTATAAGGGTGTTGAAAATCTCAAGGAATTACAGCAAATCCTAAAAAATCTTTTGATATTCTTTATTAATAGAAAGTTTCTGTGAATTCACAGCCAATTACATCATTCTATACAGTGGGCTGGTGAAAGCCTCAACATGAACTATTTTACTACCTTTTATTAGTTGGATAGCCATGCTACTTATAAATTCCTAGAAAGATTCCCAAAAGGATCATGAATAGTAAAAAGCCACAGATCTCTTGGCATAGCCCTTCAACTTTCTGAACTTCATTATTTCACATTGACTAAATTGATTTTCAGGCAACATAAAGGAATCTAAGCCACAAATCTCATTTCAAAAGCCAATGGTATCAACTGTAGTTAGGACAGAGATATGTTGTACTCTTTTCATTCCTGTTGCTAAAGTCTTTAATTATTTGCTCTCTCCTATTTGCTCGAGTTTCTCTTTATTCATCAGGGCTGCCTCAACCTTGTGACAGGCATGTGGGGCCTGCAGTTTCAGTTTATAATCCTTATTAGAAAAGAAGTCAAAGATAAATCACTTAAAAAGCAATCTGATTGACAGCAAAATGAATACTTTTGCTGAGAAAACAGCACAAAAAAGTGTCCAATAACAGTCCTGATTCACAGCCTGATTTTTACTCTAGTCATTAATGGCCATTAACAAAGCAATACAGAGCAGATGTGCCTGCTATTCTGCAGAGATAACTACTCCATCTAGAGCACTGGGGAGATCTCAGCAGTGGCAGGATGGCACCATGTGGTGCTCGGTGAGTCCAGCGACAGCGCTTGCCAGCTGGCACACCAGTCTCTGTTGCTGGTTATTGCCAGGATGATGGGACTGAGTGCTAAGGAGTTGGGATGATGCTCCACAGCCAGGAACCAATGCTGGATGTGATGTATATAAGACTGGCACAGCATTTTTTAAACACTACTGTGGCCTGAGAACAGAAGTGTTGGAAAAATGAAGGAAATAGTTGATGTTATTAAAAATGTGATGACCAATAACGCATGGTGAACAGTTGAGGCTACCTTGACAGGTTTGAGGCTCCTCTGCCACTGGGACTCAGCCTTCTAAAGGCCATGTGAACTCAGGCATGCAAAGGGTGATCAAACACGAAAACAAACCTGTGGGTTGAAACTGGACTCAGTCTGAGAGTGGAGTAACCACAAACTAACAACAATGCAACTATTTCAGATTTGCACTGCTATACCTGAAAGCAGAATCCTCTTGCACGTGGTTTGTACCAGAGGGTGCATAGCCCAAAGGAGAATGGATTGTTTTTTGAAACAGAGACAGCAGGAGCCCAGGCTCATACTGTAGTAGCGTAAGGTGAGGTTAGAAAGCAGAGTCAATAAGTATATCCCAAAGCCATGCAATTAGGCTCTGTAGGCCACATGCTGATTCGAACTACACTAGAGAATATCAGGAATAAAGCTTCTGAAGCTACTGGAGTTAAACTGGTGCAAAGCTGACACAAGGCTGGAAACAGTTCTCACAGAGGAAAAATAACTGCTAAATGCCTGGTTTGACTGATCACTGCCAAACACTGAGGGAAAATATGTAAAGTAGCAAATCTGAGATTTGCTATCATCTTGCAGCCCCTGCAGAGGAGACAACAGGGTGGGGAAGACTATGCTTGCATGTATGGTTTATTTGGGAGGAGGAACTGGAGGAGCAAGCCAAATGGTGTCAGAGAATGACAGGTATGAGCTTTGTTTGTTGCACTGGACACTCGAGACAGACTTTTCTCTGCCCCTCCTGGTTTTATTCTTACACATACAAAATTATTATATTTGGTTTATCTCTGGCCTTTTACCTAGAGAGTGTTGTGTCTACAGGAGATGAAAATGGGTAAATGGCAGAAGCCCTCTGCAGCACTACTCATGAAGATCTGTGTAAAGCAGACTTTGTTTCATGGTAATACACCTCTGGAGCAACAGCATTTTTTAATTTTGAAAAATAAAATTAAAAAAAATCCCAAAACAAACTATTAAGAGTAGACAGCAAATATCCTTCCTTTTTTCTTGTACTGCACCAATAGGTATTCTGAGCATGTAGTAATGAAGGGGAGGGAAAAAGTAAAGCCCAGCAAAAGAGCAACAAAACATAATGATACAGAAGATCCTTAAGAAGATCCTTCTTACAGCTTTTCTTTAGAGGACATCTTTATTATACATTTATAAATAAAATCCAGCTACAGGTACCATTAAATGAGTTGCAGGACACAAACAGGTTATATTAATTTGTATAAATGGTAAGATGACCTAACCTTCTACCAGAGGAAGGAACAAATAAGATCAGACGCAAACTGAGACATTCAAACGATGCATATTGCTCAAAGTGACATCTACAGCACTGCAGTACTCAGGACTCTATGCAGAGGAAGTGACTGCATCAGCAAATGATCTATAATCTGGGCTAAACAGAACTTTCATCAGCACAGGTGACAGGTAAAATTAGCATTGAGAAAACTGATGAAAACATGACGGTAAAGTCCCAAGACAAAAAACAGATTATTCACTGTCAGGGAGAACAATAGGCAGGACATAAAAACAGTTACAAGGTGACAGTGCGTGTAGTGAGAGGAGCTAAAGAAGAAAATAGCACTGGAAGAGAAACCTAAACCCCTTGTGAAAAACACAGTCATCAGGGATAAAAGGATGCAGACAGTAACACGAGGGGTGAAGACGGGGAAAATTGAGAGTTTGAGAGTAGAGCTACACAGCAGAAAGAAATGCTCCTTGTGAGAACAACATTGGACAGCTGAGAAAATGAGAACTATCACTGTACAAAGGCAATTATTGTAAAGGAGGTATACTAATACACGGCACCAAATACATCAAATACAAAGTGTCTAGGAAAGGACCTGCTTTAACAAAAAAGACCACAACTGCCTGCCATATCTATTAAATTTTTTAGATTGAGCAAGCAATGAATACTTTAAGTGGACAAGGAAGATTGCATCTCAGAGAAGTCTCCAGCGTACCTCTGGGCAACCAGTGAGGAAAACAACGCACTAGCAAATTTATGTTTACTGTTAGGATCTCAAAGGTAACTTCTGGCTAACTTTCTGTTATTGCATGGCTGTTACTCCTCACTAAGCAGCCCACTTTCTCAAAGAGATTCACAGCTCCAGGGAGGCTGAATAGTCGCAGGGTTTGCAGTGTTTGCAATCAAACACTTCACTTGCTATGGAGCAAAAGTGCTTACAAATCTTTTGTTAAATAAATATGAGAAAGTATACAGTCTGGGAAATTGCATTCTGCTAAGAAACGTTGCATGAGTGAAAAAGAGGTTACATTCGGTGAGAAAATGATATGCTGCAAATGATTCATTCAGCTATAATAAGTAGCCTCAAAAGAGGAGGTCAGTAAAATCCTGGTGAAGGATATTTTTATTATCTATTTCATATTCATTTTCAGCATAACTGTTATTATTTTATGTGATACTACAACAGCCGGAGACAGCTGAAATAAAACAGAAAACGACAATGAACAGGTTCTCCATGACATTCAGTGCCATAAACTAACAAGAGGGGATATGCTTTATTTTACTGTGGGTTTCTTGATACTCATGAAACCCATCTAAGGTCAACACAATTGCTAGGGAGGGGAGGGGGAGGCAAAAGGCAGGTAGAGAGGTGGGGGTAAAAGGGAAAACATGACATTTTAAATCCAAAAGAAATTACAATATCTCAGTTTTCTCCCATTCTAGCATGAATTTATTAAGTATTTTGGTTTTTTTTTAAAAAAAGGACTATTTTTCAACTGTTTGCTTTTTACTTTATGTTCTTAAAATAGGAAATACTGTGATATATTATGATAGTGTATTTCAACTGCTAATTGGTATATATTATGATGCAATATACATTTTGAAGCTGAATGCCGTTTTAAAACACTGGAATATCTGATTCAATAAGGAACATTAAAAGACACATTTCCATTAGATTTTTTCTGGAATTTGAGTTGTTCTTGGGGAACATTTCAATGCAGATGAAATGTATGATTTCAGAGAGAAAAAATGTTCTCAGAAAGCATGTAGCCAGTTCCAGTAGTTTAGTTTCACTAGCTTTATACCCACCTTGCTGTACACCCTTTTACAGGGCTGACCCTGATGGGAATCTTTGTGCCTACCCAGTCCTGCAGCATGGTTAGTGCATGGGACACCACAGGGAGACTGAGCAGGCTCTGCCTCTGCAGGGAGGATGTGCTGGCTTTGACTGGAGTAATTTTCTTCACAGTGGACAGTATGGGACTGTGTTTTGGATTTGTGCTGAACACAGGGTTGATAGTATATATATGTTGTTATTGCTAAGCAGTGCTTACATAGAGTCAAGGCCTTTCAAACTGCCATGCTGGCAAGGAAGTTGAATGTGGATGGGAAGTCAGAAGGAGGCATAGCCAGGATAAGTGACCCAAAGTGACCAAATGGATATTCCATACTATATAACATCATGCTCACCATTATGTGGGATGGGACCCTGCTCTCCTGAGCATGCTGAACACCAGACTGCCCATGGGAACAAGAGAATTAATTCCTTAGTTTTCTTTGCTAGTGTGCAAGGCTCTTGCTTTCCCTATTAAACTGTATTCACCTCAACCCATGGGTTTTCCAGCTTTTATCCTCCCAATTCTTTCCCCAGTCCTGTAGCAAGGAGAGTGAGCTAGCAGTTGTGTGCAGCTTGGCTGCTGCCTGATGTTAAACCATGACAGAGGAGGATTTACAAGTTGGAAAAAGTCAGGGCCCTTCAGCATGTTACATGATAAAGGGAATTTAGCCTTGTCAGCTTGTCTCTACAAGGCTGCTTGAGCTCAAAGACTTTAATTTTCTCACAAAAGAAACCCCTTGAAAGGAATAAACAGATTGCAGGGGGTGCCTTGGTCCCAGGGAGGCCAGGAAAGTGTCCCACCAGTCCCAGCACCGCTGTGCTCTTGACTTGCTGCCAGCACCACACGTGCTCCATCACTCCCTACAGAAGCAGCTTTCTGAATATTTAAAAAAAAACCCTATTCCCCTACCTTGGTGAAGGTCAGGCAATCCTTGTCTTGATCTTTATCCTTTATTTCAAAGTCGTATAGTGCTTTGCCCTGAGGTGGAGCTTGTGGGAGGGGCTTGATACACTGGATGTAACTGGCAGGGAAGAAGCCGTGGTTTCCATTGAGCTCCCCGTGGTACCAATTTTCGTCCACCTTCCGCCGCAGTATGATGATGTCCCCCTTGTTAAACTTGAGGTCACCGGGCTCTTTTCCCTCGTATGTGTAGAGGGCTTTGCCATAGGGAAGCTGAGAAACATTCTGGCAAAACAAAATAAACAACATCTTTAAGCAAACTCCAGCCAGCACCAGAATCCTTCTTAGAGTCATTTTTAGCTAGAAACAAACTGGTCAGTCATGATCAAATTACCCCAATAACTGCAGATGACTGCTACATAATGCTATACCCTGGATCTCAGGAAAACTAGGATGCATGTGATAGTAAGTCTGAGAAGGTAAGTGTCTTAGAGCAGGCACTGTCCATCTTGTGAAGCTCAGCTGAAACCTTCAGTACCTCTTGTAACATCAAACAACATAGTTTATTTTGCAAAATATCCTGCGTAAGCAGAACAATGTTTTTAAGCAAGTAAACCTTGACATGTGTAAGGTAAACTTTTAGACATTTTAACCTTCAGTGTTGCTTTGGTTTCCGAAGTTCAGAAAAGAAACAGGACAAAACAACCTTGAAGATTCACATGGTCCTAAGGGTTGGCAAGTTGATAATTTTTCATGGCATTTGTTTGAGCAACTCCAAACACTTTTGAGTTTGAAGATTTTCATTTAGCTTTTGATACTGTAACCAAATGCTCTCCTTTCAAAATCCCGAAGTCTCGTGCTGCTCAAGGGCTATTGTAAACAGTTAAAATATTCTTTGTTGCTTATGAATTAATGTCCCTATGGAAAAGTGGAATAGGCAGAATGCCTCAAATCTTCCTTTTAGAACTAAAAAGAGTTCTGAGGCTGTCACTCTCATTAAAAGAATGAAACAATCTTACGCAAAAAATCACAGCACAGAGAAAAAAAACAAACTAGAAAGTTCACAGTTTGAGAAGTTCATAGGTATGACAGAAAAAGAAAAGCCTATTTGATGGAAGCCACTTGACTGTGAAGAATCTCTCCAGAGTTTACTTTGCCCTGGTGAAAGATTATCTCATCAGGCTGCACTTGCATGGACAACTTATCGGTGAAAGTACTGGTTTATGCAGCCCTTGCCTTCCTGGCTACTTGCTCCACTTCTCACTGAATCCTGCAGGGTAGGAGGTAGCTCTGTTGGACACAGCTGCCTGCTGCTTTGGTCCTACAATAGTTCTTGAATCCGTACTGGGGTAGAAAAGGTGTATTGCTATATTATCCTGTATAATTTTTCATTTTATTTAGGTTGAACTAAGAGTCAGCTTGCAAGCCTCAATATGTGCTACTCATATTTGTAGTAGCACATACCACGGGGGATGTTAGAGGGGTCTTGTAAAGTCAATCTTCCATCAGAGCCTTTTTCTTTTCAGAGAAGTATTTGCAAAAATGACAGTTTTCTGTTGCATATAGATGCCTATAAGTAGTCTGTTCCCTGCTGTGTACTCTGGTTATCAATGCAGTGTCCTACAGGGACAATGAAAAAGTAAAGCTACATTTAATAAAATACCCTGGTATTCCCCCAGGTGTTTCTTGTGCCTGTACTTCTGGATAACACTCCTGTGCCTAAACTGACACTCGGATGCTTTCTGCAGGGAGGAGGTGGAGTGGCCCAACAGAAACACTGCATTTCTCTACCAGAGCCAGAAAATGAGATGCTGGGATGACTTTTCATGGTATTGGCTAAAGCCACAAGCAGAGGCATTTTTCAATCCTCATGGGTGTATTAAATGGACCTGCTCTGGTAGGGCAGGTTTTATGCTCTTACACCTGCGTCTTTCAGCAGGAGGAGGAGAAGCACCAGCCTGCTGCCTGCACTGCCTGCCAGTACCACCGCCTCTGCCTGCCTCTGGGCTCCAGATGATCACCGCAGCAGGCAGACAGCACACTGATCAAAAAGTAAGTTTCTTGAATACACCTTCACACACAGGCGTTAATTTACTCATTTTTATAGGAGAGGCTTTAGTAGCTGTGCACATCTTGGAAAGCCTGTGCAATAGATCTTTTTGCCCACAGCACGCAGTGAAGCAGTCAGGCAAACAGGCACAGCTCTTCAGAGCACTATCCATATTGTCTGGAGGGAGATTTAATTTCATTCGCATGTGTCCCTAGTTCTAACTTTTCCTATTATCAATTTACAGTTCCTCTTTTTGCTGTGTATCCTTCTGGATTTTGCTGTAGCTGAATGAGGGTTCTCAGTTAAAGACCAGTATTTTGGAAGAGCCTTCAAACATAACAAAAAAAAGCATACAATCAACATCCAGTTAGCAAAGCATCAAACAGCAGCATCCTACTGATATTTTTCTCTCTGCCAGGATGCTTTTTTCCCTTGACAGCAAATCCTTGCTCCCCTCCCCAGCATTTTAAAGATTAAGCATACAAGACCATCAAACTCCTTAGGTAAGGCATAGATTGCATTACTTATTTGCAACCAAAAAAAACCCCAACATATTAAGCTGAAAGACTCCAGACCCTTGTAGTAATTTAGAAATAAAAGATTCATTACTTTAATTCATGCTGGGAGAAGACAATTTATCAAAGTGAGAGTAAAACTTCTGCCATGTGTGCACTGAACCAGGCACATGCCCGGCAATCATGCTCTGTATCACTTACCCTAGATGGGGCCTTACTATTCCCAAGATCTTTGTAGCAACTCAAGGTCAGATAACTTTCTTTACTTTTTAACCATTTTCTCTTCCCAAGACTCATTTTACTGTGTAAAAAAGCAACAGTCCCCAGTGGAACAGAAAAAGAAACTGGATTTTACCCAATCACAGACATCATCAATGAAATTCTTATGCAGCACATGCTGGGTTTTTATTGCTAATTAATTGAGCTGGCTAGAAGATGATTCAGGTGGCTGTTTTTACCTTCCCCTGATGCAAATGCAGACTTTTAAGCAAAACAAACAAACTGCAAGACATAAATTTTCATTTGAAATCTGGCACTATTTTATTTGAAGACCTTAATGTGGGAATTTATAGTTTAGGTGTTTATGTTCCTTTTCTCATTCATGGGCTTAGCTATAGACTATGTCATCTAGGAACAGTCCTACACAGAGAAGATCTGCACATAAGGTACTTAAACTACAACTGCCAGTGGGGAGGTGTTTCCAAAACAAAATGTTCCAATTATCAGCTACTGCTTTTCTTATTCTGAGCCACAGCTTTTCAACTAAAAACTCTATAGAAGCATTTTTTAAAATGAACATGTTATTCAATGGAAGATACCCTCCTATTGAAAAATTGAGACATTTCCCAGCCTTTCCATAAGGCCAGAAGCACCCATTTTGATTTGAGCATCCCAGGAAAACTTTGGATTTACTGTGACCCAGGGTTAAACAAATACTAGAGTCCTCTAACCCTTTTCAAATAAAACTACTTTTCCTGTTCTAAAGCTTTAAGTGTCTGCTCAAATAGACCTAAGAGAGAAATTTAATATCAAAATTGAAAAACCAAAACCAACAAACAACCCCCAAACAAACAAACCCACAAAACCCTCAACTGAATCTTCCTTGGTGATATTTTCTGGCCAAAAGGTCTAGCTTTCAGTGGACTTTTCATGGTCAGATTAATAGCCCCTAAGAAGCATGTTTTTGGAAGTTTCCCATTATCATTCCTACTTTTGGTTAATCCATAAGTGAAAAGCAAAACAGATTGAGAAAGCTCCTCTGAACTACACCTGGAAGGAGGGACCACTAAACATATTTCATAAACAGAAGGAAAACAATCACTGCTGCTGTTTGCTAGTTGTAATGCCACTCCTCATCAACAGTTAAATGGTTCTTAAAAAACTTCCTATGATCCTATGATTATCTCCCTCTTTGCCAAATCTTTGTGCAGGCAATTGTAGCCATTCCCCTCTTCTTCACTTGACTTCCCCAATTCACAGGGAAAGTGGTTGTCCAAGACTGATACCCGACTGACATGCAAGCTCCCCAAGCCCTACCAGTGAGCATGTCCTTCCCAATTTATGTTCAAAATCTCTGGCCCATGCCTGTCCTGTTTCCCCTCAGGTCTTTCTTCCATGCAACAGCATTTCAGTCAGATATCATCACCTTCAGCATGCCCAAGTGGTCCTTTCTTACAAAGTCTTCTAATCTAAACCGGACAAGTGATCTAAGAAATCAGACTAATGAAAAGCAGAGATTGGCAATGATTTTCGTGATGCAAAGCACATAGAGGTGTTTCTCCAGCATCAGCAGGAGGACTTACACCTTCCTCTCACTCCCTTTTCTCCCATAATAAACCCTCATTGTCCTTCTTCTGCTCATCCCATGCATGGGCACTGCCACAGGAACAGCTTGTGGACAATACTAAGCCACTGCACTCACCGTGCACTTCATCCCCTGCTCTAAAACCTAAGTCCCTGCTCATCCATGGGGCCCCTTTTTGACATCTTCTGCATCACTGTGTCCAGAGAGGGAAACTCATTTTCTCAGCCTGGCCCCAGCAGCACCATGCTGCTCCTCTCCCCATGGCACCCAACTCCACAATGGTACTTCTGCACCCAGGGACCAATGCGGTGGCAGCCTGCCTGCCCTGTGAGAAGCTCGGTAGAGACCATCACCCCATTACCTTCCTCCAAGTCAGCTCTTGATCTAAGCTTCCACACTGAGGGATGGCTGCCAACCCCCTCCCCATCCTTCCCCCAGTTATAAAGAAATCTGGTCAGGCACAACGCAGGAGGCTGCAAAATTAAACAGTCTTGACATCTGACTGTATCAAGTAATTGATTTGCTGTGTTATGTATTGTGAGGCTAACTGGCATTTGGCTATGATGTGTATTAAATTTCAAAACTCTGTGTAGGTGTGTATAGAAATAAAGAATGTAAGAAAGGAAGGAAGGAAGGAAGGGATGAAGTCACAGTCAATGGTAACAGCCAGTTTCTTTTTCCTGCCAGTAAATCCATGCTGGCACAAAGCTGAATACTGCCAAAGATTTCTTTTCAATTTCAGCAATCAATACTGACGTAAAAGCCTGAAGCGTTAATATGCTGAAAATCCCCCTTGCAGAAGACTCAATGATATGTTGGCAACTCAATCATTCTGCATTTGTGTTTCAGCGATGTCAAATGGCAGCAGTTAAGCAGAAACCTGCTGGCAAATTGACAAACAACAGCCATGAAGCAATTAAGTAGCAAAGCTGAAGAATTCTTCATTATGTATCCTGAAGAACAAAAGGAATGGGAAAAAAAAAACAAATATACTTGCTTCTAATAAATTCTCCCCGTAGAAAGCTGAGTAGAATGTGAACTGCACAGACAGAGCAGATCATAAGTTTTCAAAAGTTATAGAAAATTCTTCCAATGTGTTCAAAAGCAATACAAGCTCCAACATGGGTCAAAGCCTGCCAGTTTCTATTTGCAGTACTTAAAAAAAAAGGTCTGATGTTTGCCTGAAGTACAGTGTGTGTGCCTACAAAATAAGAAATCAAAAACAAAATAAACAGGGGCAAGTCTTTCAGCTGCTAAACTCAGACAAACCCTTTTCTTAAAACAAGTTTGTGTTTATATCCCTGAAACCCAAGAAACCTTTTGAGGCTCCAGCTACAACTCCTCTCTGCAACAGCAGAGCAGAAGATGCTTTTTTCTGCAGTGTTAACGCCACATTAATGCTGAAGGATAATTTATCTTGCTTTGTGCAGCTCAAGCTGTGCAAAGAAGGGAAACCTCAACTTCTTTGCTTCAAGGGCTTCCCTTGCACATGAGGATCCCCAACAAGAGGCAGGTGTGACGATGCCCAACCAATGAGATAGCACCATCTCCTGACCCCTGCTTCAAGGGGATGAAAGGATTAAAGAAATGGGGAAATGCAAAAGGTCAAAAGGTGGAGGAGTGTTTAACTCCTCCTTCCCTTTGCTTCACAGGTCTTGTTCATAGTCAGAGCCAGAGGTGAAGCAGGAATGGATAAAGCCAAGCAGCCTCAAAATATGCTGCTGGAGCAGCCCAATAAGAACACTCCTATGAACAGTAATTTATTTTTTTTTTTTAGCCTGTACTTAAATCACTTTAGGAAAACACAGTAGCGTGTTGCTTGTTGCAGTTCTTGAAAATTCTCCAACATCTATCTCCACATCCCCCATTCTCCATTTGGGGACACACACACACACATTTCTGAAGAGTCTGTTCCTCTGAATGAATGCATTTACATTTATCTCCTTCATGAAGTACTATCAAGTGTAAACACTCAGAGTAAAATAAAACTCGATAAAGAAGACACAGAAAGGAAAAAGTAATGAAAAATAATGAAAAGCATGCACATCTCAGTGGTAAAACACAATTAAACACAAACTATTACTATAGAGTATAAATAATAATTAAAACACAGACTGCTAATTTTTTGCTTCATTACTTTGAAACATCACATATTACTCTGAATCTCCCAGTCAACACAAGCAGAGATTCAGTGGTGACGGATGGGATTGAATTTACATTTTCCAACTGGTGGGAAACTCCCTAGGAGCAGGCTAAGTGACACTTCAGCATATGGTTTCCTGCCATCCGTACAAGCTCCACAGAAACTGCAGCAGCTGTGCTGGAGAGGACAGGGGTTGGGTGATGGAGCACCCATCAGCAGGACTGCTGAAGAGGAGATGGGTTACTCCCTACTACTAGCACCCAGATCTTGGCACCAAAAAGTCCCATTCAAATCAGCTGAGAGCAATTTAAATCATGAGCATGAAATGCCTGCTTGGATCCCTCTGGGACAGAAAAGTGGAAGGCAGTCTGGCACAGCATGCAACTTGATTGTGGTGGCAATGACAGCCATGTCTGCCAGACTCAGCAAGGGCAGCAGCCGCTGTGCACTGCTCACTTGCTCTTCACCATCCTGCCCACTACAGTTGTTCTCGAATGAACATCTTTCCAAAGCAACACTTTTCACTTAAATTAGTTGTGATTCTTAGAACACATCACTTAGCCCCGGGAAACAAGAGAGAGCGTATGCACATGCAATGAGCTGAAGCAACAAGGCCTTGGAGCAAACTTTAGCCAGTACAGTTATAACAAATATATACCACCACCAGATCTGTGACCTGCAGAGTTTTCAGTGGCTTCTGCCCTCAAGAGGAACTTTCAGGATGCTAGATCATAAATCATCATCAGATCTCACAGCAAAAACTCTTAAAAGTGGTTTGTCTTCTGTGTAACTTGATTTGTCTCATGTACAACCATTCAGAAGCACTATCACCCCCAGGCCACTTGTCCAGCATATCTTGACGGTGACACTGTGGTATTTGCTTTCACAGAAAGCTAAAGCCAGAAAATTAATCAGAAAGAATCTAATTTTCCACAAAGTAGCAAAGACAAAAACTAGTTATATGCTATTATTCAGCTCTGTGTGAACAATCACACTTTGCAGGTACAAACTTTTTGAAACCAACTTTGAGAAAAAAACTACTTAAGAGGACAATAAAAGCAGCACCACAAAGAATGAAAACTGAATGTTATCATTTATATACCCTGGAAAGTGGCATGCTTATTGATAGTGCCACATAAGTAGTAATTAATCACAAGAAAAATAAAATTCTTAACTAAAGCTCTACTGTTTTATTTGACTAAATGGTTAACTAATGGCAAGGCCCTGATCCTGGCTGATGGTGCTATATATAGGCTGCAGTCCTTGTGATACCTAAAGACATATGCAGACAACAGGCACTGGACTAGGAGGTAAAATGCTTTTCCAAAACTGTTTTGAGACGCTGGAAGGCCTTGGAAATACTTCTGTGCATTCCCAAGAGGTGGTCTTTATATGTGGGGAGGAAGTGTCCAAACAGATTAGGAGCCTATTTGCTATTTTCAGAAGAGACTTTTTCAATTAGCGTGAAGGTACCATGGGAATCGCTCAACAGATGGAGCACGAAGGCAGGCAGGTACAACATCACTCTAGCACATCAGCATTGCTCTCCAAAGAACAGGAAACAATGACACTCATCACCCCAGAACAGTAAAGGATGGTGTTATCCTTCTTCAGTAATGGATGAATGGAGCACAAACTACTTTTTAAAGAGAATATTATCTCCCGAGGTTACTTTATAGTTTACCCAGCAAGCAGGCCCAACTTGCATTTTACCTTATAAGGTCCATCTTTATAAACAGCAAGATTAAAGAATGTTTCAAAGCTTCCCCCGGCAGATGCCGTTGATGGGTGCAGCACAACTGAGAATAAATCACTAGGCTTTCCACCGCAGAGCTTGTCGCATAAGTATGTTTGTGATTCGCCACTTTACCAAATAAGAGCTGAGTTTTACAGTCCAACACGATTTCTCTTAGGAAGATTCAAAAAGAATGCAAGAGTTCATCCGATCTCGTAATCGCAGCTGAAATAGCTTCACATGCTCTGCGTATCTCATGTTGCTTCAGCTCCTCACTCATGGGGAGGGGCTATCAACACATTCAAAGATCTCTTTTTCCTAGTTGTTTAAGTGAAATATTCTCAAACTACATGCACTCCTATTAAACAACATGATATGCAGGGTCAGGTTGGATTTCTAGCAGTGAATTCACAGCTATAGCTGCCCAGAGAATCAGTGGGTAACACCAGACAGCTGTTTAGCCGTGTCAGTGCAAAGTCCCTCACATTCTGTTAAACCTGAATGCTTCCAGGCTCTCTGCTCTTTAACAACAGGTACTGTCAACGCACTGCTGGCATTGTAGATCAAATTCTGGTTTCAGTTAAACCACTTTAATCCAGTTAATCTTGATGAAGCACTGTGGAGGTATAGAAAATTCCTACCCGGCACAGAGCTTTATCTTACAAATAATCTCTGAAACAAAGCTGAATGGCTGGCAGCCTCTACTGAGGAAAATATTTAGTAATGTCTGGCCATAGCCTTTGCAAAGCCTAGGTATGCTCTGAGAACCTGTCCTTCACCTTTCATGCAGAAAACATTCACTGGATCCTAAGGGCCAAATTTTAACCTTACAATCCTGTACAGGGATCTCAGTGAAAGGATTGGCGTTTGTACACAGACACTCCAGAGCAGAAACTGGTCTACAAAATGTACCAACCAATAGCTAACTTCTAACCCAAGTATGCAATGTGGCTTCCTGAGAAACCATCAGACAATATACTCCTTGGCTGACTGCCTCGCAAAGGCAAGGGCCACCAAACACTTCCTAAGCCAGGGCTTCAGGAACTGGTGGTGGGTTAACACAGAAAAACAACCCCTCGTAACAGAATAAAACATCTGCCACTGAAACTATAATGGGCAATCTGACAGCGATGTGCTACTTGAGCAGTTCAAGGAGGAGAGACAGCACAGTTGGCTGCATTTAGCCTGCCAGAGCCACCAATAGAGACAGGCTACAAACCAATAGGAGCTCCCTTGAGGCTGCAGAGAAACACAAAACAAAACCTTACATTCAAGGCACTACAACAGCTATATATTTAATATTGACTTGTGTTCTCAATTCAAAATGTGTCCCAAATCCTTAAAATAAACATGAAATCTCTCACTGATTACTCCCCAGGCGACACCACTTAGGTCAGAAACATGACCCAGTTTTCTTAGCTACCTGACAGAACCCAGCCCTTGCTTGTTTTTTAGCAAAAGAGATGAGTTAAAAGTCAGTTCACTGTGCAATTTTGAGAGCCTTAAATTTTTTAGGATCCTTCACCTCTACAATGGCAGCATTTACTGCCCTGCAAATCTACACAATTCTTTATACTGTAGGTAACAGTAACAAAAAAAACCCACGTTTTTGGGAAAATGCTAAACAGTATTGCATAAAAATCCATAACGTGAATCTCTGCTGTAACTGCTTTATTTGATCTTTCCTAGTGGAAGCTGAAAAAGCATGGGATAGCTTACATTTTCCAATGCTATCCAACCCAATACCTCTGGTTTACTTTCTAGCCTTTCCACATCTTTCTTTTTGGCTCCTTGCCCTGTGACTCAAGCATTTCCTTAGCAGAAACCATCTCCCAGCTCTGCCCTAGAAAGGACTTTATGGTCCAGTCCTGCTATGGCTCATGAAATATGGGTTTCCTCCTGACAGGTCACACCTCATAGGTCCTACTCCCAAACCCTGCTTTACCTGGGCATCTCCATTGCAATATTTTCTCTCTCAGGTGGACCACAAGGAGGAGAGAGGGGTATGGAAGGGCCCAGAGATGAAGCCTCCCCAAAAATGGAGTGGGCAGCTGTATTTACCATCTGGCAAAGCTCCCAGAGCTCAACAGAGGGAGCCCCACTCCGGTGAATCTTGCCAGGATTGCTACAAGTCTTTTCTCTAAAAGGCTTCGTTTTTCTTTCTTTTTTTTTTTTTGATTGCAAATAAATGTACACAACAAAAATCTTTCTCCCTCTCTTCACACAAACGTTAACTTAAAGGTTACACAAAAGCTTCTGTCATCATTTCAATCACCGAAAATCAAGAAAATCAGTGCCTGAAACAACACAAGCCCCTTTGGCAGCCTCAGCTCACATGCTGCAGCACCCAAAGAAAACAACCTAGAAAAAATTAAAAAATTAAGGATTTTTTTTAAATTAATCTTTCTGAGGTTAGATAGGGTTGTTTAAGGTCCATGTTGGAGTCATTCCTCCATACTGAAATCTGCATTTGTTGAGGAACTGAGGAGTCTCTGAGGCTGTCAGAGTATTGCAAGGTCTCAGGGGTGAAAGAAGGATGGTTTTACAGGAGAGTGAGGCAGGCCACTGCCACATTTTCCAAGGAATATGAGAGAGGCAGTATAAGACAAATGGCCATGAAGACGCTCTGATATGGGAATGGGATGAAAAATTGCCCATCCAAAGAGTCTGCCTGTAGTGCCCTGTAAACTGAAATGGGTAAATGGGTGAAGGATGAGAAGGCAGTCTTAATTCTTATTTCTGATGAAGAGAAGGATCTGAAATTCCTATTTCAACCCAATCACTTCTGCAAAAGATAGCATTTGACTTACTTACACAGCATGTACTCTACGCTTTCTGAAAAATAAATGTGGTTCTTAGGAAGCATCTCTTTCTGTAGTGTCTTTTTCATTGCTTGTTGCTACAGGGCAGATTCCTGCACTATCAAACTGAAAATATATCCTCTGCTTTCCACTTTTCCAAAGTTTTCATAAGACAGATTTAAAAAATGTACTATAAGAGAACTTTCTGAGGTGGTATTTGCAGTTTCATAAATACTGTATTACCTGGACTGTGCCTTCCCTGAACTGACAGGGTGTTTGATAAATGCACCATGGACTGCATACACAGTGGAGCTAAAGAACATGTTTCCTTGGTAGCTCAGTTGTAAACTTCAATAGGTGGATAAATTCCCATGTCACTAGAGAATATTTACAACTGAACCTTATTTATCAGCAGTGCGCCCTTACCAACAGCCCACACAAATCCTGTTACACAAAACCAGCTATGGCTCTTTTCTCATAGTTACAGACATTTCTTTTGCACTGGGACAGGCTTTATAGCCAGGGAGATGAAACTGCATTAGGAGATGTTAATGTTGAAATATTCTTGGCTCAAAATGTCAGTGTGATAGGAGTTAGCTCATCCACATCTGCACTGTGTGAGCAGCCTCCTCATCCCTTTACTGTCGGAGATATTTCAAGTGAGAGCACACTGGGGGTCTCCATGTTCACATAGTCTGAAAAAACGTACACAATGACCTACTCACTGGGAATTTAGAGATTATTTCCCCTCTGTCTGCTGCAATTAGCAGTATTAAAATATCTGGTATCCATTTATAATGAAAAATCCATGCTTTTTAAATCCCGGTGTTATTTTCCCCCAAAAAAGGACCTTGATTTTTGGGATCCCTGCCCACTCCTTGGTGAGACTGAAGACTCCCTGCCTTCCTGCACCCTGCCTCTGCTTTGTCTTCCCATCCAAGTTCCTTGCCCCGAAACGACTCATTAGCTGCAATTACTGACGCACTTTCTTTGCAAAGATGATTAAGAATCACTTTCAAGCCTCAGTCCCGCTGACAGGACAGGCTGGCACTTTCCTTCATGTTGGCCAGCTGACTGCCAGGAGGGCTTTAATCAGCTCTGGCATTGACATGTACAGGAGAGTCAGAGCAGAAGACTGTCTGACTGCACAGAAGAGGTCAAAGAGCATCTCACGCTTCAACGCCGCAAGTCCTCATCCCTTCTCTAGCAGAAAAGGTCCCCTTCACTGTTGCACCATGCTCCCATTAGGAGCGGTTCAGCTTTTCCCCTGGCTGGAACAAAGCTTTGTGCAATTTGATGTCAGGAAGCAACGGTAGTTTGAGCAGACAAGGAAAACATCAAGAAAGATATGAGGCTTCATAATGCAAATCATGCTTTTATGCCATTCTCATGAATCCCCTTTGGGGAGTGGAAAGTTGATTATCTACAGAATATGGGTCAAATTTATGCCTTAAGGATCTTTCAGTGCTTTGGCTGCTTGCTGACAATACTATAAGACTCCTTGGTGTCTTTTTTAGATTAATGCTTTCAAAATGCTGTCCCTGAGCATCGTCATCATCATCAACTTAATAATACTGCTAAAAAAATTCATTTCCTGCACCCACTCCCATGAGTTTCTCTCATGCTTAACTTAATTGTTGCTTCCTCCTGCACTCTGAGGAATGATTAAAATGAACACTGCACATGTTTGGAAGCACCTTGGATTCCAAACTCTGCATGGTTTCTAATTAAAGAGACACACACAGGATGCTTGTGCTACATTTCATTCCTCTCTAAGGCTATTATTATTACATACATTTCAGCAGTAGTCAAAAGAATCTCTTCTACCTCACATAATAGGATCCTGATTTAGACTGGTTAATCACCAGTCATTGATCTGGGTGAAAAATGCCTTTAGGAAAGGAAAAAAGAAAAAGCTTGAGATGTAACTTGCCCTCTGGCAGAGACATTGATATTAATAACCTAAGTGTTTGAATTTATGGCTAACCTGGAGTATGTAGTATGCAATGGTAAGCACTGGTGCTAACAAAGTACAAAAAATAATAAAAAAAGAGCTAGAAAACCCCTAGCATGATCTACAGGGATATATGTGAGTGATGAAGCAGCAGCTCTGCTGTCTGGGTGTCAAGGTCTCTGCTGCTACAGTCAGCTCACTCCTTTTGAGGACTGACTCTTCTCCAAGGTGAAGATCATCAAAGGACTTGTTACATTTTCAGTCATATCCTGATGTATTATTGACATATCTGATACATTCTTCTATCATCTGTGAATGTGTTTCTGCAGTGCACAGTCAAAGCCATAGACATACCCAGATCCAGAGTTTTTGGGAGCTAAGTCATGCCGTAGGATATGGCCTGAGTGCTCAGGGATCTGGAGGCATGAGTCATAGACAGGGCATGTGGGAACAGCTTGGCATGCTCAGTGCTGCTTGTGTGCCTTCCCTTCCCCTTGTGGACCAAGTGTATATGGAGATGGCTTCATCCAGGGATGCCTGATGCTCAGAGATTTTGGGGGAAAAGGCACAGGTACACAAGTGTCAGCACTATTCCCACCCTTCCCTATGTACTACCTTCTTCCCAGCTTTCTGGTCTCTCTGTATCTTGGTGGTAAATACTTGACTCCTGGACAAAACTGCCTGACTTCAGGTACAATTTTTGAGATGTTGGTCAGCTTTACCTATCTCAGGAAATGTCAGGATCCAAAAGGTCAGAGGGAAAACAACAAGCACTGAAATCTCACCCCAGTTAGTTAGACATCTGTATCACCAGCACCTGCATCTATTATCAACAAAGTTAACATCCCTGACTTTCCATCAGAAAATAGGGGGCTGTGAACCTCAGAGGGGGAAGTATTTCGCATATATGTGCTATTAATACAAAGCCAACTCATAAACTCTATCTTGCCAAGCTGCGCAGTCATTTTGAAAACTGCAGCTACACCTTGCTAGATGCAATGACCTTACTGTTTTGCAAGGCCAACTTCTGGCTTTGCTTAGATGAATGTAAATAAATCAAGTGCTCCCCCGCTGTCCATAATGACAGTATTCCTGATTGTCACTGTTGTGGCAGCAGTCAAGATCTGTGGCAAATGACATCAAAGGAAATGCTATGATAGTGATCCTATGCTGCACTGCCTGCATCTTTTAGCACAAAGTAATATTTAAAATATGGGATACATTTGCTTTTCCAATGTCTTGTAAAATGCTACAGGCTATAAATAATTCAAACCAATAATAATGGGATGTCTGGGCATTTCTTCTTCAGGTTTAAGTAGGTAACTGTCTAACTTGGTGAAATAAACTGCTTTTTCCGAAATAGTTTTCACTGCTGATAAAGAAACGGCTTCCAATTAGATACACTGCATATTAGCAATAGAAATAGACTTAACAACAAAGGAAAATAGTGCTGGTTTATACATTTTTATTATTTATTTCTCTCTGTATGATTTCAAATCCCTTCAGAATAGAATTGAACTCCTGTGCCTCTACCTTACGCTAATGCCATAATCACCAGAACATTGTATAAAACAGGCTTCTCTGGGCATGCTATAAAACTGGAAAGTATTTTGCTTTCCAAAGACAGATTTCAGACACAACTACAGGAGAGGATTAGGGTATATCTTTCCAAAGAAAGAAGAGACTTTGGCCCCTGATAGGGGCAGAAGTAAGACATACTGCAACCCTCAACACTTCCCCAGCAGCTAAATCAGCATGCCAGCTTTACCTCTCCCCTCCTTTATCAGCCTAACACCTCAGGCTCCCAGCCTACTCTGACTCCTCTTGCTGGGATTAGGTCCCTATTTCAGGACAGTGGACTCTGTTATGGAAGCAGGACATCTACAAACCACAAGTAAAGTATGGAGTTGAGTGTTGCTCAGAAAAACTAAAAATGTACCCTGGAAAAGACTACATCTTGTATTTCCATGACATCAGAAACAATTAAGCTTTGTTTCTCAGCTCATTATGCCTAATTATTCCATCATACCTCCTCCAAAAAGCTATTTCTAGTTACGTGTTTCATGTGACCTCAGCACGCCTGAAGCATAATGGTCTGCAAGTACATTTTGTGAAATAGCAGCAATTGCTCTGTGGTCAAGAGGTCTCTCTTTGAGACATCTCCCTTTGTGGAGCTGCTTGGGAAAGCTGCAACCCCTGCGACTCTCTCAGCAATGGGACCTAGAAGAGAGATTTTCAGAAAGATGTGGCCAAGGGTGCAAGTTTATGGAATGGGTGAGCCCATCTCCAGCTAGTCTTTGCTGGTTAATGTGTCTGTGCATTTAGCTCCCCAGGCTGCCTCCCAGGCTGAGAGATGAGGACTATATGCTGCATAAGGAAGGCAATGGGACTGCACACTTAGTGGGAGGGCTCAGATAGGAACCAGAACCTCATCCCTACTCTAAACCCACAGTTTCAGTATGACAGTAAGTAATAGCTCCAAGTTTGAGAAAGGGCACTGGATCCTTCACTTGAACCAATGGGAATTACTGTGCTGGGTTCAAAGAAAGGGAATTTCCATATCTTTTCACCAGCTCATCCCTCTGCCTGCTTGAATCTCAACTAAGTAATTGTCCACATCCTCACTTGAATGTTTCTACAGATTCAGAACTTGAAAAACTACAACTGTGCTCAGAATTTATGCATAAGTCCATTACAGCACAACAATAACTCAGGTGAAATTGCTTGGCAGTGCAGGCTGGAGCAAAGCAAGTATGAGCAAATCCAGAATCTGAGCGAGTATGAGAAAAGTCAAGAAATGATGGACAGGGCCCTTTTTGAGACCACTAGACTTTCACATGGCTCCGAGTCTAGTCCTCCGCAATCAACGAGAAATGTTGTAATATATTTCGCAGGTTCCCAGCCATTTTTAATACATGCTCCACTTCATAACAGCCAACAAAGCACCTTCCAAATCCCTCCCATGAACTTAACACCATGCAGGAATGACCAGAAGCTGTAACTTTCACATGGTAAATGAAGAGGAGAGAGTAGAAGTAATGTCAGTGTCCTGCTCCTGGTGAATGCAGGGAGCTCAGGAAAGTTTGGTAAGAGGGCTTGCTCACCACATGAGATGATAGGTACCAAGAAAAATTCAAAAACTCCTCACCAAAGTACCTTAAAGCCTGAGTGGAAGAGAAAGCTCCTTTCTGACCACAGATCTAAAGACTGATAAAGCCTGAGAAGACATTTGGTATGACTCTGAGCTCCAGTGCACTATGACCTGTGTCCTAGCTCCAAATGTGGTAAATATCCAATTTCTTGCAAGAATGCCAAGCCCAATTAGCCTTTTTCACACAACCTGAAAAAGTCCTGCAGCATGAGATGAAGGCAATGTAAGTATGATGCTGTGTGACAGTAACTTTAAAATCTCTTCGGGCATATTGGTGTAGCAAATACCTAATGATTCATACTTCTAAAGCACTAAACATGCCATTACCCCTGCAAGAACTCAGTAACTGTAAAAATCCATAGATAGGAGGACTGTTCAGCTAGTGAGATCATCTAGCTACTAGATCGATGTTTTCTCACACAGCTAGGAAATGAGAAATTATGTGTTCAATAGTAGAAAACCACAAATTTCAGCACAGAGCAAAAAGGGGGAAAAATCAAACTCACTTCCAAAATATTGCACTGAGAAGGTGTCATCCCCTCAGTTTGGTCTCCATGATAACAGTTGGCTATTTGAACACAAAAAATTGCATGAAACATTGCAAACTTGCTTTCAGACAAAGTTATTTCAGTAGAAGTTGAAAACTGCTGATGAGAGTGGAAAGATCCTGCAGACTGAACTCTAGGAAACAATTAAACTGTGCTAGAGGTGTCCAGCAGAAGTGACAGAAGATGCTGCTTAAGGGAGATCACATTCATTTTACCCTTGAGTAGATACTACATGAAAGGGCAAGAGCAGCTTGAGATTTTCCCTTCCACGTTTGCCAGTATCGACCTTGTTCAGGCAAATTATCAATCTGCATCTCCTCTGAACTTCCATCATTATGAGTGCACACACACCCTCAATGTCTGATGTGCATACATTATCTACATGAATTAAACCAATTTGCATTTGTACACTGAGCAGCTGGTCTGAAATTTACTCCAGAATAATTTTTTTTTTCAAAAAGTCCAAAAACCATATATGCAGCTGGGATTGCTTATGAGTGAAAAAATGTGGTATCTTTATAGCCAACAGCATATGTATTCAGTACGTAGATCTACAAATATTGGATTCACTGCCAAAAATCACTGTTAAGCAAACTGGCTGACTATCTGCATTTTCCTGATGAACCAGAAGGAAGCTGCTGAAGAAAGAGAGACAAAGTAGAGTACTTGGCAAAAAATTTCAGATCATGGATTTATGGTGTACACAGTGCAGCGCCATCCAGCTAGTCCCAGAGGAGCTGGTGTGTCCCTGCAGCACAGCACATTTCTAACTGGGATACAACCTTGGATTCTGGGCAAGTGTCAGTAACGTTGTGATGAGCCCCTGTAGTGTGCCCACATTGTGACAAACTAGCCTGTCTGGAGCAGAGGCAGGTGCCTCTGCACATAGAAGAGATGAGTGCTGGAGACTCAGCTAACAGCACCCAGAAATTACACTGGAACAAGATCTTGTTTTCAAAGGGGCTTAGTGGCCTCCTGAGCTGCAACAACCTCTTCCTTTGCAGCACTTAACCATGATAGCTATATTGCTTAGTTTGCAAAAATAAAAGTAAATAGTTAAAAAAAATCAGTCTTCGTTTATGTCTTTCTTCAGAACACTAACAAATGCTAAATTCCCCCCTACTTACTTCAGATAATGGAATCTACATAATGAGAATCATTTTTAATAGACCTTCTCTGTGTTTCTACTGTGGGCATATTTTTACCCACTGCATGGAGCTGACTTTGCACATATTCATTCTGCTATTTAAGCAGTAGGAGACTAGGTTAACACACCAGTCATTCACTCATGGAGATCTGGATTCAGTTCCTGGCCTACATGACAAGTGATAATGAGTTTGGTTATTGAATCTCCAGGGGATATTTGTTCGCATTACTAAGCAACCGCATAATTTGGCAAGATGTGTTAAGTATGTGCTAAGGATAAGACCAGGGGCCAATTGCTCAAATGACTGACACAATGCAGCCTCCCTCACATCATTGCACCAAAATCCTCCTTCGTGCAGTTCTGCTGGAGGTCAAGAGGACGGTGCAGGTTTTTCAGCCTGTGCATTTTACTGTCTGTACCGACACAGCCCAGAGCACAGACGTGCAGGTACACAGAGAACCTGCAGATGCACAGAGAAACAGGAACTATGTCCCCACTGTCAAACTCAGCACATAAGTCAAGGTTACTTTAATCAGCTATCCATATTTTTCAGCACTCACTGCACCCAAGCAATAATAAAACACAATTAAAGCTGGAAAAAAGAGGTTTAAAAATAATTATGTAACAGCAATTTTTGTTTGCCTTTTGACACATAACTCCTCAGCATTTGTATCGTTATGGTTTTCTCTGCAAACATATTGATAACAAAGTTTCGTTTAAACAAACTGAGAACTGAACCTTGCATGATCACAGAACTCCATTAATAAAGTATATTGCCCATTTCAAGTACCAGTAACACTGTTATGTCACATGGCCTAAGCATTTCAGGCTTGAGTTTCCTTGCAATGGGCAGATTGCTTCTGAAACCAATATACCAAATGTAACTGCTTATCCTAAGGCTACTTCCAGGTGATCTTTTGACCCTAGTCTAGCTGACTGTGTCCCAGATTTAACAGAAGGCACGTACAAGCTTTTATAGATGTCCTCTAGACTGGCAGCACAACGACCTGGACAGCAGATTGGGTCTTTAATGGATGATAACTATGGGTATATAATTGCAATGCCATTTTTAACAAGTCTGGCAATTTCCTTTCCCTGGGCCTCTATCTAACAGACCTGTGAGCTCTGAATACATCTATTGAGTAGGCCCATCCCAGGATTTGGGAAGCGAAAAGCAGACTTTGACTTGTCTGTCTCTGCATTACAAAGGCACGTGTAGTGCTGTGAATCTGGAGCCTGAGTTAGCAGGATTGTCTTTGTGCTCCTGCACCTGCAGACCATGGAAACTCTGGGGCCAAGCACTGTGGTGCACGAGGAGATTGAGATACTTAAGGAATAAAGGCGTTCTTCACTGCTTTTTGGGACTTTGGTATCCGTATTGTTTAAGTAAGAGATAAAAGGCATTCTGGGTCCTTTCCCTGACATACTGGAGTAGAAATAAACCTGATTCATAGGTAATAGCTGTCTGCTACAGATTAAGGTTCAAAAGGAGTTAACGCTTCCCAGAATATAGGAGATCCAGATGTCACATCGTTGCCAAGTTGTATGACAAAAGTCAGAACTCATTGATAGCTTTTGCAGAAATTAAGGTTCAGCACCTGCCACACTTAAACTGCAGCAGAGAAAAAAAAAACACAACAGGAATAAGTCTGCTGCCACTCCAACAGGAACAACATCCATCATGGGGGTGGCTGGTAGCTGAGTAAATCTGGAATGGCTGCAAATCAGGAAATTACTTGTCAGCCAGCTCCTAGTCTTTTTTTTGCACTATCGTTCTCTTGAGGAGGACAGGGGCAGGAATGAGGCATTTATGTGTGATCATTTGGAATTTTTATGAATAAAATGATAAAGTTCACTTGCTGTGAATCACAGAAAAACAGAAAACCCTCCCTGCCACCACCAAGAAAGTGTATGAATAAAACTTCTTTGAAGGGAAGCCATGGTACAGTGTGATGTTACTCATAAACAAACGCCAGTCAGCTTATGTTCACCATGCGCTGGGAGACGCAGCCAACAATTAAAGAGCTCCCGTTTATGCTGGAAATAATATTATGGCACTATTCCATCTTTCACCGAAGGTCTGGACAGTGACATTTGAGACATCAAGGGAATGTGGTTGTGAGCGTGATGTTTCATCTCATGCTGATCTGGACAGGGGGCTCCGCACCACACCACCCTTGCCTTCTGGTAGTGCCATGCCTGAAGCATGGGCAACCACTGCACTAGCACTAACTTCAAGTCCAGCATCATGAGAAAGATGGCTACAGCCTACCTGATTTCCCAGCCCATCTACAGAAACATTGAGTCATGTCAGAAATGACAGATAAAACATTTGCTTTGATTTAGAGTGCCTGCCTTCCATTTAGGGGATGCCAGAGATTCCAAGAGCGTGAACAAGCAGCAAAGCAAAGAAGGCATCTAATCTAGTGCTTGAATTTATTTTATGTGTATTTTTCTCTCTTCTCTCATAACACTCCACTTTCCCCAGGTTTTCTTTAAATCAAGTTCTGCTTCAGTCTGATGCAGTTCTTCTTAGCTATATAAACCTGCCTGCTCAAATGCTCCACCTGCAGAAAAGCTGTGCCAGCTTTAACTTCATCAAACTAACCATAAATCCCATATGTGCCAGAAAATGCCGCTGGAATGCCAACACAAGACAACACTTTTTTCCAGGTCTTCTGCTGGGAAGGTCTTCTGCTTGAACCCCAAGTGAAGGATTGTAAAAGTTAAGGAAAACGACAACTGCTTTTTGCTAATTGGAAGACCATTAATATAAAACAACACTTTTGTCATGCATAAAGCTGTCCTTCCTCCTGCCAGATTTTAAGGATAGTATCTTCATTTTTTAAATCATTAGTGTGCATTCATCTCCTGCTAAAAAACTCAACTAGATAATGATGGGAGAAATATGAATATGCATCTGAGATGGGGGGCCTGGGAGGCCCTGTTAGCCAGCATCTTCTTCTGGGCACTGGGAGTAAGGCACTACAGAAAACATCCTTCAGCCATGCCAGTGCCTCAGGCAGGCATCTCCAGAAAAATTATGTCAGTCACTGCAGTGTCCACCACAGACACTTGACCAAGAGCAGAGTTGGCAACTGTCTCTAAAAATAGCAGTGCCCTGAAATCCTCAGGTAGATGAGCCTCATCGTTCACTGACAGTGCTGTAAATCAAGGTTAAACCAATGCTGAAAAAGCAGCTCAGAGGAAATGAGTGTCAAGAGCCATTTTACTTTTGGCATATCAGATACTGAGAAATTCAGCAATATGTTAACAAAGGGCCTCTTGATGCAAAAATCTGTCTCTGTGTCATGCAAATGAAACATAAGCCATGGCAAATTCAGATAATTATGGCCTGATCTTATTTATGACATGATTTGGTGTAATGCTGGTGGTGTCCCTAGAGCTAACTAGGCAACTAGCAGAGAAATTAGCCCTGTATGTTGAATAAACCATGCCTGGACTTCTCTGACTCCTAGAAACTGCTGGGACATAATTTGCTGCAGGTCAGCTTTCAACTAGTGGGATTAAGCAGCTCAGGAGTTTCGTAATGGGATACGGGCACTTCCATCCCCACTGCTGGCTGCAGTTCAGCCCAGGTTTACACTGATCTTTGTGAATAAAATGCTGTGCCAAGAGGAGAACCTGGCCAAAGTGCTCTCCTTGTGCTCCCAGCAGATGTGCTTCTGCACCATGGAAGTAATGCCCGGTGCAGCTTGGTTATCTCATCAGGAAGAGACTGTTGATAGTGAAGTTAAACGGTCTCATCTGTCTCTCAGGACGAGGTGAAGGCATACTGGTGGGAGAGGCAGAAGGTCCCCCTAGTTAGGCAAGGCTGTAGAGATTATTTATGAACATTATTAATTCAGCATATTCCATCCAAATGAAAGTCAGCATTTTCAAGCATCTCCTGGGAAACAGAATTCTTCAGAAAAAATTTATTCAGACAGCAAAATAAAATTAGTTTTGTTCAAACAATTAGTTCTTCTAAACTACAGATTTTAAAGGTAAGAACTCGTTTATACTGTCTCTGAATGCTAAAACCAATCTGACTAATCCAACAGAAAAAGGAACTACTTAACTTTCCCTCCAAAATCAAGAAAAATTTAGCAGGAAATAACACCAAATTTTAGGGATCAGCAGACTGCTTTGGGTGCAGCAATGCTGTGGGAGGGTATGCAGGATGTCTCACTGCATCAGTACTGCCAGTTTAATGGGTCCCCTTGCACCCTCTGAGAGGTGAGGACCAGTCATGCCCCTATGGGTCCCCTTCCCTTTGAGGATTCCACAGACGCTGAATAGTGTCTGTAGCCCTGCTGCCAACTCATTGATCCTGATATTGTTGTGAGAGGGAAGAATAGCCCCCTCTCACCCTGTGAGATGTGCAGGCTCTCAGGGAGGGAAGCTGGAGCCTCCGAGGGCAGCTGGCAGAGGCCCTCTGCAGCTGCAGAAGCAGGACTTGCCCCAACAGGGTGAGGTAATGACACAGTTGTGGTCTGTTGAGTTGTGTAGCTGGAACAGGAATTTCTCTGGAATTGCTTGCTGCTTATAAATGTAAAAAAGTAGCATGCTTTTACAATGCTGAGACTGAAGGCTTGAGCAGTGGGACAGATAATATAATACTCCTTCTGTGGCAGTGTCATTAAATAGAACTTTGCATAGAAGCCAAAGCGCAGCAATACAAATCTCTCTCTCCCTGGCAAAATCCTCACTGCCTGCATTTTTCTGTATTGCTCATTACCACCAGGAGAATGATTTATTTTGAAATAGGAGGGAGAGGAGACACTTGGCACCGTGGCTTTGAAGAGTTCCAGTCTTCTGTTCTGCAAAAAGTATTCCAGCAAAAATACCCTTGGAAAAAAAAAAAAAAAAAAAAGGAAAGGAAGAAGAATGCAAGATTTTGTACAGTGTGAATTCCTAGATGATTCACATCATTTTCACCCTTCCTCAACATACATCCTTACAGTAGTGTGACATCTTCTACAAAGTCTTTCCCTGATGAAGAAATTCTCCAAGGAAGGTCAGCACAGCATTTATGCAAAATGAAAACTCCCCCCGCCCCGGTTAATAGTGCTAATGGGAATGACTAGTAAAATGGGGCTGCAAATAACAATGGCCTATCACTTAGATAAAGGACAGAGACACTCAATGAGATGGCAAATGTTCACATAAATTCCGAGTACATGACACATATGACATCTGCAGAGGGGAGGGCATGAGACAACAGGATATTCTGTGTTTGAGAAATAAGAAGCTCTGATTAATTAAGCTGTAGTGACCCCTTGGCACATTGGAAAATACTCTACCTTCTTGCAATGTCTTGTCTCTATTTTAATGTAGTACCCTGAGGGGATTTTAAGCACATGGGGCACCTATCAGTTCCTCAGTCTCTTTTCAAAAAGGTTCAAAAGAAGTGTCATTCTTTGGCTCACCCAACACAGAAATGATTTTTTCCTCCTGAGCAAATAAATCATAATGATATTAAAACTCCTTTCTGCATTTAATTTTAATTTCTTGTGAATTCCTCCAAGATGAGAGGAAATGGCCTCAAGTTGTGCCAGGGGAGGTTTAGATTAGATATTAGGAAAAATTTCTTCACTGGAAGGGTGGTCAAACATTGGAATTGGCTGCCCAGGGAAGTGCTGGAATCACTACACCTTTAAGTGTCCAAAAGTGTGTGGTTGTGGCACTTGGGTACATCATTTAGTGTTGAACATGGTGATGCTAGGATAACGACTAGACTTGATGATCCTAGGGGTCTTTTTCAACCTTAATGATTCTGTGATTCTGCCAACATCTAGTCATATGCCAGAAGTGCCTTTGACACCAAACTCCCTAAAAATGCAGGAACTTAGGGTGACCTGCTGCAGATTTCTGATGGCTACCAAATTACTCCTAATCTCTATAGTTACAGAAGCCAAGGTTGGAAGATGACCTGAAAAGTGTGCTGAAGATGACAAAGATGAACAGGCTTTTGTTCTTGTTCTCCACGATGTGGACACCAATGCTCAGTTATGCAGGAAGTTTCTTGGACTACCTGACCAACCCCTCACCTTGCGTGCCGGATTTTGCCTACCTCTCTTAGATAGCATTTCTACAATTATTGGCCACACGGGTTTTCACTGAGTTTTTCCCATTGTTATCTGTATGATGGGCAGTTGCCAGTTTGCTGCTAAACGGCCTTGGGAGCCAGCTAAGTTGGATAAGTTGCATAGTGGGATGATGCTGACCAATTTGCCAGGAATCAATCACAAGCTACACAGCTCACGGTTTATTAAAAGGATGCCATCATTTAAATCATGTACACGTAGGCCTGCCAGTTAAATTGGATTGACAACCTGCTGCCAGCTCAGTACAAGGGAAAATACCAGTGCTGACAATATGACAGCTTTCCAGGGAGGCACCTGTGGGAACAGGATGATGTGAGAGTGAACAGGCTATTAGAGCATGCCATGTTGCAGCCCCAGAAAATCCCAGTGCAAGAGCAGTTAAACTACTACAAACTGGTTATGTAGTTGTCTTCTTTCATTAGATCTTGTCTAATCCCATTAAGCTAAGAACCTGACCAATGGTAATATACCCCTCCCTCAACAAACACTATAGCTCTAATTGACATTAATAGGAAATACCCACTGGCCCCCTCTGTGTGCCAGAAAGGTGCCATCCTCCAACACTGGCTCCCCCGTGCCAGACAGCACTGCCTATATCCATTACTTTTGAGGCCAGGCAAACAGCAGCTCTTCCATAGGGCTGGGGAAGGGAATAAGAACATTTTTCCTAACAAGGTTTGCCAGCAGCAGTGTGACCACTGCATGCCCTGGGAGGCTCTGCCTTGAGGACTGGTACTGGTAAGGAGGCTCCTTCAACTGGGAAAGCTGACACTGGCCCTCTTTACAGAATGTTTACATTCTTTAAATATTACACAACATTACATTTCCACATCCAAATATGATAAAAATTGGCAACATGCAGCACGTTTACTCATTCAGATTTATTCTTCAGCAGCAGCGAAAATCTGCCTCCGTGCTTTGCTCTATGAAGTTCCATTTGTGGAATTATTCATTAGCACTTCATTTATAAATCAGACTTTAGAAAAATCATTGGCACTATCTCCCTCTTTTAAATTCCACACTTTAATAAAAATAGATTTCCTTTTCAGAGTTCTGTGTATACAGTACCTGGCAATAATTTTTTAATAATGTTTGTAAAATTTGATCTTTACCACTGTATTTTGTTTACGCCGTGGGTGTGCCATTGAGCAAAAGTTTTCTTTAGAAGGAAAGATGCACACAGGATAACTGCCTTTAATACCCCATTGTTTCCCTAAACTGTTGCCCCAAGGAAGAGGGACTATTTTGCATCATCTTTCATTACTGGTTAGACACCAGCTTTCTGACTTGCTTTAGAAAATCTGGTGCTCTTGGCTCCCTGAGGTTCAGCCACAGAACTGGACTGGATGCAACTGGGGGCTGGGACTAAAGAGTTAATGGGCATTGGTGAAGCTACCCTGGTCCTCCCTGCCTGCTCCCAGTCTACCCAGTCCTGCTGCTAAGGCATCATCTGACACCTCAAGAAAGGGTAATCACTTCGTGGGAAGATGTGATTTGACCACATGCCAAGCCCCCATGCCTCCTTATCCACTCAGAAACAGATTAGCACAGCATGCATTTTGCTCAGAAACATCTGAAAAGGTTAATAAATGAGATTGATAGTGAAAACTACTATTCATATGAATGCTACCCTCCTCCCAGATAGTGCCAAGTCTCATAAATCCATCAAGAGTCTCCAAGTTTTCAACTTTCATAAGAGACTTAGCTCTTGGGAGCAAGCAGAGCCTTCTGGTGCTGCTTTGGTGAAAAGGCAAATCCACTGGAGGCCTTTATGTGGGCATGTCCATTGGTCATTTCTTCTCCACAAGGACAAGCAAAAGCCAGTGGTGAATCTCCCCTTGAATCATGTCTGATGTTGCAAATGTATTTTTTTAAATAAAAATGTATTTTTGCAAATCAGGAAGGTTTTAACTCACACCTTCAGGGATATGAGTACATAAAGCTTGTATACATAAAATGCTAGAGGTGAAACTCTATCAAGTGATTTTCCTATCTAAAAATAAGGCAAATATTGCTGAAAACCCAATTATCTCGCAGTGCATGTATCCAATGTAAAAATTTATTCGTTTAACAGAAATAGTTAAAAACCTCAGCTATTGTCTTATACTCTAATCAAGATAAATAATAAAAAAAAGCACAATCTGATTTTTCAAAACACATCAAAACTGGACAGAATTAGAGAGGCAAATATTTAGTTAAAGAATTTCCTTCTCACATGATAATCCCCATCATTTCTCAGCTTTTATGACACCCTTGCATATTTCAATTTACATGGTATGTTTGCTCCAATGATTTATTAAATTAAACAGCAAAAGAGGGCAAGGGAAAAGAGGCCTTATGTGGAAAGAGAGATTTAGAATAGATTCAAAAGAAAGCACATTTAAAGACAAAAGATAATCATAATTGGAGCACTTCTGTAATCTGTTTTTGAAATAACGTGAACTTAAAATTTAGACTTTTTTTACCCTTTCATTTAACTAGTCTCTGGTGGAGTTTTTTTGTTTTCTTTTGCTTTTGCGGTTTGTTTATTTTTTGTTTGATTTGGTTTGTTTTTAAAAGTATACATAAAGTACAACAGCAAGCAAAAATCTGGTGGATGGAAGCAGCACTTGATACCGGGGCTTCAGCACTTCACAGAGAGAACACTGAGGGCAAGGTCTGTGGTTTACAGATCAACACCTCCTATTAGTGGTGCTTTTCAAGGATCCTCTTCATGCTGTAAAAATGGTCTAAAATTAACAAGCTTAGCTCTGCATTTTCTTTAAAGTAAAAGGAGATTTTGCCCTAAATGAAGAAATGTTATCCAGCTTCTGCTTCCAAATACTGGGTGCCCCATTCTACTATTCATCTATGGTTGTTTTACCACCAGGAAGGTGAAAAGGAAAAATGTACAAATTCAAAAATCTCTCCGTACAGCAAAAGGAGTCATTGACCTATTACATTACAGACTCTATCATCTGCTCTGATAGTAAATATGTATGGAAGCAAGAAACCCAAGAAACTCTGCAGACCCCTGAACAGATTGCCCTGTGCACCCTGTGCATGCAATATGATTGGGCTATTGTTTAAAACCTGGTTTAGGGGATGAAAATGTTTCTCTGTCAACACTATGAAGGTAAAACCAGCTCAAATTATCTGCTCTGTAAGCATCATTCACATGAATGAAATATGCCCAGGGACTATGAATCTTGTGACAGACTTTTCCTTGCTGTATTATCCATAGCACGCTCTACATTTTCAGATAGGAAACACATTTCTTTACTCCTTTATGTTTGTTTACCTTGGTCCTCTCATTTCTACTTCACATTACTCATATCTGCAAGGCAGCTGTCTCTGTTGGGATGATAAAACGGATAATTTTAGAGCCACGTATCCTCACTGAAAAGAAAACAGTTTGCCTGTACTGCTCACAAGAAATTCAAGCATGAAGGCTCACCCATGAACATGGTCAAGCCCCTCTCCAGGAAGTACTAAGGACAACATTGTCAGTTTCAGTTGGAAATGCCCATTGCAAGGGTTCCCAAAATAGTCCACATGAGGGGACGTGCTAATGCCCAGCCAGGGTCTTGTGAGGTGCCACATGCAACATGGAGAGGCTGTGGTGATTTTTAACAACACAAGCAACAATGCTGGGCTATCTGAAGTGCGCATCACCAGTTCTTCCTAAACACAAGACCAGCAGCAGTGACAAAAAGGAAAAGCTATGAGATACAAGCAGGAACAATTTAAGAAATCGGAATATGGATAATGTGGAGAACAACATCATGAAACCAAATCAACTACTATAGAAATCCCAAATTACATCAAACTGTCTGAAAAATATTTAAGATTACTACATCAAAAAATATCCTCATTAAAATTCTTTAAATTTAAAATTTAGATAATTTTAAATTTCCAATTTTCCCAGTCTTTTTCCACTTCTAAAACTAATTTTACTATTTAACCCAATGCATTATATGTATTATTTAACCTGAAGGCATTTCTAAATAAAGCAGCCATCAATAAGTATTTTTAACTGCTACTTCTCTGTGAAGATTTGGTGGGTCACCTTTGCCATCTCTAAACGCAACCTGAAAGGGCAGGATCAGCCCAAGGAAGACAATAGGTTTTGCTTCTGCTGCAGCAGGGGCTCCCTGGTCCTGCCAATCCTGCACTGCCATGGGCACAGTACATCCCACAAGCAGCAAAAAGAAAAAAAATCACAGATGCATGAAGGCAGCAGTAACAATATAAATAATAACTGAACAAAGGAGCATTTTGCAGACAAAGGAAAAAAAATAGAATTCCCTATTCCTTTCCTAGAAATATTGTTTGTACCAGCCTAGGATGATTGTAAAGAAGAGACATTTTCCCCGGGAATAAAACTATCTTGTTTTTCTTAGACTAACATTACAAGTCTAAAACGAAAGGGGTATGGAGTTATTGCATCCATTCCAAAAATTTAATCTACTGAATACGCTGGTGCGCAAAACCAACGTATTCATATGAAAGCATCTTCTCTTTATCCATCTGACTTGTTTTTATGAGTCATATTAAATGACTAGCAATTGGTTTTTGGATTCAAAATATGAAAAATTTCAAGGTAATTCAAAGCAGGAACTTTTGAATGGTTCAAAAACATGTAACACACTAAACTAAGCATATTTCCCTTTATTCCAATTTAATGTCAAATTCCAAACTCTCCTGACAGATCCTACATCGAGGATCTTTGCCTTGCTAAGTCTCATTCCAGCTAATCATCTGCTGAAAACTGAATAAATATATTTTCAGGGTAGTCAATGTGCTTTGAGGGTTTTGGCTGCCTGTTGATATGAAGGATCCAAATTTTCCTTATTTCCAGTTCTTTTGGTTGTTGTTGCGGTTTTGAGAAAGATTATGTTAATACTTTGAAAGCAATCCAAGCTTTCTTTTTACTTGAGTAATTATTTTCACATCATTCAGTGCTTCCAACTTTGGAAATATCTCCTAGGTTCTTCCTGGTGGTCACCTTCCCCATAACATAAAAGGTGATAAGCATGCCACATTTGTTTTTCAGTAACTGGAAGGCACGTAGCTAGCTTTGGAACAAAATTATTCTAAAGTCAGCCTTGGCTCTGTTTCAGTTTCAAAGTTACTTCTTACTTCTACAGAGCATTAATTTGGAGATACAGCAAACACATTTTTCCTAAATTTGAAATCTGACTCAAGGGTTTTAAATGTTGTTTTCATTCATATCACAATAGATCTCTCTACTTCAAGGAAATATTTACTACATATTTTCAACCAATTTGAGGTTTAACCTCATTAAAATCTCCTTAAGGTGATGACTTTCATACTGATCCATTTCCATCACAACTGAATTTAAAATAGTTCTTTGAGAGTACACTCTACTTAATTTTCCTGCTGAATGAGGCTTGGTTTAGAAAGCCAGTGTTTTGAATGGGATGGATTTCCAGCATAAGTTTTGAACCACGTGATATGGTTCTCTACCACAGAAGTTAGAGAGAGGTAGGGAAAATTAAAAACAGTAAATAGACTGTCAGAGTCCCGGGCATCCCGTTGCAGAGAGGACTAGCTGGTGATTTGCTCATCACAGCAGAGTTGACTGGGCTGTCCTTGTTCAAGGGAGTAGGCCAATGCATCTGAAGGGAGCTTTACTGAGGGAGTGAGATGAAGCTCATTGTGAGTGAGGATGACAACAATTAGCTTGTCAGCTGGCCAAAAAAGCCAATCTTTTTTTGCTCACTCCTCTCCTAAAAGCTGTGCCTTAACCATGTTGGGGTGTTTTTTACATTTTCACTTGGAAGTCAGGGGAGCCTCTTTCTAACTCCTAAAAGACAGAGTAAACTAGGGCTCTGTAATGCTTTAATTGGTTCACTGGGGAGCCACCCAGATTTGAATTCCTGATTTATGTTAATCACAGGCTGAAAATTCTCTTTCTGCCAGAGAAGTCCTTCTTATTCCGCCCTCACTTAACGTCATAGTAGGGAAACATACATGAATGCAATTAACATTTATGTTCTTAACTTGTCTTGGACAGAAAAAAATAATGTCTGTCAGCTAGTGTAAAATTTACCATTTCTATTTTTATTTTAAGAAGAATTAAATAACTTAGGCGTTTGAAAAGAAACAGACAAAGGCTATGTTCCCATCACTTCTACTTTGTAGAAGTGTGCATGCATATATTTGAGGGATTAAAAAAAAATCAGTAAAAACACCCTAATTTAAAAATGTAGATCAACTTCCCCATTCCCTGCCTCTTCAAGAAGCTAGAAGGGAATAATTTTCATCCTGTGGAGAAGAAAGACTCGTACAACTCCCATTGCATGTTCCAAAAGTTTACAGGGACACTTCAGATGAGAAAGTGCCTACGTCAGCACATGGCTTGCAGTCGAGGAAGTGGATTGTCAGAGTAGAAGAGCTGGTGCTGAGGACCTAAGGACCACACTGTAGGTGCTCTGAGGGCTTTACCTCATACAAGGGTTCACTCTGCTTCCATGAACTAAAAGCCCATTACCAGTTGGGGTGCATGATGTGTTCTGGACTGCATCTTCCCACTCATTTTCCTCTGGAAAGAATCAAATTTATGTGCTTCAAGATCACCTCAGGACAGAGCCAAAGCACAGTTAAGTAGGATGTTTGTATGAAACACTTCAAACACGCACTCCTGGTCCAAACAGTAATAATATCCATGGATACAAATGCACAGTGATCAGACAAAGCAGATGTGTGGCATTTCCTTCTGCCCGAGGAAACTCAACAGAGCAAAATGCCACCTTTCCTTGGCCCTACTGCAGTTTCCTACCCTTGTTGTGCAGCTGAAGGAGCCTGTGACAACTCTTCCTTGCCTGACATTCATGCTTCTATACTTGCATCACTTGGCTTAAAAAGAGGCAGCATGAGTCTACTATATGCTAGGAATAGGTCATGGTCTTTAAATTCTGTAAACTTGCACAGAACATAGGTGAAACAGGATCAGTAGATTTAGATCAGTGTGAAAGAGGTGCGTGTAAGCATCCAGCCCAAGCAGCAGCAGTGCCCCATGAATGAGAGAGACCCTCCCAAGTCAGCTGAGGTCAGCCTGCAGCAAGTCCAGCACTTTCCCCACCAGCACTCATTCTACTGCCCTGACACCTCAGGCAACATGCGCAGCAGTTTCTCTCTCTTTCCTCACTATTTATGCTGCCCCAAGAGATGCTATAATTACCCTGATGCCATACAATGTAGACGTGGGCAGGAGCAGCGCAGCCAGAGGACATCAAACAAGCACTCATCTGACTGCCTTTGACAAATGGTGATGGGGAACCTGATCCTTTTTGGAGAACCATGGAGATTTGGTCACATTAGGGGAAGGCCCAAGCTAAATTGATTTTTCCTGCAGTGGGAGGCAGAGCTATTGCAAGATGGAGAGGACAGCAACTCCTGAAGCACCTCCCACCTAGGCAATAGGAGAAGTGTCGTAATCAAGTCTGCTCAGACCGGACTTTACATCTTCCTCCCATGTGCTTACTCCTCCCCTCCAGCACAATAGCCTCTCTGCCCAAAGGTGCTGCATGAATGAACACTCTATTTCTTCAGCTGCTTGAGAGCACTGCATTCTCCGATCCACTCCAGGCCACTCAAAGAACTCCTCCTGTCTAGTTTCTTCCCCAGCAAGACTGTTCCAGTTCATTTAGATCTGATGTCTTCCAGTTTTGCCAATACTGTATTTTGGGTTTATCTGCATCTTTTATATAATGTATATTTAACTGCCTCTTTTGTCTCAAGGAACTAAAAGAGGGAACTTGAGCTTTAAAAATTCAGCAACCGTTTTCTAAAAACCTACTTTGTGCCTCATTCATTCCAACATGCTGGAGACCAATTTTCCCTTAATAAGGTCTTAAGAACCTGGAAAACTTGGACAGGACAGTTGAAGTGGAATTGCTTCATTTCTAATAACTTAGACATAGTGCAAAGTGCTCTGAGAGTCTTCCATTCAACACTTATTTATTGTTCATAATTCACCTCCATCTGACAGAGAAGGGCATGATAGAGCTAATTTAATATTTCCATGGTCAGATTCCATTCATATTTGAGTGAAATATCAGTAAATAAAACTGAAGCACCATTTATTAGGTTTCTGAAATTGTCACAGGTTAGGTTATCAAACACATGGTGCGCTGACAGCATGAAAATGAACTCACTATCCTGCTCACCAGACAGTGGCCAAAGAATCACTCAATTCAGGTGACCAGTACTTTTGAGAAGCCCTGAGTCCTTCTAAATATATGTCCCAAATAAAAACTCCAGCTAAGATAAATGAGAATCGAGTGAATATGGCAATTTACACAGAATTGTTTAATGGAGCTGAGCAAAGCTGTTTGGTTGGGGTGCAAAGGGAAGAAAGTGTATTTGGAGTAGGGGAAACATGGAATGGATTTGTATCAGAGTGCTCCACACCACGAAAGATTAAATCTTTCTTATCCCTCAGAGGAAAATGTTCCATCTCAGGATTGACCAACTGAAATAGAGTTGAACTTTTTTCCTTTTTTTTTCCCCCCCACAGTGACTTATCTATTTCCATCAGCGTCTAACAACTGGCCATTTCCAAGTTCTAGATCTGCTGGGAAATGCCAAGAACCTTGTCTTGGATTGGTGTTTCCAAGTCCTGCAGCCCTGTCTTTCAGCAAGTTCACTAGGATTTACTGGGATCCAGAAACTTGATAATAACACTAACACCCTAAATAAGAATGTTACAAAAACGTTAGGAAAATTAAAGAGTCCTTCAGCCACTGCAAGATTCAAGGCAGATCTGAACTAATGCCGAATTTCAGAAATATTGAAAGAAATATTTCCTTGTCCTTTCCCTCAATACATACATTTCTTTAGCTTCCTGCAAGGCAAAAGAAGGAAAATATGGAAATTGCAAACAAGAAAGCTTGATCTCACCGTATTTCCAACTGCCTTTGGCAGCTTTAACAATATTGCGTAGGTTGTTTAACTACTAGATGTACATCCAGCCTGACCCTTTGAAGTGCACACATCTTAAGCTCAAAGTGAATCACAGTTTAATAAAGTGATTTACTTAAATTGCCCATATTTTGAATTCTCAGGGGCCAAACGCCTCATTTAATTTGAATGCCACCAATGAACAGCAACATACTGAAAGTCTTGCATAACCCAAGAATGACTACATCAACATTTTTTACTTGTAACTCATTACAAAATAAAAGGAGCTTGCAGGTAAGAAAAATAATGTAAAGAAATGTAAGAAAGATAGAAAATATCAGAACTAGTCAACTGGGTGTTTTAGCTAAACTTGTGCTGCTGGGCTATGATTTATTCTACTGGATGTGCCATTCGTTGCACTGTCATAGTCCACCCACAATCAGAGCTATTTGCCAAATCAAGTCATGCAAAGACCAGGCAGGGAAGGATCAGTCACTGTAATACAGTACATCTATCAAAAGGGTTATTTTCATGGACTTGGTCTCTAATCAAGCAGCAAATCATTCTCCAGTTTTGCTATCAAGGACCATTACTTTTAGGAAGTGCTTAATCTGAAAAAAATGCATCTATTTGAAACTACAGGGCATCTGGTAAGATATACTGAAGACAGAGGAAATGAAATATGTGCCACACAATTTACCCTCTCAGCAGCATTTTATGAATAGCTTATTTGTGGAGAGAGAGGTAAGTTGGTGGCAAGACAGGAGTTTTAGCTTTCTATTTGTCTAGTTTGTTGAGTTATTGCAAAGGTCACTCCTGTGCTTCAATTACCTCAAGTGCCACTTTTGATGGGGGAATTTTCAAATTATATCCAAGGTGCCTCAAATATTTGCAAAAGGCTTCAGGGTACACGTGCCTTTTTAATTTAAGTGCCTAGATAAAATTACTGTTACGTCTGTGTGTTAAAGCATTTTCCCATCAAAGTCAGTGTAAAAGCATGTAAAGCCTCAATGTTGCACCATCCAAACACGGCTATTCTCTTGCAGGTGAAACATCCCAACCAGGGCATGATGGGCCACCTGAATGTGCTGGGTGGGCCGTTTACTACATCCCTGTGGCCTGCCAACTATCGCTTAGGAAATCCGAGGGGACTGTATACACATACAATGACAAGGAAGAAGCAGCAGTATCAAGGTTGGCTTTAAGTTACCTCCAAAACAAGATTATTGCTCTTTCCCATAACAGAGTTAGTATTGCAGACCTAATAATCAAATCCATTGAGAAGACAGTGGGATACAGGAGCCTCTAACAGCTTTCAGAAACCAGCAGTGATTGTGGCACAGGGCTTGTACCATCTGAAAAATTGCTGTTGTTTTCTCCTGTAAGTTTTACTCTCAAGGACAGATTTTCTCAGTGGTCAAAACAGGCCAATGTGTTCCCACCCCTGTACCACAGGTCAGCTTCCTGATGCCTTTTATAATAGGAAAAAAGGATGTATGGACATAACAGGCCTGACAAAACTTGACACCAGGACCTTTGAATTCCTACTTTCAACTGCTGAATGCTGTTCATCATAACACTTTGCTCCAAGAGTGATCCCACTAAAATTCACGGGGGACTATTATTTTTTGAGCAAGGAAAAAAATGAGAGAAGAACAAGCAGTAAATAGATCTAAGCAACGTAGTGCCTTCTTGTACAAATCTTCTCTTCCTCATCCTTGCATTTCTTCCATATTTTTAGGGGAAATATTTTACTAAAAAGTATTCTTAATTGCTTTCACAAAGGAAGAAATTTAGTTGCTGCTTAATGAATCCCACTAGTAGTCATTTTTTGTTATTCATAATGCACAGTCCATATAGAATTACTTTGTAATGGCCATTCAAAATGTGATCTAGACAATGAAACACGTTAGATCAATGTGTCTTAATGCATCCTCTCTGCTGCCAGCCACTCGCTCCACCTGCCTGCACCTGCTAATTCTTGACAGCTCAACAAAATGCCTCTACTAAGTCATCATTAGGTGAGCATATATATATAGAAATGCACAGAGGAAACCAAGTTTTGGATCTAGATTTGAGTACAGATAATCACCAAAGTGCATTTTTTCTTTCTCACATATTTGTTTCAATTAGAGCTTATTGAATCACCTCTGCAGCCTCAGAGAGGGCTTAAGCAATCATCAGTGCTGCTCAGGAGGTAATTCAGGATGCTGTTCTCGAATATTTGTCCTTTTTAATCATGTGCCACACACTGCTCTTTTAGGATGTTGTCACTCAAAAGCTGAAGAACAAAAAGGAACATTAAAGAGAAAGGATGTCTGTTTGAATGTGGCAATTCCCTGCATAAAAATGAGTTCCATTAACAGGAAAGCCCAACCTATCTCCAGGCAATATTTCAAATCCTTGGCTGTCTGTAGCCTCAGAGGAATTTAATTCCTTTATATTATTTAAATTGTACTCTAGAGAAAGAAATTTTGATCCATTGGTCATTTAAAATGATTTCTTTAAAATATATAATTAAAAGAGCTAGCGTCCCTCCTAACAGCAGTTTCATCATGGCAGTCTTGAAAAATTCTGAAATTATGGCATTTACAAAGTGTCATTTTCTCCTACAGCCTTCAGTCAGTAAATTATGATTTAAACAATCGCCCTTGCAGTCTCATTCACTAATGTATGAGCACGTAAAAACAGTAAGTGAAATGGCAGTGGACAAAAACAGGCAAAAAAGAGTCCTAAAAGAAGACAGACGGTGCTCATACAGTCATCAGTTCAAAACTATGATTGTGTTTAATGTTTTCCCTCTTCCTAAAACAGTTCACTGCCTGGTTACTATCTGGTTTGGAAGGTCCTGGGGGGACTGAATATTCAGGCCAGACTTTTATCTCAGTTACCTGATTGTAAACATAAAGAAATTTGTTGATCTCAAAGATATTATTCCAGTTTATGGGTTAGGAGCAGTTCTGCCAGAGCAATATACATTTAAAAGAATAACATCCTTTCTAAATTCAGCAGTTGTTCAAACAAATTAGCTGAAAATCAGTTGTGTTGTTATAAACTGTCACCAAAATAGTGGGATCACAACTGATCACATCCTATCCGGGATCACGCTATCCTGGACATCCTCATCCAGGCTGAAAGAATTGGGTTTGCTCAGCCTGGAGAAAAGAAGGTTCCAGAGACACCTAGTGCCTAAATGGGGCCAACAGGAAAGCTAGAGAGGGACTTTTTACAGGGGCAGATAGTGATAGGACAAGAGGTAAATGGCTTTTAACTGAAGGAGGGTGGATTTAAATTAGACATTACAAAGAAATTGTTTACTGTGAGGCTGGTGAGGCACTGCCACAGGTTGCCCAGAGAAGCTGTGGCTGTCCCATCCCTGAAGTGTTCAAGATGAGATTGGATGGAGCTCTGGGCAATCTGCTAGTTGAAGTGCCTCTTCCCGCAGCAAGGAAGCTGGAACTAGATGATCTTTGAAGTCCCTTCCAACCCAAACTATTCTGTGATTCTATGCCTAATAACTACATATTTTCTGCACCATCATGTTAATTTTTTTTTTTTCCTCTGAATGAAGTACCTATTTCTACTATCCTGTGCAAATCACCTCTGAAAACCAGGGCATGTTCAGCAATGTATTAACCATTATAAAACTATAATGCCATTATTGCTAACATTTAAAAATTTCTTTCCCTCTCAAAATAGCAGGGAAAAATGCGTTTTGAAATAATATATAATAACTGTGTAAAAACTTGGTTCAAAAGAGTTTTGAAGAAAACCTACTGCAATCAAGAAGCTAATACCTTTTGGCTTGCTTATACATAAGCATCTTTTATGTGCATAAAAACCATATTCTTCTGTGAAAGTGAGGCTGTGGAGAAACTCCAGCAAATTCATGTACCATTTTAGGATCAAACACACAGTTTTTAATTTTGTGCGTGGCACTCTTAAGCAAAAGGCCATTTAGGTGTCACTTCCAGAATGAAAAGAGTTGGAGAGTTAAATTGCTTCAGAGCAGAACGTGCATTTTTGAATTAGGTGACTCAAGTTCACATCTCCTCTGTCTCTGGGTAGCTGTCAGCACACAGGAGGTAGATGTTATTTCTTTATTTGTTTATTTACTGGAACAGCTCCATTTTCTATAAAGCACATGCTCACTGGAGCAGGAATACACATTGCTCCCTTCCAGCTCTACTACTGTCAGGACTGAGACTCTTTTTCTGCTCTGCTGAGTATATTTAGTACTTCATAACAAAAAACCTTCAAGACTAATGGCTGAGAGCAACCATGCTGATACTTAAAGGCATAGTCCTAGTGGGGATGCGAATTTGCCTTGAATTGATCAGAACAAGGACATAGATGTTCTGTTCCCGCTGTCATGGACTTCTCTGCTGTGTTGGCAAATAGTGCTTGAGTCTCCTAAAGCATCCACTCTCAAGAAGAAAAATCCAATCATGAACTATTCCCAGTAGTCTGAATTGATTTTTTAAAGTTTTTAACCTGGTTTTCTAAGGATTATGTAATGCTACAAATTGCCTGCTTCTCCAGCTGCCCCTAGGTACTTCGAGCCTGCTGGGCACTTTCAGCCAACCCTGAGGCAGCAGAATAGCATTCCAAGGTAACATGATGGCCATGAGGAGGAGATGGTGATGAACCCACAGCAGTGAGGAGAGCCAGAAAGGGGAAGGAAAAAAGAGCAGCAATCTTTCTGAGCTCTTAGAAAGTAGAAAAGCTCTAGTTGAACCATGTGTTACTAAACAACAGAGCATCCTTCTGGGAGAACAACTTTGGCTGAGAAGTGGATTCTGTGATGCCTACTAAGGGATGCACACACATTGCAGCTGCTGCTTAATTCAGTTAAAAGTCAATCAACCAACAGACAGGCATCCATTGGAAAGCAGGCATTGTTAGTTTGTCTGCTCATGGAGCTATTTGCTTCTGAGCCGAAAAAGCACCTCTCTCCATGATATGCGGAAGGAAAGATTAATCCGACATTGAAAACAATATGAGGGCATCTAGGTTTACTAAGAAAGCATAACCTGAGAAGCAAATTCAATGAGTGGGAGAAAAGAATTTTAGTCTGTCTTTTCCACAATTAAAATTGAAATGAGACAATAGTGGAAAGAGTTGACTTCACAAGCTGAAAATTGAACTCATCTAGTTCACTCTGCCATAAAAAATAAATATAAGGCCTCTGCACCTTCCTTTTCAATGCAAAAATGTATTTTGTCTGTTTTACAGGATTCTAAATACTGTCTGGTTTCTGATAAAAACACTATTAAAAGATTAATTTAATGTCTCAGTGCTTAATTTATGGGGTTTCATCTGCCAATGCTCAATAATACAATGTCAAAGACCTCCTTAGTGATTTTTAAAAATAAAAATAAAGATTTTTCTGTACTTCTTCTCATACTGTTGCACAGGCAATTGTAGAAACTATGTGACCTGGATTTTAGTTACTCTGTTTAAAGATGTTAGCATGTTGATTTATGATTTAAACACCTTTTTTTTTACCCAAGGGAAGTCTATACTCCAGCAGCTCTTTTTTTTTCTACCCTTTCTCTGTTTTTAGGTTCACAGACAGACTATGCTCGTATTTATGTCTGTTAATGAAGTAAACGTCAGTCCTTTATGTTTTCAAACTTAGTAGAAGCAAAAACCATTAAAAATTTGCAAAGAATGGGGATCTGATCCTTTCAAATTAAAAATCGATTAAGCACTGTACAAGTATGCCTGCAGGTATTTTAAGAAGGCAAAGTCTAACCCCAAAATAAATGGGGGAGCTGACTTGAAACATAGATAAAGAAATTAGCACAACTGTGAGCAATATGGAGGATCTGCTTCCAAAAATGAAACACAACTGTATTAAAGTCAGAAAGCATCGACAAATGTTATGAGGGAACTCAAATATCTAAAGCAATACTTTCTGTATAGGTAATACAATGTTCCCTAATAACTGTGTTACTGCATGCAATCATAAACAAGCCTCTTTTTTTCCCCCCAGCCTTGTTCTCTGACAGTGCAGCAAAAGCTCACGGTAACGCCATGCTGTTTTGCCCCAGCACACTGTATGCATAGCACTCTCTACTCCTCCAGCTCTCCAAAGTTTCTAATTTATAAATTACAGAGGTTTAGCCTGACAAACTCAGCTATAAGGCGTTCAGGGAAATCTCCCTTCCTCTTGGCAAAACATGACTCGAGTATATACATGCACATAGTTCAATCTGAACTTCTCATGCTTCAGGAATTTGAAATCATCAGGACTAAGCTGCACTTCGGGTTGTGACAGAGAAGCTCATGTACAAGTTCATGTCTAGCCAAGATACTAGTTTGGTTTTCACATTACTAAACTTAAAAACCATGAAAGTTAAAAGAAACAAAACAAAATGAAAAGCCAAAGTGACAAAACCATTTCCAGAGGTAAAAAACTGAAAGCAAGCTGAAAAAAAAGCTCTTTTTTCGTCCCAATACTACAAATCACAGCTGATCAAGCTGGAATGCCTCTGAGGCAAGGTCCCACATTCCTCTCAGAGTTATGAATGGGTAAGTCTCAAGTACTGCCTTGGGCTCTACTTGGATGGAGAACCAAAAGGGTAAATGTTTATTTAAGTCTATGTCAAACACTTTGAATATTTCCAGTATACAAAACTGAGCTAGAATGTCATGACTAAGTGAATACCGGGACATTATGGTATTTCCTCCTCTGCTGTAAAGGCATTCCATTTTAGAAACACAGTTTTGCTTCTGATTAAATTTGGGCACAAATTCAGGCCACTGCTTTATTTGTGAATATGGATGTTTCCGCTCCCTGAAGTTACTTCCTGGATCTTTAAAAAAAACACTTTCCACTAGACCAGGTTGCTGAAAGCCCCATTCAACCTGGCATTGAACACCTCAGGGATGGGGAAGCCACAGGTTCTCTGGGAAACTTGTGGCAGTGCCTCGCCAGCTTCACAGTAAAAAATTTCTTCCTAATATCCAATCTAAACCTACCCTCTTTCAGTTTAAAGCCATTATGCTTTGTCATATCATTACATGCCCTTGCCTCTAGCTTTCCTGTAGGCTCCTTTCAGGTACTAGAAGGTGCTATAAGGTCTTCCCAAAGCCTTCTCCAGACTGAACAACCCCACCTCTCTCAGCCTGTCCTTGTAGAAGAGGTGCTCCAACCCTCTGATGACCTTTGTGACCTTCCTCTGGACTGAATACAACAGTTCCATGTCCACATCCTTCTTACGTCAAGGGTTCCCAGAGCTAGAAGCAGCACTCCTGGTGGGGTCTCATGAGAGCAGAAGGGAGGTGGAGAATCACCACCCTCAATCTGCTGGTCACACTGTGTCTCACTGTTTTGACCAGGCTGAGTCCTATTCCTCCTCATCTGCTCTACCTCTTCTTTAACATTTGCTCTCTTGTACCCACCTTAGTACTGAACTCAGAGTTTGAAAACTATTTGGAAAACTATTGGCTTTGCTTTGGGTACATTTTCCAGATGAATACACTAGCTCAGCTGTGTCATGTAACCACAGTCCAAAAGCAAGTTACAAAGCCAGTCTGGAGTCAGCACAGCAAAAGGTCCTGCTGGAGGATGATGGCACTCCTGGGTGATAGCCCTCTGTACCAATGGTGCTGCAAAGCCCTGTGTCCTTCCTAGGAGAAGGTCAAGATAGCCCCTGAGCACCAGGACAAGAAGAGCTCAGAGGCGATCCAGAAGAAAGGTGATGCACAGAAGGAAGTACACCAAGCTTGGTGTCTTCCTCCCATGGGGAAAGTCACCAGCCTGGACAATGTGATCAAGCAGAGAGCCATGTAACAGAGAGCAAGGAATGAGCATCCAGTGTGAGAAAGACGAAATCCAGCAGGGGTAAATAAAGGTCTGCAGTCAACTAAAACACCAAATAAAATCCCAGAAGTCCTGTTCAAAAACCCCTGAAGGGTCACCAGAAGCAAATGACCACAAAAAAGGATAAGGCTAGGACAAGCCTGGACATCATCACTTTCTACTCATCGTCCCCACTGTATCCTTTTAGTTTATCATGTAGGACAGAGGCTGATTGTGTTCAGCCTCCAAACCCCTCACAAGCTATTTTTGAGTCAGTTTTAAGCAGGACTGGTAGTGCTGAGCTCCCAGTGTGCTCACAGTGATGGCAATGAAACACTCCAGCAGAAATTAACACAGGGCAGAGGAAGGAGAGTGGGAGAGGAGAGACAATGATTCTTTTTAAAAGCTTCTTTTCTCAAACTACAAAGACAAGAGGAAAGCAATGGGCCATCTGCCTCGCCTCAGAGTGCACTCACTGGGTATGACTTCTCAATGATATTAAACGGACTCAACACTTTTACTTCATACATTTCCACTTTTTATGATGGTTCAGAAAATCCCCCGCAGCCTTATGAAAGTTATTTTGCTGCAGTGCAATTTAAGAGCAATTCAGTGAGTTTTCCATGAGTCACAATGACACCGACACAAACAATTAACATCAACATTTGCCAGTCAAAATAATTTTCTTTATGCCCTTGGTAAGTCCAGGGCAAGTTATTCAATGCATTCAAAGATAAAGTTTGGAGGCAAAAATAGCATTTCCCAAGCTTTGCATGCAAAAGTCACAGCCACTTTTACAGTGCCACCATCTGTTTTTCCATATACAGGCATTACAACATCCAGAAGCCCAGTAAAGCAATAGGCCATTAAACTTCCTTATAGCTTTGGACCATCTGCTTCTTCATTCCAAGGTTTCCCTCCCCACCTTCTATATTATTTGCCCTAGCTAAGGACCAGAAGAAAAAAAAATCCTTTTGAGTAAGGACTGTGTACCTTCCAGCACATACTGGTTCATGGGTATAGTTACAACAGTATAAAAAATTATCTTGGATAAACTGTATTTAAATTCCACATTTTCACCACTACACAGAAGGGTAATGTGACACATGATGCTTCCAGGAATGCACACAAAGCAGCATTATAATAGATTCCCAGGGAATTTATCAACAAAGACTTTTTTTTTCATATTCATTCTTTTAGCAACGATCTATCTTAAAGGCTAGTATAAGACTGTTTAGAGCCCGTGGCTTCTAGAGAGAAACCAGATCTTTGTTTGTATACTTCCTAATATAATTTAGAACCCTGGAGACAAATATCTTATGGATTATCCCTTTTTATGCTGAGTTCACTGCACTTTCCCACTGAGAAAATATTCTGTCAATCAACGTGGGTCCTGCTTCCTCTTTGTCATATGCCAGGTTTCCTCCATGGTGCCAAATCCAGAACTGACAGCTTACAGCAGGCAAAACAGATGGGCAAACAACTGCCCTGAGCTATGGAGATGCTGTAAACTATTTTTAACAAATAATAAAAAAATAAAATTATGAATGGCTTATAAGGAAGTTTTCTGAGCCTGAATCATTTAAAAGGTGAAGTAGCCACCATGGCATCTTTCAACCATATAATCTATACCTTCAGTTAAGATGGTACTTTCAGGGGCAGTTCAGTTTAACTTATATTTAAATATAACAGAAGAGCTGGTTATCAGTATCCTAATGAGTCCTCAGAAGTGCTGCACATAAAAATAATGACAGGATCTTGGGACTCCATCTGTGTACATCAGTCAAGGAGCCTCACCACTGGCAGTGCAGTACTCAGCACCACCATGGCCCTGTCCAGCCTCCCTGACTACAGTGGGCTTGGTCTTTTTTAAGTCCTATGCTAAACCCTCATGACACTTTGTCTAGAGGGACAGAGACCCCGAGCAGACATGGTTAGCCAATGCCTCACTTCAGAATAAACCAGTTTTGCTCCAGCAGACATCAGCCTGGAAACAGCTGATCCAAATGTTGACTCTGTGCATGTACTGGTATAGTTTACAAGCTTTGACTATTTTATGCATAAATTGGTATGAAATGCATTTTTGCTTCTTTGTTTTTTAATGCCATCTTACCTTCATGAAACCACAAAGTTTCCCCACAAATAAACTGTGTAAATATCGGATCTATATTTGAAGGACCTGAAAATAAGAATCATTTGCTACCAACGCACAAATCAAACAATTAGGAAGGGGAAAACAGAAATAAAAAAACATATGAAGTATATTCCTGAGCACAAAAAACGGGTAAGCAATGGTATAAGTGAGATGACAGCAAGAAAGGATCTCACTACTCTTTGGGAAGTAAGATTTTCTGCTTACTACCTGAAGATATCGATACAAATACTGTCCGTATAAATCAGACTAGTGAAAATGGTGCTTCTGCCTGGACAGTCGGTTCATGAAGGATTAAATGGGACTTGGTAAAATTTGAAAGCTTCTCCAAATGCATTCCCTTAAATTTCTCATCTGTATTACATAGAGGTAATTAAAACTGGTGAGAGTTCTTATATATGCTTATTGGCTTCCAGCTCCCCAATACCTTTTTTTGCTTTATATTGCTAGGCGATTTCTTTCTTTTGTGACAGAGGTATATCAATGCCTTTAAAAAAGAAAGGATAAAAAAGGCAATACAATCCCCCAGGTAAGTCACTTAACACATGCTTTGCTTGATTGGGAAACCTAGTAATTTATTAACTTAGACAATGTAACTTCTCTAATGCCTCTACTGTTCATTCTAGAATGAAACAGAAAAAGGGATAGGTGCCACTGCAGAACATGCTACTTCGGTGCACTGCTGGCTGCAGAAGCTCACTCTGCTGACCCACAACCACCACTGCCCCCTTGCACCACCGTTTGCTGCCCCTCCAGGTTTGTGCAGCACCACTGAGCTGTACCAATCACCTGAGTGATCCAACTCGAAAACAGCCATCTCAAAATACACTATAAAAGTGACAGCTGCAGAGGATGCACCCATTCCCTTGCATACCATGTCCCTCCTGGGGATGGTCCCCCAGCCTGGGTAAAAGACCAGGACCTGAAGGGCGATGCCAGCAGGGCAGACCCCGTGCTTCTGGCCAAAGAAGATGGTCCCTGCCTTTCCAATGGGCTTCTTTTTTCCAGCCTTGTCTCTTTCATACACACAAGTGTAATTAGTCCATTCAAAGATTTAATTAGACTGAAAACACAATCCTTTTTCTCCTTTTAGGTTTGTTTTGTTGCACTGGTTTTCAACCTGATTATCATAACAGGGAGGTCTGTTATGAGTGCAAGTACCTCACAGGGACGTGATAACCCAGTGATTAGGTATTATTTTAAGAATAACTAAAATAATGCAAGGCATTATTCACTGCTGCAAACAAAAAACTATTTCCACTAGACACATCAAAACAGGAAAAGTGTTTCCATCTGCAAATGTGTTAGCTAACTTTTTTTAACTAATGTGATTTTAAGCCTGACTTAACACAAGCATGGACAAGCCACAGGCTCCCCCAGTGGTCTAGCCACAAACAACTGACATGCTTTTAAATAAAGCTTGCCCTCACTTGTATCCTACATTCCTACAGTTTTCCTGATGGACGCATTTAAATTTAACTGATGACTTGAGCATATGAACCCAGCGATCATGTTAGGAGGATGTACACAGGACTCACTGATATGCAGTCATCCTTGGACCCAGTTTAGTGGGTGGGCTCAGGCTGCAGAGCTGCAGAGTTTAGATGCTGCAAACATCATCAACACCGCAGGGGAGCCACACCCTGCAAAGCCTCAACAGAGGCTAAATGCAATACAGTTAGGTCAAATTCCATCCTCCAAATGGTGTAGAAATCTAATATGGACCTAATCCTACCTGCCCACAGCACGGTCTCCAGTGGGAGGTGCCCCAAATAGTTTGTGAATTCTATACCATATGCCTCACAGAGAGGAGGGACATAATTATACAGGGACAATGGTAGAACTTTTCAAACCTCTGGAATTAGACATGTAGGAAACTGGGGAAAACAGGTCCCTCTTTCCTGTTCCTCAGTCTTTTAGAGTGTCCTGTCTTCCTGCTTTGTCCTACTTCATCCAGTATCATTTCAATTTATCTTTTTTTTTTTACCAAGAGAATTGAAGACCTCATTGCAAAATGTCAGCTTCTGAGCAAAGACAAGATTTTATATTATTTTTGACATATATTATTTTCTAAGCAAGATGAGTTTTTCATTTATCATGTCACCCTTCAGGACCTATTTCATCAGCTGCTGAAGTTCCACCATCCCTCTTGGGCATCCTAATGAACCCACTGATATTTAGGCACCCTTTGCCTTTGAGAACCAAGATTTGAGCACCAGGCTAAGCCTTGGACTCTTTTGCTGTCCTGGTCCCTCTGAGTGACAACTCAGAATTACTTGTCAGGCTGGCACCTGAGAATTGATACTCTGGGGTCAGTTAGCATGGCATCCTCAAAACCAAGGAAGCAGAAGCTATCTGTCACAAGGCTAAGACCACAAGTTGCTGCATTTCTTACGCTATTGCAGCAGGCAGCATGTTTCTGGTAGCGTGAAAAAAAAGGCAAGAAAGGCTAAAACTCAGGGTTCTATATTCCTATGGTAGGCAGTTCTGCACAGGGGACATACATCAGGCAGTATATCCCCATACAAGAGACCTCAGCCTTGTTTCCCAGCTGTCAGCAAGAAATCCACACCTAATTTCAGCAGAAGCAAGGCTCAAGTTCATTATCTCAGGCAGGCAGCAGACACAAAGGTCTGTCACCAAAGAGTAAGGAGATATGCCTCCAGATTTTAAGTGGGTTCATCTTCTTTGCAACAGACAGATGTTGCCTGACAAACCTAGTAAGGAAACTTTCATAAATTCTAACATATTCTTCTGTAAAGCACAGCTCTGAGAGGCTGCAGAGAAAGGCTAAATGAGCTCCAGTTCCCATTCATGCCTTACGATAACATTCTCTGTGAATAAAACACATCTTTGTCACCCTTCTCCTCAATTAAAATGAAACCCTGTTACCTGCTACCCCAGCTGATTATAGCTTTACATTTCTGGGAGAAAAAGAGAAAGCAAGCAACCAAAATGAAACTTTGAAGACTATCAGCTGAATGACCTTTAATTCTGAGGAGAGCACTTGTATGCCTATCTTGCAGAGATGTGATATGGATCCCAAAGACTAACAAAACTATTAACAGTTTATTTTAGCCACTCTCACAAAAGACTCAATTTGCACTCAATGAGAAAGGTGTGAGATGGGAAATTTGCAGCCACATTTGAGAGGTCTTATCATTCCATAGGAGGATCAAGAAGCATGCCAAGTGCCAAAGGCTTTGCTCCAAGTCCCCCCAACTCAGACCCTGTCCACCAGTGATGAGGAGTTTGACTTGCTTTTATCTCGCTCCAATTACAGGATGAATGAAATCTGACTGCATTTTGATGCCGCTTGTTGTAAAGTCCAAGACCAATATGCATTAAGACTCAGAGCTGCTTCCTATATTGTGCTAATTTTTAATATTATATTTCCAGAACCCGTAAAGTATTAAAGTAGCCAGAATTGAAACCAAACCAACCAAACAAACAAAAACAAACAAAAAAACAAGGCCAAAGCTGCAATGCAATTTATCAGAAACCACAGAGGCACATGCTTCACACTGAGGTTTAATCCTCACTACACAGAATGATCTAGTGGACACATGAAAAGGGACTCATTTAAATTGTCCCCAAAAGCAAGTAGGATTATACTCACAAAGAATGTATTAGATTCAGCACAGATACTCTTTTTGTGCAATCATTTTAGCAAAGAGAAAAGGTGCTCCAATTACTTTAATGCTATATTGAACTCTTTATAGGTTCTACTTCTTTAATTGCATTAGCATTAAATCTGTCCTCCAACCATAACCTGAGGTTTCCACATAATTAAATACTCTGCCTATGTTATAAAAAATAATCTTTCCTCTTTCTTTATGTGAGTAAACACATACAAACTAATTGGCACTGTATTATGTTACATCTTATGTTATTGTATTACAGCTTCTTTTTCCTCCTGAAAATATTCTTTTCTGTTTACAAATTTTGGATCTGTGCATGTCCTCCCAATCATTTTCTGAACATGCTTCACAAAAAGAGTTGAAGCCTATCAGCAAAAAAAATGTGACAGGGATTCGCAGTGAAAAACCAACAGCAACAAGGGCGTACTGCGTGGCTCTTCCTATCACTTAGAGTCCCTTTCATGTTTTCTGTGACATTGAGCACAGCGCCAGCCCTATGAACTGGAGCCCAAAGATAGTTTCAAAGGTTAGGTCATCCCGTTTAGCTTCCACACAAAACCTCCAACATAAAACTCTACACTGATTATTTATAGCATAAATCAAGACACTGTCCAGAAAGAGCTAAGCATCCCAAGCCTGCCTCAACTGTCCTTACCAATAGCTTGTTGTCTAGCCTTATGCCAGGCTTATATTTGCAGCAATAATCATGCAAACTGACATCAAGTCATGCATATATATTTGCAATTTATGTGCTCAGTTTTAACGCAGCCCCTTGGTGAAACCGTGGAAGAACTCTAGTAAAGCAGAATCAAATCAAAAGACATCCATAATGAAACTGCAGAAAAAGCTGTAAAGACATGCTCTCAGAAGCAGATTTAAAAAAATACTCAGTTATCAGTAATAGATTTAGTTTTATGCCATGCATCCCATCATTTCAACTATTTATATCCCACATTTTTGTAATTTAAGTCTTTTACAATAAGTTAAAGTATCATATTATACATTGTAACAACAAATCTATATTTTTATGAAGAAAGATACACATTTGCCACTTTTATTAGTGTCAGTAACAAACTCCATTGATGTTTGAGAATATCTGAGAGAAGAACCTAGTGTTGTTAAAGGGCTGGCTGGGCAACATGATGCAATGCTTAAGCTGGGAATAGCTTTTAACTATAAGCCATTTATTGAAATAAAATGAAGACTCATCATCACATAAATATTTCATGAATTTGTATCAAATTTGCTGAATTGTTAGCTTCAGACAAAAGAAATCACTGAAAATTGGAAAGGCTTCATTTTGACATTTTGAAAATGAAAGGTTTTGATTTTTGCATTTGAAGTTACTTCCATATAAAAACTTCCCTTATTTCTTAGAATATTTAAATTTGTTTGAAACCAAAATGCAATCTTTCATTCCATGTCAAACAAAATGTTTCACTCTACCCAAAGCATTTCAGAGTCTGTGGGGTACAGTGGTTATTAACTGCAAATTCACTGAAAATTTCATCTAATTCACTCTCAGTCTGACATGAAACTCCTTTTTTTCCTTTCCGCAGAGGCACTGTGAAACAGAAATGCCTGTGTTATCCATCCTCTGCTCAGTGGATATTTTTCATATTCAGCATCTAATATTCTACAATGTGTTTTTTAATACAGGGAAGGTGTACTTAGCACTTCAAACACTTTTTTACTAATCAGCAGAAAACCCTCAGTGTAATAGCAACAGAAATATCCAGAAGTTGATTGATTATGTTTTCTTTCAATTTATAACAGCTTCTCTAGAAACCTCTGCTCTAAGGTCTAGGAACTCAGTCTTTAGGTGTTATTTCAAGAATGACAATGGGATTCAATAAGCCCTTAACATCACTCAACTTCACAGTTGGAGAAACTGTGGCCTCATCACACAAGGTGAACTTCCAGCTTAATGCAGACTCCAAAGACCAGATGTATCTCATCCACCCTGAAAAGTAGGCATCTGAATTTTATGGTAGTGTAGGTAGGGGCTTCCTCTCTAGGCAATGGAGAGAAACGGGCAGTTCAACTAAGTAATTCATTGTATTCTGGGAGAGGTGTCTCAAACAAGGAGGAAAGCAGACCTCTGGAAGTTCTACCATTAACAAGTGACTATAATGGAATGTTTGCCCACAGCTTTTCAGGGTAGATGTTTATTTTTAAAATGAGTCTGACCCTGGAAGCCAGCATAGACCAAAAATTCTCATAGCCCTCAACTGGGAAACACTGGTCATGTCTGTGGTGTTCTTTGCCAGCTTGGTGCATTGTCCCCAGGTCTCCACGGAGAAGCAGCTCCCATTTCATGGCCAAGCGAGCATCACCATGGAAATGCTGATTTGTTATACCTCCTCATCCTGACTCTATCACGAACACCAGAAGGACTCAGACAAGGAAAAGTGCATTTATTTCCGTGTTTCTGAATCCAAATGCCTTGGACTCAGTAGCGGCTCCTAGTTGAAGCTCAGAAAAAGGAGGACTTTTCAAGCTCATTGTGCTTCACCTCCTGTTTTCTACCTAAGGAGCAGGTGTTCACACAGCTATTGCTTGTTTTTCTTAACACTTTTTTCCTAGTCACCTTTTGCAGAGCATTTAAAAGCTGTTCAATGAACTCAGCCAGTCCTTAAATGAGACTTTGCCTATCTTGCACTCTCTACATTCCCAATATGTTCCTGCTTACCAGTCATCTTTTCTCCCCTCCCAAAACATGAGGAAGAAGTCTCAGTAAACTTCCTCATCTTTTCTGTCTTCATGGAGAAGCAGAGCAGAAGCAACAAGAGAGATACTTGTGCTTGTCTGCGAGCATACCTTTTTCAAGGGTGTTGGCCACTGCTGATGCTTGTGGAGGTAAGCCTGCCTGCCTGCCTGCCTGCCTGCCTGCCTGCCTGCCTGCTTGCTACCCTGTTGGCACCAAAATGCAGCAAAAAATCTTGCACCCGCCTGACAGTCCTCAAGGGTATCCCTGTGCTTGTGGCATGGCAGCCCACCTCAGTGTCTGCTGATGATAAACACCTCATCCATTCCATCATCAAGCCAGGGGAAATGAAATGTCATCTGGGCCATCCAGAATGAGGCAAGGAGGTGCCATATTCCCAGATACTCGTATGTTTTCCATAGTCGCTCCAAGGATAGTTTGGTTAATAAATGGTGACTGCTGGGGTTTTTTTCCTCTACTGGTTTATCTTTAGATGTTCCAGTGATTTAAACCTTAGTGCAAGGCAGAATAATATCATCCAGCTCAACTGCAGAACACGTTAGTAAAAAAAAAAGTCATATATTACCTAGTGCTTCCTCACTGAGACTGAGTCTGGGCATAATTCCATTTATTAGAAGTAAAATGGAGGAAATGTTTTTTCTAGAGCCAAAGATGAGTAACAAATCTGTTGTTCAGTAAAAAAAAATCATCCTAATACATCACTTAGAGAGGAATCTTAGTTTGTGGAAAACCCAAATAAAAAAGACCATTACTATGCAATAAAATACATTTTGCTGGTTTTCTCTTATTTTCAGTACTATTATGGATTATGTGCATCTAATTGTTATTTGTGTTGCTACGTTAACACACAGTATACACAGAATTCTGCATAGTATTGCATTGGATCCAGTGCTCTGCACGCAAATTGTGCTGCCCACCAGCTACTACAATGACTCACTTTGTAAGAAGAAACAAGAAAAATAAGTGAAATGAAGTCCCTGGGAAAAATCTCATCTAAGCGCTATCTTCTACTAGTAAATACATTCTTATGTCACGTAAACATGGCATATTCTAGAAGTTTTTTATGAAGTTTGAATTTCTTTTTAGGAAAGTACACTAAAATGCAGGGGTTTGTTTTATTAAACAGATGTACAATTTTGTGAGAAAAGTCAAATCATTCTATGTACTGCATTTTATATACATTATAAGTAGTCTGCCAAAGAGGATGAGTCGCAGAACTCAGAATCATCTCTTTTGGGACTCATTGTCAGGTAGTAGAATTCCATTGATTATTACAGAATCTTATTCATGTGTCTAAGTAAGAACCACATCTAAAGTGTTAGTTACTAATTTAGTCTGGATCCCTCTTCTGTCTGCTGATGATATGGGTGATTTACCAGTTTTTAGATACACTTGCCAGATAATTAATGCACTAGGCAGAGCTTTAGTGCCTTTCTCAAGCTCAGTTAATTTTCCACATGTTCGTATCCCAGGCATAAAATCACCTTTTAGTGGAGTTCACAATATAATATGAAAGGAAAAAAAAACCACCCTAGAAGATTTATAATATGTGTCTCACTGTAATTGCATGGGCATGAAATTAGCAGGAGCATAAGCAGAGTTGTTCTGATTTGTCAGTTGTCAGGTAATACTTGTTCTATTTCAGACCACAGATGATCTATGTCATGATCTATGTCTATTTTCTCTGCAGATGCTGTACATCTGCACTGGTAGATGCTGCACATCTGCACTGGTAGATCCTGCAAAGGAATGGCACATGCCTGTGCAGTCACCTCAGAGTCACTCACAGCTGCCACACTGACATTTCATGACTGCCCTCATTACTAACACCACATGAAGCGCAAATGAGGGAGCTCCACGTGAAACTCTAATCAATTTCTGAGATCTTGAGACTCATCGAGACAATATCTATTTCGAAGGTAAATAAAATGTTTTGAAAATGCATAAAGAGAAAACCCATATGGAGGAGAATTACTGAAATAACATGTCAATGTGTGAAATACTCTTCCAGCCCATTCATTTGTACAATTTGAAAGTTACTCATTCACTGGTAAGATACACTCGGTTGTGAAGACACAGAAGGTAACAACTCTTTTCATAATTACTTTAGCAATGCATATGCAAGTGGAATTAAAATTAAATCTTACTCAGAAAATCCTTCTGTGCATTGGCAGAACATGGATTTATATGAGAAATGTCTACAAAAAGAATGCAAAATAACAAAAAAGGAAGCCAAGTGAAGGAAAAATCCCAACAATTTAAGCTAGATGTATTTATAATGTGGGATTATAGGTTAATAAGAGCTACCTGAAGTAACCACTTTACTTGAAATGCTTCCTTTATATGTAATAAACACTAATTATGGATAAAATCTCATCTAAATTAATTTTTAGAAGCTATCACTGAGTAGCAGGGCTTCAGAACATGTTGTAGTTGTACCCTAATAGCCTCAAACCAGAAGACCAAAAAAACCCAAATTGCAGGACTTGACAACAAATCTTACCATGGTGGTGCCTTGACTCAAGAATTAAAGAGTCACCCTGAGTTTTCAAGTGTGGGGTTAGAAAAAGCACAAGCCCAGCAAGGCATGTGTGTAAAATACAACGTCCTTCTGAAATAAGGCTCTGGTTGGAACAGACAGGTTCAAAAGCGAAAAACACAAGGTCTTGGTGGCTGCAAAGCTATATCAGAGAGAAGGAGGAGCTGGGGGGGCCAGTGCTGGCCCTGCATGATTTGCTGCAGGTTATGAAGAGACTCAGTGAAACACCAGTTTTCTTCTCACAAAGTAATTCTTTTAACAGGGAAGCCACAGGAGGGATATAAACTATAAATATTCATAGCTTTTAACAGGTTTTTATTTTTTCTTGACATTATTTAATATGAAATACAACAAATGCAGCGAAGTTTTTGTGCCACCTTCGCAACCAGAGAGGCAATTTCCTTCTGTGTTGTGATACAAATAGCTATGTGCTGAAATACAGATGATTAGCACAAAACTGAAGGGATTTTATCACTGAAAAGAGATTGTTGATGGTATTTTTTACCTGTTACCACTGTTTAATCTCCCTAAGTTTTCAACAGTGGAGCACTGGTATTGAGAAAGTTTCCAGAAAGATTATGCAACCTAATATATTCACTATTGAAATGGCCGTTTCTATGAAGACCAAATGGGAACAAACAAAAGCTGAGCGCTCTGATAATGCCATGTCAGAGCTTTATGTCATATTACTCCTCACATAACTCCCCAATACAATCCAGCCCCTTAACTATTCTAATGTGGCCGTATGTACTTCCCCTGTACCCAGAGTAAAGTCCTTTTCCAGTGCCACTTGTATGATTCAGCCAAGGTAAAGCTGACAGTGTCTGTCCTTCTCAAGTCTAATCCTCACTCACAGCATGCCCACTTCCCGCTGCTCTTGCAATGCAAAATGGATCTCTTCAAGAAGACACAAACACAATAAGCATAAGAATTGAGGATGGAGTCTGGAAGTCAGTCCTTTCCAGTGTGTCTTGCAATCTAGTAACTCCCAGCTCATCTAAAATATTGTAATATCCTAAAATACTACGCATATATGAGATAAATCCTCTTCTTGCTGCCTTAATTTCCATACTTTCTTTGTATTTGGAGGCATTCGTCATGAATTCTTCCAAATGAATGGCCCATGTTAGCAAATCAGGCTAATTGCTCTGGAAGTGTGCCCTAACCTAGAAGATACATTATGTACTCTTTCATCATCCCTGAACTGGAAACTGCTTTACCATCATCACCTTATTCATACACGCAACCTTGTTTTTTTCCAGAAAAAATATAGAACATTAACATTTATTGATGAAATCTCTTTTTTGCATCATTAACAATTTTGCCATCTCCATCAAGTAATGCCTCATACTGTTGCTAGGGTATTTTTTTTTTCTAACATACTTAAATAATCTTTACTGTCCCCAGCTCTGCTAACCATTGATTTTTCCCTGATGCCTTTAGCTTCCCTCATCAATTTTCTACAGTTTGTAACTTCTAACTTATATTGATTACCCTTTCCTATGCTTTTTTTTTTTTTAATTTAGCTATAATATTGCTTCTTCATTTCTAAGTTCAGCCTTCTTCATAATCCTAAAACAGAATGGGCTTTTAGCTGATACTGTCCCACTCTGTAAGAGAATTTATATCTGCTCATTCAATAAAATCCCCTTTAAAAACTCTTTACATTTTTGTAGCAAAAGACTTTCTCAGTTATTTTTACTACTAGTTTTCCTTGGCTTTGTGTATTGACCCCTCTGAGAAGCAATGCAGATATATTACTTTAATGCCATGCATCTGTATGCCCACAATGAATGTAATTAGACTGTGATCACAGGTTCCTCACCAGCCACTTGGGTAGAACACCTTTATCCATTATAAGAAGACTTTAAAAGGCAGCTGCTTCCTGAAGTAAGATATTTTCATCCATCTTTTATTCAAACTTTAATAATGTGTTAGCATTGTCTTCATGAAGCAGCATGTCTCCCACTGTGACGCCCTACATCACTGCCATTCCTCCTTCCACTGATCACAGACAGAAATGTAAGCCACACTTTACAGATTTTATTCTCTTAATGTGGTGAGCAATCTGAGGATGTCCATCACCACACCCTTCACTGAGGCTCCACTGATTAATATTGATCCACATGCTTTCAAGATCCCAAAGTTATCCATATTCATACAGCAGGCAGCACTGGCTTTATGCAGACTGTTCTGTATATTCTCCCCACTCCTTTCCCACCCTTCTTGTCCTCTCTGTCTTTCATAAGCAATATAGAAACCAGTAATCTTAATATTTCAGTGTTAGGAAACAACCTATTAGTTTTCAAAAATGGCATTTGTACCATAATTGCATCTTTTCTTCAAGGATAATGTTTCATTCCTACAGCTTGTCTGAAGTATTAATGCAATTTCCAAGCACTAAGATTATTGCTTTATCTGGTGTTCTATACCACATTGACTCAATTTGTTTGCAGAAAAAAAAATCTAAGTTTGAACTCTTAACTGGTCTTTCTTTTGTTTTATGTCTTCCTTGATGCATTATCTTGTTTTCAAGAGGGAAAACTGGTTCCTTTTCCTTCTATTTTGTACATAAAGGATGCTATGATCTGGATGGGAAATGACACATAATTTTCCATAGAACCTTATCTTCCAGTTTCACCTCAGAAAGGTAGTCATGTCTCCAAACCCCATGTCTCCTACCTTCTGTATTTTTTCACTAATTCCCTTGAAATGGTATCTAAAAAAATCACACTGGCTTTTCTCCATGTCCTTGCCAGAAGTCTTCTATAATTGTCTAATTCTACAGTTATCCAAATAATTTCCTCTATTGTTGGTAATGATTAGTAGAAACCCTACAAACTTACAGTTTAATTTCAATTTTTTTTCTGCTAGGGACAGATCTGACAGATTTTTTTCAGAACTCTCTTTTAATTTGCCTAAACATAGCATCACCAATGATACTTGAGTTTTAGGATGACTGGAGAACCTTATAGCAGCAGACCAATTCCTCAGCTCCACAAGCTATAACTCTTCAAGCATCTCTCCAGTGGCTCTCTTCTGCTCTGCAAGAGGAAGTTTTTCCCATAATTTTTTTCAGCAGGTATCTGAAAAATATGTCTTCTGATTTGCTGCCATCATCCCTTCATATTTCTTTGATTTCTAATTTTTCCTTTTATCCGTTTCCTTAGTACGTCAATAGCATCTTGTTGTCCAAGTCTGTTTTTTTCAAACGCTCCATGTTGTCAGGATCCAGTTGTAGAGGGATTGAGTGGACTTTGCACAAGAGATGGCAAGGAGACAGGCTGATTTAATGATTCCTCTGTTTGTTCAAGAGACCTTTGGTAGCTGGGAGATTTAAACTTGGATTTCTCTCCTGCCTTGCATAGCAGTTAACTCCCCAAACATAACTTTTTCACAGACAACCTTGGAGCCCTCACAGGGGGCGGAGGGGGAGCAACCAAGCTGTTAAGAAGGCTTGGAAAGGAAAACGTTTTGCATTCTTTCATGTCCAGTGTGTACACACATCATTAAGTTTAGCATTCTTACCTGTTAAAAATAAATTTTTCCTAAGTCCTTCAACTGCTTGGTGTTTTGGGGATACCTGTGTTATCTTCCTTTGCACAGGTTTGTAAAATCATGTATTTTCTCTTTTGCTATGATGATTAACTTGCACTCATCTACTGGAAATCTCATGTTTTATCAGGAAAAGTCAGTCTAAAGTAGTTCCATACTATGGGTTCTGACCGGAGAGCACTGGACCCCTTGCTGCATAAACGTTCAAATGTTTTCAAGAGGCTCAAAAGAATCTCACCTTGCTGGTCACAGAATCACACAATATGCCAAACTGGAAAAGAACCTACAAGAATCATTGAGTCCAGCTCTCAGCTCTGCACAGGACCATCCCCAAGATTCACACCATGTGCCTGAGAGTATCATGTAAACACTTCCTAAACTCTGTCAGGCTTGGTGCTGTGACTGCTTCCCTGGGCAGCCTGTTCCAGTGCTCAACCACCCTTTAGGTGAAGAACCTTTTTCTAATATCCAACCTAAACCTCCCCTGGCACAACGTCAGACCATTCTCTTGGGTCCTGTCACTGGTAACCACAGAGAAGAGATCAGAGTCTGCCCCTCCGTGTCCAATAGAGGTGACAGAACAAGGAATAAGAGAAATGCAAATGCTTTGTCAAAACACTAGAAAAATCTCTTCTACTCTTCACCCAGAAAGCAGCCTGCAATTCTTGCCTTGGCCAGGTGAGCTCTGTTTAGCATTACCACTGCTGCATCCCTATCTATATTTTGTGTAATGTTTAACCATTCTAGTTTTATAAACTGTATCACCCTGGGAGACTAATTCATTTAGAACTGCTGGAGAATAAATGATACTTCAGTTAGGTTATTATCTCAAGATTTATACAGATTAGCAGAGATACGTCATTGTAATCTATATCTGGATTCACATAACTTCAGCATCAAAAGGGAAAAAGCCACAAGGGATCTAGCTACAGTTATGAGTATGGGCTTAGAGTCATCCCTTCTGACTTCAGAAAGCTATTTGAGTCCCCCAAATTAGAAGCACAGTCACCTTTTTCTCCATATTTATGCAATGAAGAATGACAGATGGACTGAGAGTTTTTTTGAAAAGAGACTGAAATCAAACTGCCTTCCAGAAAGTGCTTATTCCTCTCCCCTGACTGTATGCAGGAGACCTCTGTGACAACAGTTAGGTGGGCTGGTCCCTCACAAAGGTCAGCATCTAGCAAACACCAGAGAAAATTGACAATGTTTGCCTCCTTTGAATTACAGTATTTTCCAAAAATAGACTGGCCAGCTTCCTCTCAAACTGTTATTTTAGTTGTGAACTTTCTAACAGGCAGCTCTTGTGATCCTGTTCAGACACAATCAGTGATTCAGTGCATTAATAACACCTCAGTACTAAGGTAACGTAAGAATATAAAATGTTGAGGATGTGTGGTGTTCCAGTGTAAATGTGCTTTTCCTAAGGAGCTCTGCAATGAGGCCAGTTGTTAAATGTTGTTATGACACACTCCTGGCTTTCACTTTGACGTCTTTTCACATCTTGTTGAGTTTTCCAGTGTCTGAAAAGGTCATTTTGATGTGCTGAGGTCATACGTTAAAAACTGAAAAGTAAGGGCCCTCGTTAATGGTGAACTGAAAGCAATTGTTTGGCAGAAGTTCATCGTATAAATCGCTCTATACTTTTTCAGGATTGTAAAAGGAAAAATTGTACTTTGTCCTCTAAGTAAGGGATGTAAAGACGATATCCAAGAGACATTGTTCAGCCACTGAGAGATGGAATGGGGACTAGAATAAGTGGCTGAAGACAGAAAAGGCCACTGTCATCAGCAAGCAGCCAAAAGAGCACTGGCAGGTGAGAGGAGGAAAGAAGGAATTCTGGGAAGTTATAAAAAACAACCAGAAGAAATAAGAATATTCCTAAATGCAAGTACAGAGGCAGACAAGTTTACAAAGATAACATCTACACAGCTAACATCAGACTTTTGTTACATGGTCAAGTTAGAACATCTAAATTTAACACAGACTTTCATAACTTCTATTTAAAATTGGTTCTAATTCCTGTCTGGAAATTCACATTTGATTTTAAGGATAGTTTATTCCACTTTGAGTGAAACAAAGTGCTCAGCAGTTTTAATGACGCAAAGTAACATTAATTAAAACAAATGAAGGAGACCTCCCACTGCCTGCTGTACAACTTTAGGCAGTCTGCCTTAAAGACATACTAAAGGTAAACAGATTTTTTTTTTTTTTACTTTTCTGATCTGTTACGTAAAGGGTATTTTCTCAAATGCCCACGTGTTGAGAACAACATTTAAGATTGGTTGCGTTGGTGGACTACAGTAAGGGACATCTTTGGTCATTACCAAAAAAAGGAATCACACGGACGCACAAAATTCTTCAAGCTCTTTTCTCCCCAAACATGAACCAACAGCACCTGAAGAAACAGTACACAGAAATTTTTTCTCTGTATGCACAGAGACATTATGCCATAAGTTCCAGGAGCAATACTCCTTAGAGACTCTGTGGGGGTATGACATGGTGATTTGCAACCTTTCCATCATACCATCACACTCTTGCAACAAGTTTGGCTCTGCTACCAGGACTCACGTCACCAAAGTGGGTGGGTGATGACCAAGGAAGCAACTTCATAGGTGGGACATAAAAGGCTAGGATTTTAATCAGGTGTTACTATTTGATCATAATAATATTTACAGTACTTAACTATAGAATAGTCCTTCCTTAGTGTTCAAATATTCAATGATCATGTAAGATAAAATCACACATATGCCTAGCAACATGCTATACAAATATTGGCTAGCAAGGCTTGGGGAAAAAAATAAAATGGTTAAATAAAAAGATATTCCAGGCTTCAAGAGATCAGATATGGTTGGAGCCTCAGAGGAATCCATAAGGAAAGTTGCATCCAAATTTACAGGAAAAGCACAAACAGCTCAATTTGTTTGTTTTTATAGTCATCATAGGCAAAACAAAAATGCTAGTAACACTAAGAGAGAAGAAAGAGGATTTTTGGGAAGCAGGGCCATTTTATTTGTATTCTGTTTTGTTTTGGTCTCCTATCTTTATTTTATCTGCTAGCATTGCAGTCTCAGGCTTGCAGAAAGGCTAGGAAAGAAAGACAGGGTTTTTTAATATATATGGGCCTGTTATGTAAAGACATGTTTACTGCTGACCACTCGATTAGTACCACCGACAGCAGAACCATTTGTGAAAGCAACGGGAAGCACTGTGAAGCCTTTCCAGGGCAAGCAACTTGGCAAACAAAATCTCTGCCAGTTCATGACCTCTGACACTTGGTATGTGCTGTTTTCTTGCCTTAATTAGTGTTTGAGTAGAGCACAAGTCCCCTTAAACAATAGTATGAATTAATTTCACACACATATCTATTGACACTGTGCACCAATTGTAAAATATTTTAATGTTCTGTGCAGTTAAAGATGACATCAGACCTTCTGAAATATACACTAAATCTCTGGATTGCAATTCAAAGCATATGTTCTGCCTGGTCTGCTGAGGACATAATGGTATAAAACTAGGATGCCTTTAATGAATAAAACACTAGTCACTGATACCATGTGCATTATACATACTTTCCACTTCACAGGCAAAGCAGTTACAGCTTTCATTGCCTGAAGCCACACTACATTGGACTGTGACTGTATCACATCTGAACATAAGCACATTGAGGTGGTGCTGTCTTTGAACAGGAACCATTGAAATTAAACCAAAGGTGCTGCCCAGAATGTTCCTGGTGATCCCAGACCTGGCACTTCTGCCTCTGAGTCAGCAGCAAATCCACACCTCAGCCTGTTCCTGGGATCACCATGTAGCTTTTCCCACAGGACCGAACCACATGCTGATCATTGTCCTTGCTCAAGGGAGCTGCCAATCAACGTCTGGTTGCTTGGCCAGATTTCAGCGCAAACAATCATATCCTGTCTACTACCTCTATTTCTACAGCAGTTTCAGCAGAGTACTGTAGCCTCATTATTTTTCTGCCCTAAACTATCATTTTATGTTCCTCCACACTGCTGAAATAACTACCACAATCCATGCCAAAAGTGCATTCCAGCAATACTCAAAACCACATTAAGGCTTTACCCTAAGTTTGCATTTGGCAGGGTGAATTTAAACTACCTCAGCACAAATTGCACAAGAAGACCCCTAGCACCAGGATCCTATCTGGTTTGCACCTGGCAAATAGTGTGCCTTTGCTGATCCAGAAATGCTAAGGAAAGACAAGACGTAAATACATGAGAAACTGGCTCAAACCCTGTCGACTATAAGAGAAAAATGCTTCATCAATACATGCATTGATTTAACCATATTTGTTTCACATTGGTCTTAGGAAAAATATAATGCAATTTTGAAGCAGCTTATTTTCATGCTGTATCATCAGGGGGACTAGGGGATAGTGTTTGGGGTTCTCCTCCAGGATCCAGCTAAACCAAAGCAAATGGCTTTTCCAGGAAAATATGAATGTTGATAGAGAAACCTATGATGTAAGAAAATCAATATCATAACCTCACATACAGGTCTCCCAGCTTCCTTCATGCATAGTATCAAGTGCCTTGTGTTGGTATGTCTCTACGTGTCCAAAACGTAATGGGTATTTGCCGGATTGCATGAGCTAGAAGGAAGAGTGGTGCACTAACGCTGGGGCTCTAAGGACAGCCCACACACTACCAGTGGGTCCCTCTTTCCCAAGAACCTCTGTGTAAGGTGCACCTCACCAGCAGTTCACAGCTCCAAACAGTCAGCAACAGCTGGACACCACTGGAATGTACGAGAGCTGCAAAACGTCCATTTTCTGTTATGTCTGACTCTCCTAGTCCACTCGCAAATAGTGCACAAGCTGTGTGCTAGATTTAGTATAAATTCACTGAGCTTTTCTCAATTCTGCACATTCTAATTCCAAACTGAGAAAGACCATAAACAATTTTTGCACAGGAGTAAGTTGAATAGGTTTATTTTTTTGCTATTTTGTCTAAGAGTGCTTGAAGTTGTACGCTGATTAATACAATAACCACTTGTGCATCCTCCCCAGATCTGGCGGCATATGTATAAGAAGACAGAATGTGAGTGGTTCAACTCTCATTTGTATCTGTGCAAATCAGATCTAACATCATTAATTAAATGTAATTGCACCAATTAAAACAAAAGCTTGAACACCCTATTTCAAATCATTTTGATAGACTGCAGTTAGTGCAATTAGATTTAAACTCATGAAAATTTCAACTATTACGTGAAAATAAAGGATATGTTGGTTTCCTATTTTCAGTTAAACATTTCTCTTTCTCATCACACCTTTCTAGCTGAGTGAATATTTTTTGATTAGGCTTAGTAACCAATGTTTCCTAACAGAACTATGATGAAGACTATTTTCAAAATATTCAGCTTTCCATTTCCTGATTTTGGCATTTCATTCACTTTAATGTAAACTTATCCAGTCAGGAAAGGCCCTCATTTTTTTTTTCCCAAAGTCCTCATAATCCAGGTCCTTTTGCCTGGACATAATGCATCCTACTTTACTTAATTGCTAAGGTAGATCTTGTATAAATTCAAAGCAGATTGCTTCTTCTTCTCCTGTTCTCCAGGCTATTCTTAGTTACCAATATGAGTCTAACTACATCCAGAAACAATTGCCTTTTACTTTTTGGCTTTGGGAAGTGGGAATTATTTCTGAAGAAATTTATAAATATTTGCTCTGAATGCCTGAACAAATGAGTTATTTCCTGCAACTTGCCTCTTGATACCTTAAATCTGTTAACATTTTGGCATCAGATCCTCTGTTCCCTCAGTGTCTCAGATCACAGCATGAATTGATGGCTTACGACAAAAGGACAAAGTAATCTCTGGAAACACTGAGAACCAAGAAAAAATAGTTAAATAAAAATAGAAAGGAAAACAGCTTAGACTCATCTGGAAGCACAGGCTGGACTGAAGAAACATTAGAAGTTTCTGGTGACTATTATACTAGCGGCATTACTGTTGTCCCTCCTAGATTTCCAAAGGACAGACTTAGTATCAGTGGGTCCCTCATGGCTCTTAGGCTGCTGCTTGGGATTCATGAGAACACACCCAGGAGGAGAACAAAGAATTTGGTGCATTTACAGCCATTCCTCCACCCTCCAGCCAGAGTTTTACTCCAGCTACACTTACTTCACTCTGGAGAGAAATAGGGCCAGCCTATCCCTGTTAGCACATGTCTCCTAGTTTGATGGGAAAAAATTATTTATTGGATAATGAAAATTTGCTGTAGGTGCATTTACTCTGCTCAAGAGCTGGGCTTAGAGGATGCTTTCCAATTCTGGGGGTGGGAGCAAGTTGCAAGTATTATTCTTTAATGTCAGAACTGTATTCCCTTCAAAAACAAAACCACAGTTCCCAGTAATTCAAAGAAAACTCTAATTGTGACTTGTAGATGATGGACATCCCTTAGACAACAGGACTGCATGCAGATCCTAATTCCTCCATGCTCTGCTCTGAAGCAACCCAACAACTGTCCAGAACAAGACAGCTCATGGAGAGGAAATATCTCTACATCAGCTAGTTTTAGTCTTTCCTAAAATGACTACACTCCAGAAGCATTAACAAAGAAGCAGATGTAAGATTTTCTATGACTTATTTCCAAGGCAATTATTTATAAATCTCCTTGATTCATTATGTGCCAAGCCTGTATTAATCTCCTAGTTTAACAACAGAAATGCATATGTAGCTTCACATATTGCAACCAATAGTGCATGCAAGGCATTTTGCTTTATAGATAATTTTTGATAGCGTGAAGTAATTTGGGCCCTTTTGAATATTTTTAGGCAGAAAAATATTTTTCTCAAAGAAAAGATTTTGGCTAGGGCCAGTTCTTGCTGTGGGATCTTTTATCTAGCTCCTTCTGAAGGCTTCTGAAGGGCCAGGAAAAGCTGGCATCATATTTGGCTGAGAACTGCACCATAGAAACACCTGTATGCTCACGTGTACACACATGCACACACAGAGTTATGCAGAAAACTGCAAAGTATGGTCTCCATCTCCCCTTTCTCCTTCCTCCTATTAAAAAAATAAAATTAAGTGGCATGTGTCCCTAAAGATTAACATTCCCCAGGCTTAACTATTTTGCTTATCCAAAAGAGATCTTACTTTTCTTTGCCAGAGGCAGTGCAAATCGGAAACAATGGGACAGCTGGCATGCTAAGGTGAAGTTTTGTCTGTACTGGAATTTCTGCTGCATCAGCTATGTTTTTGAAGGGGTGATGATATTTATGCAGTGTCAAAGCATTGGAAAGTTCATATTCATAGGCCGATTCTTTCTTTTTCTTTTTTACTCTTCTCCTCCACTCAAACACTAGTCGTTGTTGCTTTTTAATGAAAGTCAGCAAAGTACAGGATTTTAATTTAAGCTGTCAGTCAAAAGTAATGGAAGAGGTACAAGGCCTGACACTGCTGCTTCTCTGTGTGCTATGTTTACTCATAGCTGAGTAAAGCTACGTTAGGGGTTATGCTTCAGCAGGAATGAGTAAGGAAGGACAAGGGCCAGAATAATTAGCAATCAGGCCTTATCTAGGACAAATATTACGAGGGAATAAAGCCATTAAAATATGCAGCTTATTTGCTGATGCAAGAGCAGATGTGGCTTCTTTTCACAGGAATTAAAAAATAATCAAGGCAATAGAAATTGTGTTCTGTGTTGTTACCATATCTGGCAGAAACTACCCTCAGCACAGGAAAGTTAAACTCAAAACAGGATTTCTCAAATAAATGTACACACACACAGCATGATGCTGGCTATGGCCAGGACCCTGACCAACTGAGCAAGGCAATGAGAAGCTGTGGGTATTTGTAACCTGGAGGCCAGCCTTGCAAACCATCCATGTATTACACAGAGGCTGTAACCCATGGCACTGAGTCCCTTGGCGCAGCAGGGACTCCCCTTGTGGGTTCCCCAGGGCTCAGGCTTACAAAACTAGCTCTAGAGCAGGCAGTGGAGTAGACAAACAAAAGTAAGAAAGGCAGATCCATAGCTGTCTCCCCAGTGGCATCCACTGAAGATGGGTAGAAGGAGTTGCTGGCTCAGAATAGGGCAGCCACAAGGGCCCTAGTGCAGAGAGGCTTACATGTGCACAAAAGGGAGGGCAAACTTCCTGATGCGTCTTCTATTCCTCATCATGCTAGTTTTCATAGAATCATAGAATCATTTAGGTTGGAAAGGACCTTTAAGATCACTGAGTTCAACAATTCATCTGTCTGCCAAGTCCAACACTAAACCAAGCGCCACATTCACATATCTTTTTGAATACCTTCAGGGATGGTGACTCCACCACTTCTCTAGACAGCCTGTTCCAGTGACTAGCAAATCTTTTGATGAAGAAATTCTTCCTAATATCCAACATAAACCTTCTCTGGAGCAACTTGAGGCCATTTCCTCTCATACTGTGTTTTGTCATTTGGGAAAAGAGGCAGACAACTCATCTGGTTACAATCCCCTTTAAGGTGGTTGTAGAGAGAGATAACATCCCCCCTGGAGCCTCTTTTTCTCCAAGCTAAACAATCCCACCTCTTTCAGCTGCTCCTCATAAGACTTGTGCTTCAGACCCTTCACCAGCTCTGTTGCACTTCTCTGGATGTCACACTCCAGAACCTCAAAGTTTTTCTTGTAGTGAGGGGTCCAAAAATGAACACAGGATTCAAGGTGAGGCTTCACCAGTGCCAAGTACAGGTGAATGATCACTGCCCTCATCCTGCTGGCCACACTATTTCTGATACATGTCAGGATGCTATTGACCTTCTTGGCCACCTGGGCACACTGCTGGCTCATGTTCAGCTGCTGTCAACCAGCACCCTCAAGCCCTTTTCCACTGCACAGCAGTCACTCTGCCCCAAGCCTGTAGCACTGTATGGGGTTATTGTGGCCCACAGGCAGGACGTGGCACTTTGCCTTCATGAACTTCACGCAATTGGCTTCATCTCATTGATTCAGCCGGTCTAGATTCTTCTGCAGAACCTTCCTGCCCTCTATCAGCAGATCAACACTCCTGCCCAACTTGGTGTTGTCTCTGAACTGACTGATCATAGCCTTGATCCCTTCATCCAGATAATTGGTAAACATATTAATCAGGACTGGCCCAAATACTGAGCCCTGGGGAACATCACTAGTGACTGGCCAACAGCTGGATGTAACTCCATTCACCACTGCTCTCTAGGACTGGCTATGCAACTGCAGTGTACCTGTCCAAGCCATTCTCCTCTCTCTAATGCTGAATGCTTTTGTTCCTGCCTATCACTCCTATTTCAAGAGACGTGGTGTCTGGTTTTATTGTCTGCTTTGACATTCATTTCCAATATGGTGTAGGAGGATATCATCTATAAAAACCTGTACATCCATCTCTCTCTCTCCCTCTTTCTCTCATAGATGGAGAAATAACTCAGCCTTAAATGAGATGCAATGCAACTCCTGATTAAATTGCCATATTAATTATATTTGACATGTTATAACCTTGAATGCTAAAAAACTGGAAAAAAATAAAAAGAAAGCTATATGAAAATAGGAAGGATGATATTTATGTACCAGGCAGAATTAGGCTTCAATCATTTTGGTTGAGATGTTCAGTTTTACTCCTTCAGTTATTTTGTCAAAGGGCTACTTTGGATTTTTACTTGCAGCATTCTGGGACTCATTATTTGCCATTCAGGGTCTTATTAATTCTGGCTGCTTGAACATTTTCATTATCAGAGGAAAAGGAGGTAACCAAAGATAACTTGGTGGGCATTATTCCCATTTAGGTGCTCCTCTGAGATTTCCTTTTGACTGGAATGTATTTCATTAATTCAGAGGACATTTTGGCATGGATGTCTAATTAGATCCACTTAATGGATTTCATGTCACAGAGGCATGTAAATCTTGCCATGAAAGACAAGGTTTCTATTGAGAGATAATATCTTTCATTAGACTTCTAGATAGAATTGAAAGGAATGGAACACAATTTTCGGTTTTTCTAAAAAAAAAAAAAAGCAATACTTTGCTATAGACTTTTCCTTTCTTACCTCTTCAGACACTCAGATCTACAAAGAGCTGGCCAAGGCAGCCTCATCATGGTCTCCATGTACTAATAATCACTTGTTTTTGACTAACCTTTTGCCACATCTGTATTTTTATTTCTTCCAGAAATTTAATCTTCTGACATTAATCTGTGTTTTACAACCTACTGCATGTTATGTCCTATGGATGTTTATATTCAATTTTACTTGTTCAGATATAGATGGTATCCCAGATGGAGTTTCCTTCTGTGTTTCTATGCTCAAACACCACTAACTCCGAGAGACAACAAAACGCTACCGAAGACATCGTGATTTTTGTGTTATTGCCCACTTGACTTGAATGTCTATTCAGCACTCACATATACTTGTCAGTTTGAATACCCAAGACCACACTTAAAATATCCATTTATTTGTCTTAAAATCTTTACTAGAGTCCTGCAATCTTTAAAGAGAGAGCAGTTGCTGTGCCTGAATTGGTGGCTCACCTGTTCTCATGACAGCAGTGTAGAAAGTGCCACAGGCCACTTCCATCCTTCAGCTTAAGCTTTATTTTTTTGATGCTGGAGGTATTTAAAGTAACAGACAAAGCACATTCTGCCTAATGCATTAGACATCACATAAGAATTTGCTGCTAATTTATGGTGGCTTTTTATGTCTGATACTGATATATTCTGCAAATAATGAAAAATATTTTACTTCTACTTCAGTATTTTAAATAACTAGTTTGATGTTATATTCCTTGAAGTCTAAAGATGCAGTTCAACAGGAACTTCAGATCTGTTTTGGCAGATACTACAAAAATTCTGGATCAATCTTGCAAGATTTCTCATAAACTTCCAATCCCTTTTTTCGTGTTGCTAAATAAATGGCTTCAACTACATCCTATGGCAAGTTACATGAGTTTATTTTTGGTGGCATCAACCCTGTATCTTAACCCACCATGTATGACTCTACCTTCAAAACAACCTGTATGTGTGTTTGTAAGTCACAAAAATAGGCTCTTCTGTATGCAAAAATCACAGTATTTTCTCATATTCTTGTATTATATTCTTATTTTCTTATATTCTGGAAAAAAATGGGCCTTCTGTTGTGAAAGAACTCTCTTCTCTGTACAGACTAGAAATTCATTATCTCACACATAGTTTTTGTTTGCAATGAATGGGAAGGGGGGATATATGTGCCAAAACTAGTTTTAAAATGCCTCTGTTTTATGATATCTCGATGGTTATTTTCAAAGGTTAAGCAATAAGAAAACCCTGAAGATCGCACTATTTAAGATATTTTAAATTTGGGACTTGAAAACAGAAGCTGTAAAAAACCAAATTAATTTCAATTTTGATAAGTCAATGCATATTAAAACTTAAAATTAAGCACATTTGATACCTTATACAGTCATGCTCTAAAATAATATTTTGCAAAATTACATCCTTCCCCAAGTATAAACAATGAAATAAACTTCCCTAGCGTACATCATGTTATGTCATTTGTAATATTGAAAACAGCCATTCAAAATTGTATCTCTTGGCCCTTCTTCATAGAGGTGTAAATGAAATTGGGTGTTGGTATACAGAAGCTCAACAGAGCAGATTTGTAAAAAGCAAGCACTTGCTGATGTAGCAAGACCTTTAAATTGTGTAAGCTGGAAACTGGTTGCCATGCTTATCCATTATGCCCAGACACAAAGCCCTTTAAGGATTCCCCTTAGGTCTACATCAGTAATACTAAAAGCCATTAGCATAGGTAATGGCTGCTCAGTGGCCTGTAGGAAATGGACGGATGGTCTCAGTTCAGCTCAAGTAGGACAGGTGGCCACATCACAGAAACCACTGAGGGTCACACTGGGAGGAAGACCTCTCCTCCCCAGAAGCCCCGTCCTCCTGAGCACATCCAGGCTGTGCCCAGCAAGCAGACAGACAGACGTTTACCATCATCAATTCTCTCAAACACAAAAACTGCTTTTAGTAGGAAAGGAAAAAAAGTCTAGAGCCTCATGATAAGCCCGGGGGATTAATAAAGACAGTCTGGTTTACAGGATAAAGTACAGCCTTTATCACCTGTAGTTCAATCTATCAACTTAAAAATACACGAAATCACAGGACTGACTTCAACACCACACGAAACAGAAAGCTAAAATAAAGAGTATTTGGAGAGGTATTTCTAAAAGATAAAGAAAGAAGGATACACAAGACTGAAGGTCATATTAGACATTTCTCCTACCCTGTGAAGCTTAAAGTACTGAACTTAGTGTGGTAATAACAGGGAGCATAAAAGCTGTCAAGAGATTTTCTTTAAGAACATAGATGAGGGAGAAGGATAGGTCCAGGAGAGAATCTCAGATTCAGACAAATGGAGGGAGTTACAGCTTTAAGTTTTGTTCTATTTGTCTGCTGTTTTGGACACTTTATTTTTTTCCAAAAAACTTAAAACCTCCTTCTAACCTTCTGGTTTCTTTTTCAGGGTGCAATTTATGACAGTCCTATTTAATTTTGAAATGCACTAAAGCATCAAGGCAAACTGGGAAGATGAACTCCATTTAATCACTCTGTTGCACTTCAGTAAAAGCAAGGAAACTAGAAGGTCTAAGTTCATGAGGAAGTCATGGGAATGGAGTAATCTCATTGCAACTGGTTTTGGAGATGCTGAAAAGGCAATAATAAGCTTCCAGAGCTCAGCCATTCGGCTCTAGAGCAGAAAAGCACTTTCAGCCTCAACTTGACATCATTTGGCATCTCCTTAACTAGCAGGGTAAAGAACACACTGCTGTTTTACATGGCTATGAAGTACAAGCCACAAGAGATTTTAGCCGCAGTGAGGGCCAAGTACAGACATCAAAGGCTGGCATTTGGATGCAAAGAAGTGAGATACACACTTTATTTCTCATAATGAGAAATGCGACTTAGGCTTTATCAAACCCTAACTTCTAATAGGAGTTACATAACAAAAAGCTCTGCTCCTCTCTGCTGACTGCCAAGTAGCTATCAAATATTAAAGAGATGAGTAAGAACTCTGAAAGGAGATTGTATGATCACAGCGTGGCAGCCTTAATGTGCACGTGTGCATGCATGTGCCTTTGGGTACATAAGCAAGAGAGTCTTCACAGCAGGGTACTCCCTGAAGGCCAGTAAATAAACCCATAAACCTCCCCCCTCTGTGCTACATTCCTACCATTCTCAGTTGCCCCAGGAGGAAGGAGTCCTAAGCAGGAAGCAAAAGAATTGGGTCAAGTGCTGTTTGCAGCCACTCTGCCAATGACGTTAATGTGCTCCCAGGGATGAGTTGTTGATCATAAAATCAGTGAATGGTTTGGGTTGGAAGGGACCCTAAAGATCATCCAGTTCCAACGCTATGGGCAGGAACACCTACCACTACACTAGGTTGCTCAAAGCCCTATCCAACCCAGCCTTCAACACTTTCAGGGATGGGGCCTCCACTGCCTCTCTGAGCAACCTGATCCAGAGCCCTACCACCCTCACAGTAAAGAATTTTCTCCTAATAACTAATCTAAACCTACTCTCTTTCAGTTTAAAGCTAGTCCAATCACTACATTCCCTTGCAAAAAGTCCCTTTCCAGCTTTTCTGTAGGTCCCCTTTAGGTACTGGAAGGTTTCTTTTAGGTCTCCCTGGAACCTTCTCTTCTTTAGACTGAACACCCCAGCTCTCCTAAGAGAGACGTTCCACCCCTCTGACTGTCTGCATGGTTCTTCTCTGGACTTGCTCCAGCAGGAGTCCAAGATGCTAAGTCCCACGAGCAACGTGGCCTGTTAGGGATAGCAGTAGTACCAACCAAAAGTGGGGACTTTTTGAGATCTAGTGATGGAACAGCATTAGTTGCTTGCTAACCCCTGCGATTAAAGTAAATATTGCAGGTTTTTCTGGAAAGAAGGTAAAAGGAGGCTGCCTCTTGAATTGCTGATACAAGGAGTTGGCAATACTGTGTCTAGGAGAACCCAGTCAAGCATTGAGAAGAATGTGAAACACAGGAGGAACATTGTTGGGCATTTTCAAGACTAAACTTCAGCTTAAATGTACTTTCTTGTAGTGCTGAGTTGGCTAGGGGGTAAGCCCTCTGACAATGAATAAGGCTTTTCAAATGGATCAAAGACTTTGAAGGCAGAGAGAAGTGGGATGTTTCCACTGGCTTCCAGGTGGTTTTGTAATAAGATAAAGTATAATTTCATTCCTTTTGTACTCTCTGCTGACATAGCCATTTTCACAGAGGGAATAAAAACAACTTCAGGACTTGTGGGGAGCAAGACAGAACTGCTGACTGCTTGATTTCAAGTAGTTCACCAATCTGTATAGCCTAGTCAAAAAGCACACTGGACAGATATATAAAGAAATGTAGTACAATCAGATATACTTTTGAATTTTTTGATCCTGGAGAAAGGGAAAAGAAAATAGATAAGGGGGGAAGGGGGAAGTGATGCTGAAGAGTAGAAAAATGTTACTCTGATACAAATAATGTAAAAAAGAATTCTAGGGAATGCCCAAATCAATGAAAATTAAATTCAGATGTGAACTTGAACACTGTTGCTGTCAGCTAAACTGAGTGTGAGACATGTTGCTATAGGCTCTATCTATAAGGCACTTATCCCAAAATTCAGGATATTTACATCTGAGATTAGTGTACTCTTTGTGAAAATAAGAAAACCAGAAAGGGTTTATCACAAAAGTTATGTTTAAGTTGTATCTGCCTTGATAAAATATAGACATGTATTAAATAACCCATGATTTGGTACATGTTTTATAGAAGTTGACAACATTATTGTGGAAGAACCTTATTTTTGTTAATGTGGAGTGTCATGCGTTTGAAGTTTCTTACTTTATGTGATAGTCTTTGCAACAAAGTTGCTAGTGAAATTGTGAAACTTTACCTAGTAAAGACATTTTCCATTACTAATGAAAGAAATTTTAATGGCGGGTATCACCAACAATTCGGTGGACAGCACTTCATGAACAAGAAAAAGAAGGCAGTCCCATATTCACATTTTAAAGATGATTACAAATCAGGAAAATCTTATTATAAAGGAAAAATATATAAGCTAGTGAGAAAAAGTATGCTAATGTGTCCTATTCTGGAAAGTCATGTATGACAAAAACAAAACACAGCCAACTGAAGACCACAATGTTCCCGGTAACTGGTGCAACTATCCTGTGAAAGTCCCCTAACATGCTTAGCAATGTCTTGCACAGTTTTTTGCTATCCATCAAAGTTGTTCTTTAATTGCTTGGTTTTGCCCTATTGCCTAAAATCAAAAGCACCCACTGAAAGTTGTCCATCTTAGGATCTGCCTTTGAGGTAACCAGATCCCAAAATACAGTCTTCTTTCCTTAAAGTGAGTTTCTTCTCATTTTTCTTGCCACATCGATACAACCTGACCTACCAAGAGGCACCTCAATCCAGGCTGCTGGAACAAGCTGACCCAGCTCTGCAGAGGCCATGAAGCAGAGCGGCCAAGCCTAGATATGATGATTCCCACTTCCACAGCCTCCTCCTTGCAGATCCACACCTGACCCCAGACAATGCTCAGCAGCCACTCAATCAAACCACACAGATCATGCAGCAACATGCTCATTCTTAAATTCACCTTTTCAATATAGTAGTCAAACTTATACTGAACTGATACTCCAAAGACATAAACTCAAGGATTAATGCCATATTTATGTAAACAATGACAAGCCTTTTGCAGTAAATGAAAGCCCACCAACATACAGCTAAGTTTCAATTGGCATTGCCTGCCATGAATAAATGCACTTAAATGCTAGCTGCTGGCATCACAGCTATGCTCACTCAGTTTTATAATTCAGCCCATGTTTGTCCTTTCATGAAACAGTTCAGTATACTAAAGCCTATTTTTTTCTCCCTCCCCCTTCCCCCCCCCAAAAAAAACCCCATCGGTGCCTTTGGGATTTCTATGTTTTCAGTAGAAATACCTTTTGCTATGAATGGGATATTAAAGGACAGACTGATGACAGACTGAACTCTCCCAGGTAGGTTTATGACCAACAGTCACCAATAAAAATGGTACAAAGAAAAGTGGGGTTTTTTAACTACCACTTTAAAGTGCCAGCTATTCCCTGAAGCTCAGGTACTAGACTTAAAAGAGCCAAATAAAACGGAAATTTTAACAGTGCAGTGATCAACAGCAGGCAACTCCACATCAGGTAACATACTGGGACCCTGATTTTTTGCAGAGGTCTGCAGAGGATTCCCACATTGCTTTGCCCTTCATGTGCTTGAAGGTGCCCTGCTCAACAGCAAGAGGCACTGTTGCTGTGGTTTCTCATGCCTCTCTGGAATATGATCAAAGATCCAAGATGTAATGTTTGTAGTCCCACATAGTTGCAGTTTGAATATCAACTTTTCTTTCAAGCACTACTATTTATATCTGATTGTTTTCAACTGTGCATTAAAAGCCAGCTGGAGCAGGAAGGAAGGATAGTGCAGAGGATATAAATATATTTTACTCCAGACATATTTAACCCATAGCCCTATTATGCTTGGCACTTCAGAGACATTAAGTAAACCTTTGTTGAACACCTATTTTAAAAACTGTCAGTTATTCTTCATTTGTACTATTCCTCTTTCGTTCAGTGTGGTAAGGTATGTATTTTCCCGTAACAATGATGCAAAGAATTAGCAGGTTTCTTAATTACTCAGCATGGCCACAGGGCACAGCAGAGGTCAGGCCGCAGCACTGGCGGTCACCATCGAATTGCTCTTCTGTCATCCGTGCTCTGTCTCTAACAGTGCCCGTTCCCTCCCTCTCTTTTTCATTTTCTTTTTCTCTAGAACATAGACTTTTTTCCTAACTCATTGCTTCTCCTTCACCCACACACAGCTATTGTATGAGCTTGGGCTGATAGCTGGGTTTAATTAACCATACTTGTATAATGCAGCAATGCAATTTCAGTATGACTGCTATGTTAGGAATAGTGGACTAATATAATGGTCTACTGAAGCGTAGCATTGTCCATTAAATTGAAGGTGCCGCATCTCCTAAAACACAGCAGGCAAAGCCACCCGCATACTTCATGTACTATTAAAACAACCTTATTCAATTTCACTCTCAAATAGACTTCTGAAAAGAAAAACTGTATCTTGTAAAATCATAAGGTGGTCTGAAACTAAATGCATGTTGGTTTATGATGAAAAAAAGCCCTCCCGTCACCAATTGGAAACATTATCCACTCAGCATAGAAATTGTATTGGGATGTAAAGGGCTGCAGCAAGGAAAGTCATGTCATGAGCTTAGTGTGAGAAATTTTGCTGCTCATGTACATGGTCACCCATTGCTTGAAGCCTCTGGATACTTTCTCATTTTGTTTATTTTCATGATCTCTAATGTGTTATGCACACACACACAAGGGGAAAACCACTGTCTCAACCACTCCGTGCTGTTTAACACATTTCAAAACATTTCTCTGTCCAAGGACACAGGTAACATTTTTGCTGCCATAGCCAAGAGAAAAGTCACACCGCTAAAGCTGCATGTGCAGATGAAGTCAGGATGACAAGGGAGAGATTATGTTTAGGCAAATTTTGTTTACACATAGTTAAGGATGTTTAAAATCTTCAGGGATCTGAATGATGGAGCTAACTCAGAAACAAATGTTCCCACCCTTGCCTGCAGTAAGATCAGCACAGTGCTGTTGGGAAAACTCTGCCTCTTTAGGAAAAAAGGCAGCATACACCTTTTCCCCCATTCTGTTTTAAAGCAAAACTGAGGGTTGTTTTCTGTAACAGCTCAGTAGTTGGGGTGTTCAGGCAGAACAGGAACAGCAAGCTATAGTTGCCTGGTCTGACCAATTCAGCCCAGGCATTTGAGTCTCTCAGGTCGGAGGGAAAGGTCCTAAACATAATCTCCTGCCAGCAATTTTCCAATCGATTCTGTTCAAACTGTTAGGTGTTCTATGAAACTTGATACTGGCTGTGCTAAAGGGAGTCCAGCATTACAATGTGGAGACAGGACATACACAGGAGCCTGTGAGATCAAGGCTCACGGTCCAGGTGAGGAGAACACAATACTAGATGGATCTGCAGCAGGAGACACTGAAAGATGCCTGAAGAGGAACAGCATATTGATCATGAGGAGTGGGGGACAAAGTCCATATAAATACACATTTCTGGATCACAACAATACTACATGATCTGTCAATCCTTTAAACCATTTTCCCATAGCAGCCAAATACACTGTCTCCTTTAACCATGCTATTAGATCAGCAGCAGGTCTCAGGACCCACCCGTCTATCAGTCAGCAGTGGTCATTACAGGCAAGCATGTTGTATCCTGTCACACAAACCAGTGCTAATGGGGACCTTCTGGACTCCACACACCCCAAAGGCTTTGTATCTGAAAGTGCACACTCTGGGATGCCAATTGGAGGAGATCTAGAGAGAAAGAGATTAAAGAATGAAGACGTTAAAAAGGGAGTGAAAAGTCAGGTGTTTCTAAACTTGTCATGAGACTATGGCGTGTTTTTTCTACCTTCCAACAGGTGGTCCCGGACATTGTTGCCTTTCTCCATGAATTTTGCCTTAGCATCATTTCTGTGATGCTCCCTCCTCTATTTGCAGAAAGATCTTTCAGTGACTGGCAGTACTCCCCCAGTTACAAGATTCCAGATTTGGAAAATCAAAGACTCTGCTGGCCATTCTGTACATGGCCAGGATAGACAACAGGGCTTCCCAGTACTCACCTTCTGTTTTATTCAGGAGCAGAACATGCCAGTTTGACTGCAAAGCAAGCCTAAAGAAAAGTTTGATGCAACACTGGGGGTGGGAGGAAAAATGCTCTGCTTTCCCCTTGCTGATCTGTAAAATGGCAATGATAGAACATAAAACATTTAAGCCAGTGTGGTCAGATAGTCCTATGGATTACTGAATATTCCAGAAAGCAGCTGGTTGGCATGGGTCCAGGTGCTCTGACTTGGATAATGAAGCACTTTGTGACATACTTACCAAGGAATGGGGATGAGGTAAAGCTGGGCTGACAGTCACCTTTCAAACATTGAGGAAACTATACATGCCTTTTGATTTTGTATCCAAAATATTTAAACCCAGGGGTGTCTTGGCTTTTTGCTGTTGTTTCATGGCCCATCAGCAGGTGTGACCAAGAGGCCACACTGGCAAGGCTGCCTCGTGGCATATCCTTCCTTTTTCAATCTGGGACTTCTTCCAGTGCAAAGGTGATATATATATATAGCATCATGCAGTAAGGACAAGACAGGAGTGACCACACAGTACAGTCAATCAAAAGGCACTTAATAAAGCCTAAGAGCCATCTAAACCCAGCCTGCTGCAGTTTCTTGCTTTAAAGTCAACATTCAAAGGCAAAACCTCTCTGATCACAGGACTCCTCACATTGCAGATGAACCTTCAATTAGTTTCATTAGGGCGGCTGGCAGCCAGAATGGGACTTGCCAAGCCACAAACCCTGTAGTTGGCAGCAGAGCTTTATCTGTTTAGGAAATAGGCACCTTTGCTCAGAGACATTGCCAGACTGTAAGGGAAGAGCAAAATCCAGTGTTGAAGTGTCTTTGGACAAACCNTTTTTTTTTTTTTTTCCCAGCACAGGTGCTGGGAAGGTTTTAGACAGACATGAGCAAAGCCTTTGTCAGCCTTATGTTTTCTTCTGATTTGAGGTTTTGTTTGTCAAGCTATTAAGAATCTGTGTTCCTCTATTCTTACTTCTCCACATGACATAGCAGCCTTTACTGTAGACAAGAGACTGGACCATGACAAGGGTTGAACTGCTGTAAGTAAAAAGTGGATTAATTCTACTCCAGCAAATGAAGTTTCCCTAGATTTTCAGTGATGTAGAGGAAGAGACTCCCCTGTTTCTGCTCTTCCACTGAGGCAATTAGATAGGAAGCATGACCGTTAGGTGCCTGAGGAAAAATATATGTTAGAACCCCATTCAGAAATAATCACCATCATTGCAATATGGCTCAATAATAGAGCAATTTCAGGAACATAAGACACTCCATTTTGTGTTTCGTAGACAATAAGACCCAGATTTCACTTTATAATTTATGGGCTTGCTTCAAGGTATTCAGCGTTAGCTCTACAGCCCAGTTAAACATGATTTGTACTATTCTGGAAGCCCAGAAAGGACTCAAAATAGACAACTGAGACTTCTTTTCACATCAGAAAATTCTCATTTGGCATAGGACCAAAACAGCCAGCTGTACACAGTGTATGGGACCTGTCAGGGACATTGCTGAGCAAAAAAATCATGATCAGACTACAAATTACAACAATCAAGTTGTTGTTTTTAAGGTTCCTGCCTCTGTCTCAAATATCTTTGGGTGTTGCACTAGCTGGTGCTGGTGATGTCTAGTACAGCTGCCCTGAAAGGCAGTATGATCAAGGAGGCAAGAACAGCCCATGATGTGATGTGATAAATTAAATATGATCATGCTCTCTGCAATGGTGGGTGGAAATCTGGGTGTAGAACGCACTGTTCCACCAAACACGCTTCTCCCTCAGATGTGGTCAGCACTGGGGCCAAGCTGCCTTAGTGCCAGGTGAGCTCTCTCCAACAGCAGGTTTGGCAGCGTAGCTGAGCCCGCTCCAGGAGCTCTGGCTAGCAAAGCCCTGCCAGTCACAGATCATACTTTATGGCTCAGCTCAACAAAATTGTGCTGGCACAAACTCTCAGGGTAGACTTGGGCCAAGGCTTATTAGACAGCTCTGCTATCAGATTGTACATTTTGGGTATTTACAATCATTAAAACTTGTGAATTGACTAGACCTTGGAGCCTGAGAGCACCAAAGTACACCTCACACTGTTGTTATCATCTGGTACTAAAGAGACATCTTGTCCTCAAAAGAAATGTAATCCTGCATAATATGGCAAAAAGTTGTGCTACCTTTTGGGAAATACAGCCCTGCTGAGAATAGCACTCACAAAGAAGTTGGGGACATGAGGCATTCAAAGCACCACTGCTCTGCAGCATCATGGGATGGCTCTGGAGCAACAGGCTCCAATTTTCATGTTTCTTCATTTTCTGTAAAAATAGATGTTTTCCTCATAAATGTTTCATCCAAAATTCTAGTGTTTTCATAAAAATCTCTCTGAAGGCAACTTTTCATTTAGTGCACACACTCGCCTTGCAACACAGGACATGAAAGCGATGACTGACTGTCAACCATGTGATTCTTTACATTAGAGATCATATTAAACCAGAGATAAAAGCAAAAGAACTAGCCTTGTTAGCTCGGCAATTTTGACCAGATGTGTCAATAAAAGAAACTTAACCTGTCACACATTTACTTGAACTTTTACAGTACCCAACCATGTAGATGTCAAACATCCCCTTTTCTTGCACTCTCCTGCTACTCTCTTTTGCAGGGAGTAGAACTCCTCTACACTTGTTTTGCTGTGATTGCTGACTATACTTCTAAATAAAATCAGTCCAGGAAGTGAGGCCAAGTGCTAACTCCTGATGGCTTCACTGCCCGCTGCTTTGGCCTCCTCAAGACAGTCTCTGGACACAGTTCTGGGATATGTTATTCCACCCCATAAGGTTAGCATGATAAAGACTAATTCAAATTTGAATGTGTCCTCCTTACAGCATTCCTCTCCTAACATTATATCATAACATTATCGTGATGTCCTCATGTGGGAGCTGCTTTCCTTCCATGGTTCCGAGGCACTGAACGCAGGTCCTCTATTTCATGTTACTAAAACACCACTCTGATGCTTCTAGAAACCTGTAACTAAAAAGATGCACAACAAATAGTACTTGTGCCTTAGGACCACTAAAGAGTACATAGGGCTCAAAGGAGACTCAGGGTTGAAGGCTATGTGGTGTGGATGTGACCAGTCTGCTCCTAAGGGGCCCCTCAAGTTTGGGGGACTGGGGCAGAGGGAGCAAGCACTGTCTAACACGGAGGCATTTAGCTTATGCAGATGTTGCCACTGGTCCATAAAGCTGAGCACTAAGCCACTGACCCAGCACTGCCTTCCCTGGCTGGACACTTGTGGATAGGCAGACCTGCAAACCTGCATGTCTGGCAGTATTTATGTGAATGGTGATGGCTTTCCTGTAAGCAGAGATATCACAGCCTGACAACGCATCTTGCCTTGTATATTAATCCTTCTGAAAACCTACCCCTTAGTATACACAGTTGCTTTACCAAGCACGGATTTGCAAACATATTGAAGATACCTTACTATTAGAAACTACACATGAAAGGCAGCATATGGTATCAAGAGCAAATAATTATACATTCTAGAACTTTTATCAGCTCTAATTCAAAAAGGTTCTGTAGATAATCATGTGCATTCAACAAAAATAATAACATCATATACAAATAACATTGGGAAATAAGGCTGCATTTAGTAAACGAAAAAGAACTGCTGTATAGGAAATGTACAGTTACAGTTTGCTATCTCCTAATTTTATTTTCAAAACAACCTTCTTTTTTAACAAACGTTTTTAATCTTAATCTTATTCTTTTGTTGTTGCTACTGTTGTGTCCTATTCCCATAGCAATAAAAAACAACTGCAACCAGTGCATGTGTGTGTTAAAAATAACAAACTACTTCAGCAAGCTATTCTTGTTTTTAAAACATCTCCATTAATGTCCATTAAAATGTGAAAAAGCTCAAACAGTTTGACATGGTCAAGAAATGTTCTTAAAATTAAGTTTCTTATTGATCTCCAATTTAATTTTAAAAAGCTTTATATTAATGGATGACAGCTTAAAAGACTACTTAAGACTCATATTTCTGTGTTTTTTGTGTATCCCCCCCCCAAAAAAAACACAACAAATAGTCAATATTTTTCCCTTTGAAACCAAAAATAATATCCACTAGACAATCTTAACATTTTGTCAAATTAGGAGATTCAACTATTCAAAAACACCAGTTCATCTAAAGGGCCGACAAAGTTCAGTTTTTTGAATGTAGATATATTTTAGGTTGTTAATCTCTTAAAGCATTCGATATAGATAAGAAATTTTAAGCAATCAAATTAATGCAGTCTTTATTTGAATAACCCATCTATGGCAAATAAGCTTCATTATGGGCACTGGGACACACAGAAGTTTTTGTGGACTTGGAACACATTAAACTTACAGCACATTAAACTTTATGCTTTATTAGCATGACCTCGGTTTTCATTAAGTGTGAAAATAGACCTCCAACATGAAATCTCTTTGACATTTCAGCCTTTCACCTGCAACGCTACTGCTGAATACATAATGTAAATGGATTCTCCACTTTCGTTCTTTTGAAAGAAGAACTTTTAGCTTACTATAGATATCCATTTGAACTGATGTTTTAAATACAGATAAACAACAGACTATATTACTAGTTTTTTTTCCTGCACCATGCAAAGACAGGTCAAATTCATCTGCTGAAACTCAGATTAAAAATGGATCCACACACAGACCGTGCCTGAAGAAGACACCAATGTGGGTGAACACAACTCCTGTAGGCTCTGGACTTCCATCAGCCCTTACAGATCTATGAAAGAAGTTAACTAAAATGGCACAAGAAGAAGAAAAGTGAAGGTCCACAGCAGTGCTCCTGGGAACCAAGATCCAAAGTTGGGAGATGAGACTAGGAACTGTGGATGTTTGTGCTAGAAAGATGACAGCAAGGCGGGAAGAATCTGGGCTCCTGAGGCATGCCTCAAAGCCATGGGAACTTCAGAGCACTGCAAACCAGCTCCTCCTAAGGAAGTAGAGAGGACTGGCAGAGCAATGCTAAAAGAGAGACAACCTGCTATTACAAAATGCAGTTGTCACTGAAAATGGGTCACATTTAGCAAGCAGAGCTGCACTGTGGTTTCATGTGAAGCACACTGTGCTGTCCTCTTCCTCCTGGCAAAGAAAGTGTCCGCCAAAGTGGGTCTCAAGCACAAAAAGTCCTCCCAGAAAACAGTTTTAATTGTGCATTCAGATAAGAAATTACACTAAAGGCTATTATGCCAGTTACCCAAAAACAATATAGTCATCATGCTGACAGATAAAACACATAGTGCCAAACTCCTTATAACAACAGGACAGGCCATTAATCTTAATCAGTTTTGATGATATAATGCTATGGAATATATTTCTGCCCACATTACTGACAATTAATGCAGCCTGCATGCTGAGAGGACAAGCTTTGTGTTCAAGGGGAGTAAAATTTCCATGTAAATGTGGAACAAAGGTACCAAATGGATGGCAAGCCTGAAAAGATTTACTACTCAACGTGTGTTTTGTCAAAGAGAATTTTTTTTTAAATAGTAGTAATAGCACAGAAATGTCCTGCCTGTTAACTAATTGGATTCATGCAATTCAGGCACCCTAATTTATACTGAAATGACTTGCCTGCCTTCCCTCTTTTCAGCCTGGCAGATGGACTAGGCAAAAATGTGACATTCACACAGTCATTGCTACTCATAGCCCACTTAATTCACAGGCCTTTGTCAAAACTTTTTTAGTTGAGATTAAAAGAGAGAGTACCGTATCTATCACAACCATCTGGACTGAAATCTGCCAATCTGGACTGATTGGACAGAAGCCTAAGCTGTACTAAAGAGCAAAATTGTTTGGACTCAGCAGAAGGAATTCGAGCACAGTGGAGAGGAGATGCTCCAGGAGCTGGGTACACTGAGCCCTGATCTCCAGTCCTCAGCTCCTCTGCTGTTCACGCCAATAGAGACAGGTTAGTGAAAAACATAAATTAATCTGGTAGCATTTTATATCTTTCTTTCTTTTTTTTTTTTTAATACAACTGTCAGTATTTATACAAAGTGGGAAGGAACTAAGAACACAGCCTGTATGGTTTACTTTGAAAAATGAGAGATCGATTAGGTGATGTACTGTCAAAGACTCACAATTTCAGCTAATGAAAACATACTGCTGGTTGCTGAGCACAGTTAGTATATTGACTATGTATTTAGGATTCATCAAAGCTCTGATGTGTTAAGACTGCCTTTGGCACAGGGTAGAGGAGCCAGTCTGGAGAGATGAAGGGCAGGAGATCAGTTCAGGTTGGCTGGTGGGTAGGTTTAGCTCTGATTTCATCTGTGGATAAGCAGGAGCCTCCAGAGATCCCCAGACTCCTCATGAAAATGAGCAGCAACTGTTCAGAAGGTATTTGTTAACGTCTGTAGTTGCAAAAAGCAGCTAAGGCCTTTTTTATCTATACCTACCTCCTGATGGCTATCCCCACCTTTTTAACCTCCAGAGTGAATTACAATGGTAATCTCCACACTCCATAAAACTGCTAAAACATTAACTTTTGGAGTTTTATTTTTAAAGAGTGTCCCACCTGCAGTCAAATATTGAAGAAAGCAATAGGACTTATCTCATTTCTTAGTGAGTGAAATTCCTTTAGATGCGACAGGTCTGTCTGTGCCATGCTTCATTGCTGAACCAAGTACTAAGTATAAAGGTCTTCTGGCTGTGTAAAAGGCAGACTTCGAGAAGTGAGCAGTGTGGTCGTGACGCAGCACAGAAGTAGGTATTATCTCTTTAAAAGTTGCATTTATAAAAATCCACACTATCAGTAAATAAATTTTATTAAAAACATGATTGACACTGCACACACATGTCTAATATATGCGTTTATGAACATTTAGGCTGTGTATCTTATCAGATATTCAGGGTCAAAGATGTAGGTGGCTCCACTGACTTGAATAAATCAGCTTCAGTTTCTAAAGATCGTAAGTCTGATTTTGATATATTTTACTTTAAATGGAGTTGACTGAGAGCAGAGTGACTCAAACTAAAAAGTTTTTATTCACAGAACTGCTAATTACTTATTTTATGAGCTGGTGCATTTATTTTACATTCATCTGACTTGATTCCATTATCAAACGTACTATAAAGACATCATTGTATACAATTCACTTTACAGTAGATTAGATGATTGCTATAGCACAAAATTTTCGACCCTGTGAGTTTCAAAGGAAGAGAAAGTTCTTCATGTAAACAGTGCTTTGTTTACAAAGTAAATACACTTTGCAATATTTTTTTTAACATCACCCAGATAGTGATGATAAATCAGAGAAAGAACACCTGGAGGAATAGATAAAACTGAAAGAATTATAAAAAACAGAAACATCCTCATAGTATTTGCATGTAAATAATGTATTTACACTTATTTATGCTAGCTAAAATGCTTATGAACTTTGTATATTATTTCACTTTATCTAAAAATGAGATTAGCAGCCGTTGTTTTTTTCCAGAGGGATTATAAGTCACATATAAACACAAAGCTAAGAAAACTCTCTGTGTTAAGTACTCAGAATAGAAAGCACATTACAAAATATTTTTACTGGTGTAACATCTGGAATACCAAAGGAGAGATTTGGTGCCTATTAGCTACAGAATCAGAACCAGAAAGAAGATTAAAATACATCAAGGAAAACAGGAGGCATATGGAGAAAGAGGAGAATAATGATACAGTGAAATGAAGTACTCATATAGAGCTGCAGTCCCTGGAGCCAGAAGTGACCACCCGTCCGAAAGGAGAAGGCAGCAGTAATGATTTGCAGGTCTCACACCCACAAAGGACTTACAAGGTAACAAGATGTTATCTTTCACAGCATTGTGGGTTTTTTTTCCCAAGTAAAAAAGACTGTATAGATGGAAAAGGTTAGGTATTTAGGGATGGAGCAGACAAGCAGTTATTAAGAGCAGTGCAAAGATAAGGTTAGACTTGGATGATATAATGTGCTGATAAATCTGGGAGAGAGGTCGCCTACCCAGAGTGTTTAAAGCCCTTGATCACTGTTGCAATACGAACCAGTTAATTAGAGTTGGGACACGTAGCAATTTACCAGGAAATGAAGTTTCAAGGTTCCTTAATGTAAAATCACAAAACAACCCCCAAGATTTCAGAGCAGTGTTTCCAGAATCCTTTCATATCCATGTAGATTTAATAAAAATAAAGAAAGCAAAGATAGATTCCTGAAACGCCATGGGAAAAGGCCAGAGAAGGAAACACACTTCCTGTACAAGAGCTGGGTTTCTCAGCTGAAATGGCCAATTTTGTGCCCGTGAGCAGGGACTTGATCAGGACCTTCCATCACCAGATGAAAACCTCGCGGCCAGGCAGCACCAGCCTGGACAAAGAGAAGACTTCAGCCTCCTCCATCTGCTGAGCCTGCTGCATGTCACTGAAGCACGCATGCCCCTCTTTACAGGAAGATGGGTGAATACATGACCACCACTCTCACAGCATCCTTGCACACTAATAATATGGTCTTGTGTTACAGACCGCAAACTACCTTGGAGGAAATAGAGAAGTCTGTGAGCACAGGGAAGTGCACCACCTCCAGTCCCCAAAGTGGGACAGCTTGGGGGCTGAGTGATGCTGTAGCCCCCATGCAATAATGGTGGCTGTTTGGCAATGGGCTGATGAGCCAAGGACCGCAGGCCCCCTGAGCACCTCTCTACATCCGCCTCTGCTGCGGAGAGCTAGCTTTTTTCCTCATTTAATGAATATTTAAGTATGCTGTGCAAAGTGGGAATACCATTGGCAAAGCAAAAAGGGTATTCTGGGATCAGCTGCTCCCATTCACTTTTATAGGAACTGTTCCTGGAAATGGGTTCAAGTTCCCCCAGGCAGTAAAGGGAATTGAGCCTCTCACATCTCGGGTTAGTGGTATAATTATCTTCAACTGAGTAAAAAGGCAATGGGTTAACCCTTCCTCTTTGGTTTTCTAACCCAGGCTTTTATCTCATTTGCTTTTATTTCAGAGCTTGAAGATGAAATGTGACAGAGAGAAAGAGAAAACACTGGAACAAGATGCATGGGGTTTTTTCTTTGGTTTTGGTCAAGAAAGAATTGCTTTGTCTTGATTTAAACTATTTTTTTTTTCACAATTGATTGCTCTTTGTCAAAGAACTAAATGAACAAGTGTGCTATCAATTGCAGTATGGGATTTAAAATCAAGTTCTCATTGCTTTTTTTTTCCATACAAAACAAGTGATGCACACACACAAATCTTTTAATACATTAATGAATAAAAGTCACATAAAATAATTAGGTTCTATTGAAGGCACAACTTCAAATATGCTAAATATTTTCTTTTAAGATAATCCTTTTAAAGGAGAAACCATATATCCATGTATTTATATATCCATAGACCACAGTTCAAGTGGTGTTTAAGGACATTATACTTCTTTCGAAGAGCTGTATTTAACCTTAAGTCGTTTTTGAAAATCATTTAAGTGAAGGTATAAAAGGAAAAAGAATCCCTACAAAAGGAATCCCTGCTTTTCTCTGGGCATCTTTCTCTCTTGCAAATTAGTATTTAGCAAATGTCATTAATATGGCCTTATCTGTCTCAGCAAGACCTGGCAAACTTCACTCACAGAAAGTTGAAAGCACTGCTTCTAATTTGTCTTGGTATTACAATCACATTGCTGGTCTCAACTAGTTATCCCAGACTATTAAAATGAAGTAGCAAACAGGAAAGAAGGTTAAAAAAAGGAAGAGGAGGAGAGAGCAGAGTACAGGGTCAGATGCAGCAGTCACCTGACAGGCAAAAAGGGAGGAAAGCGGCTGCACAGACTTCCAACCACCTGCAAAAGTAAAATCACCTTTCACTCTCTGGGAAATCTTTCCCTGAGAAAAAGGGGGCTAAAACAAATGGCAGACAAAAATTTGACAAGTGACAAAATTTTTACCTATCTGGCTGTCCAAACATGGTAAGGGTATGTTAATGGTCAATTGTGTAGCAAATGAGCAGCTCTCTGGTGTATTTGACCAAGATTAATAGTCTCCATCTTGATAGCACTGATGTGAAGGTGAAACAGCAGTTATATTGGGAGAGCAACTGCAGGGAAAAGGTTTCTGCAGAGAGAGTCTGGGATAACTGGGAAGGAGCAAGGTATCTGGATGCAGAGCAAGTCTGCCCATATACATATTAGTCCAGAATCTCCAGGTCTCACTCCCTCTCCTACAATTCATGCATGAATGAAAGATGTTCATCAGGGTCTAAGTAGTTCTTTCCCACTAATTCCTTCAGTCTGGTGGCTGATGACAACAGTGTGCAAAAACATTGGCAGGAAAAACCTTTTCTTTGATTAGTATTCTTACCTGTAGTCCAAAACATGTAAATGCACGAAACTTCCCATATTGTTAAATAAATTTGTCATAGGAAAAAGAAATCATGCTTCATAGGTCAGGCTATTGTCACTCTTCCTATAGTTGTTCCCATATAGTTGATGGTTGGGATAACACAGGATGGACAATATGCATCAGACTATTTTGTAATGTATAGATTCTGATTCCCTTGCCTATTTCAGCATTATTTCCCAGCACACATGGCTGTGATATCTTCAAAACTGCTATACAAACATGTCTGGGAATTGCTTACTTTTAGAAACAACGATCATTTCACAGAATGTCTACGATCTGTGTTGGACACAAATCAGAGAATCACAATAATTAAGGTTGGAAAAGACCTCTAAGATCATAAAATCCAGCTATTAACCTACCACTGCCAGGTCCAGCAGTAAACCACGCCTCTAGTGCCACATCCACACACTTTTTGAACACTTCCAGGGACAGTGATTCCAACACCTCCTTGGGCAGCCTGTTTCAGTGCCTGACCACCCCTCGCACAACATCTCTGTAAAGAAAGCATTCTGCAGAGGGGTAAATTCTAGAACAGACATGCCTACATCAGACAGTAAATCACATGCAAAAATTCTTGATTCTCCTGTACCTAGCAGTTAAACATAAAGACAAGGTACCGATGTCGTAGCACATTTCCACAGGTTCAAAATTTTTCTTCTACCTCCTTTCATATATGTCCTGTTCAACACCTTAAACTTAAACCATTTAGGTGACAGAGAAGCTCAGTCAGGAGACTCAGCAAGATACCTTGAAAGAGACCTTTTTTTTGTTATCATACAGTGCTAGCATTTAACTCTGTGTTGTCATGGAAATCTCTTTCCACAAGATGTTTAAAGTAAACATCCATCTCTCTGCCTTTCCTCAGTTTTCATGAATGACAGCTTAGCTACCACAGCCACCACTTATCCACAGGTGGTTTGGGCAGTTTAGGGAGTTTTTCTCACGTTTTTTCATTAAAGTCTGGAATAGAGGTCAAGGCATTCCTCCCTAATCGCTGACCTTCTTTTCCCTCAATTTCTTCTCTCTGTCAGCTACTAGGAAAAACCCCATGATGCAATCCATTTATGGATTTCCATAGATAACAAGGTATCAGTTTGAAATCTCCTACCTTTTAGAACCATGTGAAAGTTTCTATTTAAAAATCACCTAGGTGGTACTTTAAATTCTTCTACTTCTGGTGAAGAGGAGGGGAGGAAAGGAGAGTCATCCCTGCATAAACGAGTAGTATCAGCTTCTTCCTTCATCAAGAATGGTATTAACAACATTGCTGCATTTACAGAAAACATGGAAAACACTGAAATCACCATGTTACATAAAAATGATCCTCTCTTCAGGATGTCCACTAAGACAGACAGCAATGCAAATGACACTGCAAATCATCTCTTTTTTGGCCACACCTCCATCACTATCATCCAAGATGAAATACCTTGAAATTATGCCTGGAATGTACTCATTAAATTATTTTAAAGGAATCATATTTTTATTGTGCTCTTAACATTTTAAGAAGGAGATTCGTTCAGGAGGATTTAATATTGACATGAATCTATCTAAGGCTCTCTTTATTTTAGAATGAGAGCAAAAAACTTAGGAACTAATGTCACCGTACCTCTTTTGTAGTAGCAAAGAAGAAACTGAACACGTAAATTAGTCAGTGCTGCTTGGTCAGATAAACTCCTTCCCACTTTACTGTGCTATCTGTGCATTACTACCATACTGAAAACCAAGAGTGTCCCTAAGGTACCACAGAATGCTTCCAGCAAGCATCAGTAGGGAGGATGTTTCTGCAGGGAGAACGCCTTTGCAACAAGGCATGCAGACACGTGCACAGCAAAACAAAACTGTAGAGCTCAGCAAGGAAAGACATGGAGCTGGCAGAAATACTACTGTACTGCTGAAATGAGTGCAGCTCCCACTCATACCAGAGCTACATTTCTCAGGTCTCTTCCTTCTGTTTCTGAGTTGCTTTAAGAAGTTAATGAGACAGCACAGCTTTTGCTCAGAGGCCAAGTCTCAGCAGCATTTGCGACAGGAAAATGTTGGTATCTCACTGTCATTTACCTTCCTCAGTTCTGGCACAAGCCATGCTGCCCAAGTACATCCTCCCCAGTTCCCTGCCTTAAGCAGAAGCTTTGAAGAAAATTCACTCATTATGAGCCCATAGCATCCAAAAAAATTAGCTTTAAGGTAATTTTGAACTGCCAAGTGACCTTCCCTCTCCCCTGCTCTCAGAGGACTAAATCTCAGTGTATATATCCCAGGCTGGTGAAGTGCTTTACTACTCTAAGTTTAACAAAAAATTACAACTACTTAATTTCTTCAATATTCAGGTTCTTTACTGCCACCTGAATTTGAGCAATCAGAGTCTTTTCTGCTAAGTGTCACTGACTGCCACTCTTAGTGTGCTCATGCCTGCATAGTCCATTTCCCAATGCAGTTCATTCAAATTTGAGGAGAAAAGGGTGTCTCCAATCTCAATGTGCCTGTAGCTTTCTTTGTCAAACTCTGTGTTCTTCAGATGCCATGGACACAAGCTTGGAACACTTCAAACATAACACTGTTCTTTTTGCCGTGTTTTACTGTCAACCTAAGTCACAGAACACACCACTCAATGACCAAATCACCAATTTCAACCTGCAGCAATGTCCTTGATTCATTTTCTCCTAGGGAGTTACTTTTTCAGGTTGAAATATATGTCAGTGGACTTAACAAAGCCACAGAAATTTCAACTATTTGCTGAATATTTGCTGTGCAAAAAAAAAAATAAAAAAAATTAGTTGACATGAGAGTGATGCAAGTTGTCTAATGGCACAGGAATGATCTCTTCTCTCCGGCTCCCCAGTGCTAGGCCAAACTTGGATAGTAGGTAAAAGTATGGGTAATGAATCACCTTCCTCAACTGCTGAGTCCCATATCTATCCTACCTGTGGCTAATTTTCACCTTGCTAGGATCAAGGTAACAATGCCACGGAATGTCAGGAAAGTACTTCCAGATCAACGGATGGAAAGCGCCACACAAACACATTTTGTTAGCCTTTTGAATGGAATATGTCATTGGTAACTGTATAACTAGACAAAGAAAGGGAAATAATAAATGTCTCAATCAATAAAATAAAATAGTCTGGAGCAGTATCAAACTCAGAATTGCTTATCATCACCACATTTATCTTGTTTTCATTCAAGGTTTAAATCAGCATAAAAAAGGTAACAAAATAAAAATTATAGGGAATGGAATGGCATCCTCACTTGTTTATAAATTATAACACTAGCAAAAAATATAAGAAAGAAAATAAAAAAACAAGTGTGTTGAAAAACAACTGTTGAGTATGCTATACATCAAAACCAATTTTACTTCTGGGTTCTCAGAATGGAGAGCTTAAATTTTCACACTCTAAAACAAACCATACGTGAGCTTTAAGTGTTCCAGATGGGATGCCTTTTGTTAAAGCTTTTGAAATCAGCACTATAGTTCTGTTTCATGGATCGATTTTGGTCGGTGTGTTATTGCAATCAGTAATGCTAAAACAGTCTGTCAAGCTCTCAAATAGAGAGATGACAGGAGAGACAACTAAGGGGAAAGAACACATACAAACTCCCTTTTAAAACCCGTAATGTGTCATGACATTTTTTTTGGAGGACATGAATTGGGAAATAAAGAAAAGGCAGACACTCAGAAATGGCATGGCTGGTAAATCACAGCTCATCATTACACACACTCTTGAAATTTATGGATGAAAGTCTGTGGGAAAAAACCAAATCGTATTTCCTATATAATAATAAACTGCAGGCTGGACTCAAGATCCTAAGTATTCCGTGAAACAAATGAAAGAGATTACTTTCCAAACACAGTAGTCCAAGCTATACACTTAATGAAAAGATGATAGCATAATTAATTAACTCTAATCAACATGGTTTTACAAGAGACAGGTCTGGTCAAGTAAATGTGCTGCTGTTTTCCAACAGAACCATAAGTTTAATAGGCAGAAGCCATCTAGAGTGCCAGGACAGACTTCTGCATGGCATCTAGACACACACAGCTAGCAAACCTGACTGTTTTTAAAAGGAATTACACAAAATCAGTGCAGCCAAAGCCAAATCGATTAAAAAGCACCTGACAGTGAGTTCACACACATGAACGAAATCCCGCTAATCATCAACAGGTTTCATCATCTCAGAGTAGCTTATTTAATGGGGCCTACAGGGATCTGGTTACAAAACTGCTCTGTGTCTTCATCAATTATCTGAAAGAAAATACCAATCAGCTTCTGGTAACAGCTGGAGAAGAGTCAAACTTGGTTGGAGCAGGGTAAACAAAACTGTAGATGTGCCAATTATTAAAGCCATCTCAAGTTGCCTGACAAGGAGGGTTCATCTGAATGACAGTAAACCCATGCAGCCAGCTGAAAAATTGCAGGTGTACTGAAAAAGACTAAGGAATAAAGGATGAGAATCTACAGCAATAATGAAGTCACTGTGCAAGTATCATACGCTGTCTCAATGGCTGCCCATCCAAGGGAAAATACTGGCAAATTGGAGCAAGATTGGATTCAGGAAAATGACACAAAATTTATCTGAGACTGAGGAAATTAAACAATACCAAATGACTTTCTCATTTGACCAAGAGAACTCAGAGGTGACTCATTAACAACATCACAGAGGTGAGGTTTCCTGTCACAGAGCATGCTTTCACCTAGCAGGAAAAGACAGAGAAGTATTTAATGGCTAATTTCAAATTAAAAATCTGTATTTAACATATCAATAACTTTTCCTAGGTAAAAGAATGTCTCATTTGCTTTGCTGTTCTCAATAAAAACGAGGGTGTGCACCAGTGCAGGGGCTATGTATCTGTTAGATGTGAAAAAACTGACTTGAAAACTAAAAAAATAAACTAAACCCCTTCCATTTTATAGGCATACAAACTTTTTCAAGGCTTTACTAAAGAGGCAATGCTGACTGAACCATCCTGCTGAATGATCGATTTCCTAAGAAAAAGCACCATATAATAAGGCCTTAAAGGGGTATGGCAGAGAAAAGCAAGCCATGGAAAAGAACTTCCCCCAGCCCTTGGTCACTGTTGGGAGACCTCATCAGTCATAATGCAAGTCTTTCAGGCAGATTAAGTGCTTACTATTTTTTTTTTGAGCAGTAACACTTCTGTTATAACCATGACTGTCTAAGGGTATGGGATTTGTAGAGAGATGCAATACTTTTTACTAGAACCTCTGTGAAAAAGGCATGCACACTTTTGGGCACACCCTTTTGCAGGTGGAAGGTAAGCTGTGGAGCAGAGTGGGATGGAAACTAGAGGAACACTGATGAAAAAGGTGGTGCTGAATCAGAGATGGATGCTGGGGAACAGTCCTCACTGCCTTTGGTACAGTCTCCCCTTGCCCCACACCAGCCCTTGCAATCCCAGCACCAGCTCCCCCTGCCCTGCTGCATCCTAAGTCCAGCAGCAGAGCTACAAGCCTCTCTTGCAATGTTACAGATGTGCAGCTGCTTTAAAAAATAACCACTTAATTCATTAACTCTCCTAGATTAGCAGAAGATGTGCACTGCAGCCAAGACCAAGAGAGCCAAGTAAATTCAGTTTTCAGGCCAAGTCACAGAGTTATGACAAGCCAAAAGAATTTTTTTTTTTAAATGAGGAAAACATTTGCTAACTACTTTTCATTCTTTAGACCTTTGAAAAACCCTCTGTAGGATTTGCTTTAAACAAGGCTGTTCCTAGAGCAAGCACCAGTAGAAAGCATGCTGAAGACTTATTTGAATTACATTATTTTTAAGTATATAAAAGATATGGATCCTCACAAAAAGTCAGTTTCAAATTCATCTATGAATAAAACCAGCAAAATCGCTGCCAGACCAAGTGAAAAAACTGTCAGGGTGGATGTGGGTTGGAAAGTGATTTTCCAGAAAAACTCTGACATTAACTGTCCTGGTCTGAGAGACTGGCCCTACCTTCACAGGGCACAGGATACACCCAAAAATGCCACTCCAGTGAGCACTTGCAAGCCAACAACCTCTTGACATCCATTAACATTATGGTCACTGCAAGAGTGTTCTGTTATACTGCAATTCCAAATAAATGCAGTCTTGTGTTAATGATTTCATGCTCGCTTAACTTCACTGCCAGGCATCAGGCAGGTCAGGAGCCCACCACATTCCCATGCATGCACTTTGCATTAATATGCTGCTGCCTGAGGAAATAATAGGCTAAGAGTGTTTCCGTGAAGCCAGTCTGGCCTTAAGATATGTATATACACACACTCATGAGAGGATACCACACACACAGATTGTAGGAGGACTTGCAATGGGACACCATCCATTAGAAGCAATGGGAGATGGCCAACATGCTCCCCTTCCACTAAGCGTCCCCCTTCTCCTCCAGCCCTGCTTGCTAAGTTTCTATACAAGCTCATCCCAGGTCCCTGCTCCACCAACCACCATGTAAATCCATCCCGAAGCCCTCTGCTGTCCTCCACATCTCCCAGGGTGTCCCAGTGTGCTCATTCACTAGTGCTGGGGCCAGCAACCAGTCAAAATTGATGAGTGCTTCGGGGCAGACACCATATCTCAGAGCACTGGGTCCAGGCACACACTTCAGGCATGCCACCAATGTGCATCACATCCTGAGTGCTGAAACAAAAAAACCCTATGCCTTTGACATGAATAACAAGCTAAGCCCAAGAACTCTGTATTATAACTGATCATTAAGAAACTCCACCAAAGTCTGTGCTTTGCAAGTGATAAATGTATTATTTATCTAGGAAAATCTTATTACTCTTAAATATCCAATATATGTTAACATAAGCTTTGTATGAAATGTGTATGAATGCATTCCTATACCTGAGCCTAGATATTAAGATGCCTATAGTTTCTTCAAATAAAAGGCAGAGATATGGAGGCTGACAGCAGGTTCATCTTTTAAATACTCAAAAAGTCCCCAAGGAATTATAAAACACAAGAACTATGATGCATTATTTCATAAAAAAATGTAAGGGGAAAATGGAATTTCTTATAAAAGGTGACACACAGTAAAGTGCAATTCACACAGTAAAAGAACATAAAACCAGAATAATAACCTGGTATTAAGTATATATAGGAGTTATTATTAGAGGAAATTGCAGATTTTCTTTTTATTATGGATTTGGAAAATTCTAAAAAGAATTTGAAAAGTGACAGGACCTTATTCAGAAAAGTTTCTTCCAAGTGGAGCTCCTTTTAAAAATCCTTGAGAATAACAATTTATCTACCCCTTCCACTGCTCCAAAAAAAATGGAAAAATTGGGAAGAAAGGTGATCACAGCCAAGCCTGGTGAGGTGGGCTAGGATGGTGCCAGCCTTCCATGGGTGGCTGCAACCTCCACGCTTCGGCCGCTCTAGTTCTCAGTGCAACGTTCTAATGATAAACCCACTTCCTGAGGTAGTTCTGTCTGACATGCTGTGATGGAGGAACATAAAGCTGTTGTAAGCCAATGCTGCTGCTGTAGAGGATGTTCTGGGCTTCCTTGACACCTGCAGCTGCACTTTCCTCTCCCGTCTGCTCCTGCTGGCATGAATATTTGGATGCTGTGCAGTGAGTTGTACCAGGGAACTAACTCATCTGAAAATAAACCCAAGATGAAGTATAATTATATCCCATTAGTCTTGATCCCTTGTGCAGTTGGGTGAACCCTAGTGGTGGCAGGAGGGGGAAAGGAAAGGGAGAAAAAAACAGTGAAGGGGTAAGGTGAAGGGATGGGATAAGGTGATGTGGAACTCCTGCCTAGTAGCAGTCTGGCAAGATGAGCATAAAAACGTTTAAGCCAAATGCAGAACAAGCTTCAGGTCCTATGCCTCTTAAGATAGGAAAAAATTGTCTGGGAAGTTTATATTTCACATATTTGCCCCAAACCAAATGAAAGCAAATTTCCGAGACATGGAAAAAGGGGAGAAGGCAGGCTGGTGGTGAGTGGGATGACTGCAGCCATCCCTGTGGCTCTGATTAACTCCTGTTGGCACAGAGGACACAGCGCCACACCACTACAGCACGTGGGAGAGACAATGGCATCTGCCAACACTCAGGGAGACCCCAGAAGTTCAGCTCTAAGTATTCCAGTACTCTACAGGTAAAGCTTTCTTCTTCTCTCTCCTTTGATTTTCAGTCACTTTCCACCATGCACGTTTTCCCAACCTCATTCCTTGTGTGACAACATGATGTTTTGGTTTGTCAGCCTTTAGATGTCAAAGTATATTGACACTTTGGCAAACAAGCCACTCCCTCAAGCTGACAAGCATGACTTCCTTGCAGAAATTACAAATCTGCACCCTCTGCCACTTAAGGCTGATGCATGACTCTGAGAGTAATCTTTAGAGCAAACATTGGAAACTGAATCCTTTGATTTATGCTACTTCTTAAAACAACTGGAGACCATACACTAGTTCTTAGGAACATTAAAATCTGCATCTATCACTTTCTTTCATTGCTCAAAACTATTATTCCTTGCTTCTTAAAACCTCTGCATAAAATCTCTCTAATATTTGTAACCCATTATCCATAAAGAAAGAGTAGTGATAAAGTACCAATACATTTAGGATAGAATTAGAGAGAGAATTCTCCATGCAGTAGAGAATTCAGCTCTCTGACTTTGTGCCTGCAAGTTATTGTCAGGCTGTTGTCGTGTGTAGACTGATGCGGATTACAGTATTGGAATGGAGGCTTGTTATAAACACACCAACTAGTACCTTGAGGGTGGCAAATGCAACACTTCAGACAATGTGAGTACTAGGTCACAGAAGTCAGAGAGCTGCTATTTTAGAGTCCTTAATTAATAACATAGCTTATGATGGCCAAACCAGTGAAGCAGAAAAAAGATCTGTTTTTTTCACTGGAACACTGAATGCTTGCCAGAAAGACCACAATAAAATCCAAGCAGTTAATTTTCCTATTCATAGACTTGAAGTTTGACCACAGGTCAGAACCAATACAAAATAGCAACATTGTATCAAATAGTCTATTTCATATTCAAAAAGCCCTTCCACTAACAGAAGTTTATTTTCCCAAAACTTCCTAAGTACTTTTCCCTTTTATCACAGTAATTTAGAGTCACTCCAATGAGAGAAAGTTGTGATTCAAACCCAGAAAACTCTGCATCTTAAGAACTGGCCACAAACCAGTGAGTGTCTCCATTCATCCAAAAACATCTTCTAATATTGCTAGCACGCAAAGAAGCCTTTTGTTCATTTGTTTTTCCTACAGAAAACACAAGAAATTAAAGAGCTGGACTGTGGAGGGTCAAATTTTGTATGAGGTACTAAATAATCTCTCAGTTTGTAGACCATAAAATTGTGCAAAAATCAGTCTTCATGAATACTTTTAAGCTGCAGTGTTTACATAAAATTGAAAAATGCTTCCCATCAACATCAAAGCACAAAATAATATTATGTCTTCAATTTGATGATGGATCTACAAAGCAAGAAAAACACTCTTCTTTAACCAGTCTACAATATAATACAGAAAAAGAATGGTAACAGGCCCCCATGCAAATAGGGAGCCAAAATCTAATCTGAACCCAAGGTGAAATTCACAGAATTGAGACTATCTTCTACTTTCAGCTCCAATTAGCTGTTCTAACTTCATAATGACAACAGTGGAGAATTTGACCCACATTTTCTATGAGAAATTTGTGCTGTTAATAAAACATATGTATTTTTAGATTTCATTCACTCTCTTTGAGCAACCTAATAGTTTTGAGATAAAAGTACTATATAGGAACCCTCCCTACCCATATCAATGAAAAGCCCTTAGGGAACTACGAAGCTTTAACCTGTCTGATAACTGCATTAACCTTTCCCCAAAGGACATTTTCTCTGAAAAATGTGAACGCGTCAGAAAATTAAGATGCATTTTCCACCATATCACCCCATGCCCTTCTGTTGTGAAAGGGCAGTGATTACTGTAAAACAACAGTTTAAGGCAGAGACAAGGGTACTGATGATTTAATCAGGAAGTTTCCTCATAGGCTCTCCCAGTAGAAAGAACTTATAAACACTGCTATCCAGAGTCTTTTCAAAGTCAGGAATAACAAATATTAATTATCTTCCATGGACTACCTTCACGGCTGCCTCTGTAAACTGACATTCAGGAACGATGAGGATTAATTACGAGTAATGAAGCTCATTTCTGCATCGCACAGTTAAACACAACTCCCTGCAAATGAGTTTGACCTTTCCAGCATCACGTGCTCTGGAATTCCTTACTCAGAAGGGAATTACCTGCAGCCAGCAGGTTCTCCATGAGAGAACCAGGATTATACCTGAACCAGGCTAAGAATGTGGCTCCATATTCAAGCTTTAAAAATTAAATGGATATTTTACAGATACCCATGTTTTAGTACATGACATTGTGAAACACTGACATCTGACCAGGCTTCCTGTAGATGACACTTGTGCAGTCTTGTGTGTATACATGTGAAAGGTGTATCTGCACTGACACACAGCTCACTACAGAGAAGCCTGGGTTGTGAAGCTTGAAGCTACCACAAAATCAGAATGTCACAAGATTAAGATCACTGTGAGACTGAACAAAAGAGTGGATATATTATTGACAAACTATTCAGTCCAAGTAGCACACTGAGAACATTCCCATACACTCAAGTGATGCCATTAAACATGTAATAGCATGAAATTTTATCACAGGCTCCTGTTGAGGTATTTTGGAAAATAAGCAAGGTCGTTGGATTGTATAGCAATGTTTTGCAAAATGAACATGAAGCTTGGAGAGTTAATAGTTTGAAGCAGCAGGACTTTAGTTAATCAGTCATGTCAAGATACATCTGCATTATTGCTTGAATCTCAGCTTGGAGGCAGGAGTTTATGGACACACAAAATAATGAAAGAAAGTTCATCAAAAAGATCTCATTGGCTTCAGATGTTATTTTGTGTCATTGTTTGGAAAAAAAAGATCATAGTGGTATGAAAGAAAACTAGAAAAAAATTAATGCTCTAAAGTTGCTCCACAGACATTCTGATTCAATGAATCATATCTTAAAAGTCACATTTGACATCAGAATTTAACAACCCTGATAAATTTGATCATCACAAACAGGGAGAGTCACTTCCTTGCCCCGTAGAAAGTGGACTGCCTTCTCCTTTAATGTGCTGATGTCTAAGCCTAGGAACTGCCTGGTTGCTGTTGAGTACTTGCAGGTCAGTTTGCATTTTGTAGACTTTAGTTGCTGCCTTCAGTCATTGCTCCCAGCAGAGAAGAAACAGTTTTGAAATGCCACAAAATTGACAATCTCCACTCTACCAGAGGAAAGACACTAAATCTAACATCACTTCTCATCACCTACTCTTTATAGGTCAGATGTATCCAACTGCAAGTCAAGATTAAAAGTGGCTTGCTACTAATCTTAGCACAAATATTAGTGCCGCTCTAATACACTGTGCTGTGCAGCAGGGTGGGAGATGAAATAATCAGCTATCTGCCTGACCCCTAACCTTGGCTTGGAAGTGCATGGGGGTGGGAGCAGCATTAAAAATGTGTTTATTGATCTCTGCCTGTCTGGGTCAAGTTTAGTAATAAATTTAACCAAAAAAAAAAAGTAGTCTGACTTCAAGATCCTTCAGAAGATGATAACAACTTGGACTTATGTTATTCTTAGTCAAACAAATACTGTTTAGACAGTACCTCTCAAAACTGGCATGTCTCCTGCTTTGTATTCCAGCTGCTAGCATAACTTGAGATTCAATGCTCAGAGCAGCTTTAAAAAATTTTAATGAATAATTAGACCAGCCAGTTTTCCATATGACTTTAACTTTATCAATGTTATTTCCTTTGGAGATATTCATGTAGAGGATCCACCAGAGCATTTCAAGAAAGGCCAAGAGTAATATGTCTGGATCTATAAATTCAACATGGAACTGTTTCTGGTGATTTCCCTAAGGATCTGTTCCCTAGGTGCTTTTTATTTTTTCTTTTTTGAACAAAAATATAGTTCCACCACAAATAAAGCAGCAAGATGAAATTTTCTTTTTCCTTCTGTGGATCTACATGAATGTAGATGTCTGCAAATTATTAAGATGTCTTGGAAAATCAGTGACTGTAATAAAAACATTCTGCACCCCTCAATGAGCTAAAGAGCCATCACTGAGTTGTGAACCCAATTTATAGAGCAGAAATACTTGTTGACTTCATTTGGGGAAAAAGGTTTGAAGTGTAAGAAAAGCTTGAAGATAATGATTCACATCATAGGGAACCTCTCAGGCCTGTTTTAATAACCTTCATCACTACAGAGACAATGAGATTTTTGTTTCATTCTTTCAACTTCTTGGGGTGAGTAACGATGTCCTATTAAGCACAGTACTGCAAACAACAGTGAAGGGGTAACAAGCCTTATTAAGAATTAGCTCGTCTCACGATTTCTCTGCTCAAAGCATTGAATCCAAACTATCCTGCCAAGACGCCCGCTGATGACAAACTCGGAAAGACCATTTTAGTAGTGAAAATAAAAGGTCTGATGTACTACCACCATCCCAAACAACCACGACAGAGCGACCGGCCGCTCCTTGCTGCTGCTGCTGAAAGGGGAAACGCTGCTGAGAGTCAGCTGAAGGTCGGTGGCTGCTGCTGCTGCTGCTGCTTCTTAAAATGCAGAGCTAGTTTAAGCACAGATGTGATTAGAAAAACCTACACAGATGGTTTCTGCCAGTGACTCTTCGATAAGTTACATTTATATTCACTTAAGCTTGGAGTAAAACAGCAACATGATCATTTAAATTAATGAATTCATGCTTTGGTTTCCTGTAATAGTTATTTTGTGTTGACTGACTAACCTACTTCTGTATAGTCTATCAGACAACAGAAGGCAAATTTTCACCATCCAGAGTATTTTCAGCTGTCTAAAATTCTCCACCAAATAGGAATGTTTATTAGCATGAAGGAACTGTAGTTAAAATAAAACAAACAGAGATTTCCTGGGAGAAAGATGGCCGAAGTTTGAAGTGTAAGCATACATATAATCCTAATAAGGCTATGTTTGGTTCAAACCAGTGACTCTAGCCTTCGTATGAACAAAACGGCCTAATCCCATGCTTGATGCCAATGCAGGCCTCATAATATAAATAATTTAGATATACAGCTTCAGGTATGGAAGTATGGTACGGAAACTGTGACTAGCTCCTGCCTGAACTCATTCAGCTAAAGAAAAAGGTTAATTTTCTAAAGTGAAGCTCACTGAAAGTATCAAATCAACTACTTGCCATTTGTTTTCCTCTTCCCAGAACTGCCAGGTAACAAAGATCCCAGTGTAGTCTTACGGGACTTTTCCTGGTCCCCAGGCCTGGCCGGATGGGAAGACCACCTTTCACTTAGCACCAACCTTATATGCTTCTGGGGACACCTCAGCCTGGAATGCCTAGCAGACCTCTTTCCCCTCCTCTATTATATCACACTGACAGTTTACCAGAGGGGTCAGGGGAATGTTCATCACTCCAAATAACACCAACCACAATGCATAGCCCTGCAGCTGCCCCTTTCCCTCAACCCCACCTGACCTTACATTTGGACTATAACCATTCCTGAACACGTAACCTTTATGTAGCTAGGTTATCTAGGGATTTTTCCTTCAATATTTCTGAAATATTTTTTATTCCTTGAGCACCGTTCACAGTAACTGAATAATCCAATAATTCTCAACAATGACATACAGCTTAGTGTCTTTCTAATTTGAGCATGATGATGCCTCATAAATGATTTGGGGAAAGCCAAAAAGTAAAGATGTTTCAAGTGATAATTAAATCTAAAATGCTCACCTGCATCTATTTATTAATGTCACCGCAGAGCAAAAATGCAGTAGAGCATCAAAATGAAACACTGCATCTACGGGCTCACCTATCACCTATCACTTACACATGCACAAAGTGTTAATTAAAGACTCCAAGGCTGTAGTACAGGTTTAGGGTTACTAAGCCTTTCTGCATTATTCCAAGTATAACCCAGACTAAGATGCTCTGATAAAAGCTCAGCAGAAAAATGTTCGAGCAGCCTGCCAAGAACCACACAGACTTGGCTTACAGACAAAACACAAATCCACAACTGTGGAAAGGAAAACAAAAATGAGGATAGAAAGCCAACTACTCTTTCATTTTGGGATATGGAAAATAGAAGCATGTTTTTCAGCAGCTGATGGCTTAAATGAAATATTTAAAACTTGCAGCACAGCCGGCTGTTGTTCAGAACCCGAACCACATCGGAGGTCGCTGAGGTCCTGAGCGTGAGGATCACCTGAGAAGAGAAAGGGTTTACAAGGACCTCTGATGTCCCTCTTTAGAAAGAAAACCTTTCCTAGGAGAAAAGCCTCCTAGAGATTGTTACAGACTTGTGCTACACCTGTTTGAGCTTCTACTACAAAAGAGCAGGAAGTTATTTTGACACTGAGACTAATTTTTGAGAAAAATTCACATAAAGTACCTCTATGCACAGCAAACCAACATATCTCTGTATCTCAGGGTTAGTCATTCGTAAACAGATTTTTTTCTGATAACATAAGGGGCAGACAGCTGTGTCCTTGGTCTAGCACAATGCCCCTGCTCTAGTTTGCACAGTCCTGAAGAATTTTTATGGTGCTTTATAGCACTCAATTGTTACAGTGCAGTGTTTTCCAGGAATTCATATATATTTATTTATAAACAGATTTATAGGAGAGCATTTCATGTTGATCAGCTGAGAGTACTATGCACTCAAACGAACAAAATATCTTAATTTTGACATTGGTACAATTGGAAAACGCTATTTCAACTGAGAGAGAAAATTTGGAAGACAGGCAGAAAGGATAAGATCATGATCCCTTCCCTTAATTGCAAGAGTGGAATTAGGCTGATGGATCTATGTATTATATATTTGTATATATTTATGTATCCAGGTGGACATAATGCCCAGATATTCTTGAAAGGGAGAATATCTTGAGGCAAAAAAACCCCCAAAACAGCTAAACAAAGATTTACTGTCTTCTTCTTTTCTTGCAAAGCCTCCCACTTGCAACAAAAAAAAACCCCAAAACGCGATGAAAATTTCCAGTCTGTGCCAAAAAGTACTTCATTTGAATAGAAAAATTGGTTGAATTTAATTTCTTTTTTATATAATTTAGTTTATATCAATAAAAACAGCTTTACTATGAGCTGCAGTTTTTGGAAAATAATGGACCAAACCAATTTACTCTAGTTTGATGTTCCCTGAGCTGGAGGAGCACGACTGTGAGAATGATCAGCTCCCAGTTGTCCTTGAAATTTTGTGGGATACTCCAGTTGGATCCCTACAAATCTACGGGGCCCGATGGGATTCATCCAAGAATTCTCAAAAGAGCTGCTGATGTCATCGCAAAATCTCTTGTCAATTTTTGAGTGGTCTTGGGAAGAGGTCTCAGTTGACTGGAAGCTGGTGAATGTTGTCGCAGTTTTCACGAAGGGCAAGAAGGAGGACTCCAGGAGCTACGGGCCTGTCAGTCTCATTTCAGAGACTGGTAAAGTTACGGAGAAGATTATTTTGGGAGATACTGAAAAACACCTGAAAGCCAACACAGTCATTGGTGACAGCCAGCAAGGCTTCTTGAGAGGAAAGTACTGCTTATCAAACCTGATTTCCTTTTATGACGAACTAAACCACCCAGTTGATTGGGGAATCCAGTTGTCATAATCTTTTTGGATTTTAGTAAAGCTTTCATTACTGTCTCTCACAGGATCCTTCTGGACAAAATGTCCAGCGCAGCTGGATAAACACATCATAGGGTGGGTTGAACACAGAGGGTAATAGTGAATGGGGTGACATCAGACTGGTAAACTGTCACAAGTGGGGTTCCACAGTGAGATCTCAGGAGATTTTAAGAGAGCTTAAGCTTAGTGCTTTTCATCTTCATAAATGACTTGGACTAGGACTAGAAGGGATACTAAGCAAATTGTCAGATGTTACAAAACTGGGAGTATCTGTCAACTCCTTGAAGGGCAGGGAGGGCCTCCCGAGAGACCTTGATGAATTAGAGGAGTGGCCAATCACCACCCACATGAACTTCAACAAGGAAAACTTCTGGGTTCTGCACCTGGGATGGGGCAACCCCGAAAATTTGTACAGACTAGGAAATTACATGCTGGAAAGCAGTGCCACAGAAAGGGACCTGGGAGTCCTGGTCAATGCAAGTTGAATGTGAGTGAGCAGTGCCCTGGAAGCCAGGAGGGGCAACTACGTCCTGAGGGGGGGCATCAAGTAAAGTGTCGCCAGCCGGTCGAGGGAGGCGATTGTCCCACTCTGCTCTGCACTGGGGTGGCCTCACCTTGAATATTGTGTGCACCTTTGGGCACCACAATATAAGAAAGATATTAAGCCATTAGTGTCCGAAGGAGGGCAATAAAGATGATGAAGGGACTTGAGGGGAAGCCTTATGAGGAGTGGCTGAGGTCACTTGGTCTGTTCAGTCTGGAGAAGAGGAAACTGAGGGAACACTTCATTGCAGTTACAACTCCTTGTGAGGGGAAGAGGAGGGACTGACACTGATCTCTTCTCTGTGGTGACCAGTGACGGGACCCAAGGGAATGGCCTGAAATTGTGTCAGGGGAGGTTTAGCATGAATGTTAGAAGGAGGTTCTTCTCCAGGAGGGTGGTTGGGTGTTGGAACAGGCTCCCCAGGGAAGCAGTCATAGCACCAAGCCCGACAGGACTCAAGCAGCATTTGGACAATGCTCTCAGGCACATGGTGTGACTCTTGTCTTGTGCAGGGCTAAGAGTTAGATTCGATTATCCTTGTGGGTCCTCTCCAACTTGGCATAGTCTATAATTCTGTGAATTACTAGATGGTCATTGAAAACTAGATATATTTGGAAAATCCTCCAGAGCAAAAAGGGTAGCTGCTCTCTTTCCAGGGGTTCATCTCTTCTGTTTCCTGAAATGCCCTTTTCAACAGTCGTCTTCTCTCTGGTATTGAGGTTGTTCCTGTGGCTTCCCAGAGAACACAGCAAACCTCAGGAGCTCTAATTCCATCTGTTTACAGATGGAATCCAAATTCTTCTGTATTGTATCAAAATCCACCACATAACAGGACTGAAAAATAATTACATCATACCTTACTGCATACATGGTTCATACACCTAGTAGCGTGACAACCCAAAAGCCATTTATCCTATCATTCAGGTTCATTAGAACACACCAACTAAAGAGGCAATGTATAGCAAAAGAGGCTCACAAGTTGAAATTAAATGACAGTAATTAAGTAACTTGCCTATGTCTTATCATGGTATTGCCTGGCACTGTCTAATGCAAACCAAGAGCCAGAAATCTCACACAAGGAACCACAATAAAATTTGAGCTTTTGTCATTCACTGCTAAAAAAACCCCCAAAAACCACAGAAATGTAGTTCTGTCATATGAGAACAGGAAGGATGAATCACAGAGCTATTCAGATAATTAGTATGTACTTTACTAGAAGATCATATTTGCTTCTGAAGTGGGATTACAAAGATGGCATGCCACCTGCTTAGACTCTAAAGCCCTCAGTAAAGGGTCAAACTGGAGGGTAGAAATGACTTTGAAAATCACTGCCAGCCCAAAAGGTATTACTGGCCCAGGGTAAATACAGTAAGACTCATTAACGCATGTGTCCTGAAATTCTCTTATCTGGAGTCCAAAGTTCAGAAGAAGGAAAGAGCAAAGCACAGGCTTTCCTCACAACTGTACAACACACTGACTGTGAGGGCTGGATTACAGAGCAATTCAATTTTAACAAAAGATTTGGAGCAGAAGCTGAAAATTAATAGCGAAAATGTACACGAACTCTGTTGGTGCCATTTCTGTTTAAAAGATACTGCCCAAAAGACAAGGTCCATTCCTTCCTTCTTCTTGTAACCAATAGAATTTTAAAAAGCACATACAGACAGCGTCTTACAGCCAGAACAGACAACCAGTTTTTTCACTAATGCTTTATGTAAGGCTTGTGCATATCATGCCAAATGTGTACCCTGCCACATGACAAGGACTGGTCTGGTGCCATGTACCCTCCAGAGACCCAGGAGAGAGGGAGACTTTTGCAACTTTAAAATACAAGATCACAAGGCTGTCTAAGTCTTTTATTTCTCATCCTTTTTTCTTCTATCTTCCTTCACCTTTTTTTCCCCCTCATATTATTTCCGTTATATGAATTGCCCCTATGTTTTCCAGGTTCCATCCCACTTTTTCAGATTCAGACCAAAATTATGATTCTTTTTTTGGTACAGTCTTCTACCATTACTGGTTTATTTGGGATCATCTTATTTAGCCTCTTACATCAGAATGAGGAAATGTGCTCTGCATTCCAATTGCCTCTGCATCTTATATCAAAAAGTGTCCAATGTCAAACTTTGCTGGAGTACCAGTCACCTGTCATACAGCCTATATGATGCCGTTTCTATTCACCATTCCTACTGTTTCAGTAAATTTCCTACATGTGTAATAATGGTCATGCATCTCTGATGTAAATATCTTTTAATGTGAGATTTCAGGAAACATGATGTCAAATGTCCAGTCACTTAACCAACTGAAGTACTGTCATTTTTAAGAGGCCATTGAGTAATAAAGTGAAAAAGAACCTTCAGCAACATAAATACATATGCAAAACGACCAGTCATCTTTACTGCAACAGCTGCTGAGGAAACACAGGACTTCCTTGACTTAAGGTAACTGAAGTGATTCCATCAGGTGGAAGACAGTTTCAGAAAAAGATCTGTATTTTGTTCTTTCACTGCATTAATCCCAACAAGGCAAACAGATTCAGGAGCATTTTTTATTTTTTAATTTCTGTACCTGCTATAAATAAAAAAATGACCCATTCCTTCTGCCCACACAGCCATTTCATTCACCACAACTCTCTGCTCCAAACAAAAGAGCATCAGGGCTATGGCATGCCTTAAGAAAACAGAGCTACAGTAGCATGCTGTTGTCATGCTTGCAAGCCTTGCTAGGCTCAGAAAAACCTGGGGAGCTTCTGAGTCCAGGCACCCCAACTCTGCTGCTTGCAAATCATCTTGAGGCTCTGCCAACACCTCTGTCTTCTGTGAAAGCAAAAATCAGCACAGCTAAAGTATCATAAATACTGACAAAATGCAGTCTACAGGCTGCTGCCCACTTGTAAAGTGTGAATTTTCCTCTTCATTTCAGATATTAAAATGAAAAAAAAAATCAACACTTTTTTTTTTTCCCTAGGACTACTTTCCTGTTTCCCAGGGCAGCTCCAACTATTAACATGAAATCAGAAGAAATAACACCTGAAATTGTCACTTTGAACTCCCAGTGATGTCCTGAGATCACAGATGGAGTCCCATAAAAGTACTCTCCAGTATGCTGCTTCCCTGGCTGATCCGAGAGCCAGCAAGAGCACACCCAGGTAAACAGCAAATCTCAAAGCTTTGCTGGGATCAGACAGAGCGGTGTAGTGCAGCCGAGGTTCACCTTGCAAGGACTCCTTCCAGATATAATCTGGAGGAGGGAAAATAAATTTGCATTATTCCATCTTACTGTATTTTATCCCTGGGCTGATCTGTTACCCACCCACCCCAGAATGAGGAAGTTGGTTAGGCCAGTGTCTTTGCCCATTTCCATCCCCATTGCTCATTCGAGGCTCAAAGCTTGTAAGTGCTTCAGGGAATCCCTTAAGCACAGCACAGCTCTTGCCTGCTGAATGACCATGGTGTGGATTTTGCACTTGTTTGCTTTCTTTCACTACAAAAAGGGAAAAAATCAAAGGCTAAACTGTTTGTGAGACTGCAAGGATACAGGGATCTCCTATTTATATGGTCACAGCACAACATTCATGTTGCTGCTTACTAGCGTTGTAATCTATCTCAGGGAAAGATGATACAGTAACACCAACAACTCAAAGACACATGGTGAAAACATCTTAAATTAAAAAAACAATGCATTCCGGGTGGAGAAACATACAACATAGTAAGTTATCCATTGGCTTTTTATCATAGAATGGTTTGGGTTGGAAGGGACCTTTAAGATCATCTAGTTCTAAAACCCCTTTTATACTTACTGGCTTGCTATGATTCTCACAATTTTGTAGTTCACTGGCCACAAAAAAAAACCTGAGGAAATGTTTTGTAAACTATTTTTACAGTATTATTTATTATCCTTCTTAACTCACTGTTTCAAATTGCATATACATTGATAAATCTGCTTCCTCTGACCTGACTTAAAAATGCAATCTGAGCTTTGCACAATTCAAAATAATAGCATGGTTCCATTAATTCCTATGTGGTGATTCAGAGTTTACTGAGTTTCCAAGCAATGACAGGACCTGATGGAATGAGAAAAGGGCTGAGAAGGACAGGCTGGGGCTTGGAGAACCTTCCACACAAGAAGATACAGAACAGACTCAGCCTGGCCAGTATAAAGGAAGAAGACTATGGAGCTGGGCAAAATTATTATAAAGAGAAGTTGGTTATTTAATTTTATATCTAATATTTCCATTTTCTTACTGCACAAAACCAAGGATCTGTTATCTGAAAAACTATCAGTCAGCAGGCTTGAAATAAATCAGAGGAATACCTTTTTGCAGAAAACATAATTATAACTGAATCTGAATGCTATAGGATGTGGAACAAGCTAAAAATATATGTGAAAAAAAAAGAAAAAAAAAAAAAGAGAGAGAAAATAAAAGGTCTCTCAGAGAGTTTCAGAGAGCAATCCATTACTGACTTCCAAACTACTCATGACACCCAGCTTTGGAAACTCCCAAGCTGCTAGCTGCCAGCAACAGACAGAACACACCACTGGGAAAGATTGCCTTAAAAACATCCTCCATTTTAGACTCATTCCCTGACCACCCCACACAGGTCATCATTAGAAACATGCTACTCAGTGAAAAGTATTTCTGTAGGAAAACCTCTCCTGGTTTTGCATTACACAAAACTGGAACTGCTCTCAAGGCAAAGATGCCAGAAGAAAAGCAACAGCAGTGCCTGGTGTATACATCTATAACGCATTTGCATTTTAAAAGGAGTGTGTTTGCCACATCTGAAATATTCTTACTTGCCTCAAGTAACCCAGGATTGCTTTGGAGAAAAAGGAGTAGGCAAAGAAGTGGAAGAAAAACTCCAATCAGACTTAACATATAGGTACCTCGGTAAAGTCTAGGTGACGGACCCTTCCTCTCTACCCTCTCCTGACAACACAGGATCAGTCCTGTTCAGGATATTGGCCAGACTTTCTACTTCCTCAGCTCCTGCACTGAGTATCTCATGGGTTGCATGATTGCCTTTTGGCACCACACTCCTTCCCTAGAAACATCAGCTGTTCCTCCCCTCCACCCCCCACAGCTGAACAGAGGGTTCAGGTACCCTTCAGGAAGGATAACATTTCCACTGAAGAAAACATATTTTGCTTTCTTATCTAGAAAATGCAATGCAGGGGGAAGAGCTACACCTGCTTCTTTCAGGCCTGGGAAGAACCATGCCCAGGTTCCATCCTGCTCAAGGACAGCTCTGCAGGTGCTACTGGCATCTTTAGTTATTATAAAGAGCCAATCTTAATCAGGGAAACACTGACTTTGTTCCTACCAAGAAGTGCGTAGGTGTCAGTGCCAAATCCACAAGCTAATTAAAAATTGTATTTTCTATGGGAAAACAACACGGCCAGTATAATAGAGCCATAATTATAGCCAGGTTTCCACTGGCAACTTGTTAATTGATTCTTATTCTGTTTCTTAAAGGAGAGCAGAGCTGCTGTCACGCCCTCTTTCCTTCCTGCTGCTGCAATTTCTCCAGCGATATTCCCAGCAAAATGTCAATACATTTATGTCTCTGCTCTAAAAGGGGCTCAGCATAATGTTGCATGACATGCAGCATCCTGAAAAGAATTTGCTCTGTTGCATAGCAAATCATTACATGTGTAATTACCTCCATAGTTTTAGATAGAGCATCAAAAATGAAAATGTGATAAGTCCCGTCTCTCCTCAACCCTGTTCTGTTGTCATGGCAACAGGACACTTTCTCTCTCCCCTCCATCCTTTTTCCCAGGGGACAAAGAAAACCACTGGAGACTTCACAAATCGGAATAGATTAAGCACAAATAGTTTGCCAAACGCATTCATTCATTGACATCTCTTACTTCAGTAATTGTCTGCATTGTGATTGCTAAAAGTGAACTGCTGCAAACACAGCTGCCTGCTTTTTGCACAGCACTATCCCTGCAAAACAACCCCTATATCCTCTTCTCCACCTCCACCTCTCTCCACATGATCAGGCAAACTCCCTTAATCCAAGCTGTTTATTTTTTGTTCCATTTAGCCATTTTCCTGCTTACATGCACATGGATGAATGGAGGTGAGCTCAGTTTGACTCCACTTGTACTGCTGAGTCCTAAATTACTCTGGCATGCAACAGGCTGAAGTAAATACCTACATCCTGTAGGCAGCTCTTTCACACGTGGCACACTACAGGAAAGAGAAGATAGGTCTGGAGTTTCTGATCCAAGTAAGTGGAAACTTCAACAGCAGTGCTGCATTATTTTGCAGACACCACCTTGGCTGCAGGAGGTGTGTGAGCCGGGGCTGGCACAAGTCCTTCCTGGGGAGAGCTGCTTGGTGCTGCCTCTCACCCACTCTCAGTTGCTTACTACTTTGTCAACTTAAACTGACCGGGTTTTAGTGCACATGGCAGGTGTTTGGCTTACACCAATGGAGCGGTTTGCTTTGGTTTTGTTGGATGTGCTCATTAAAATGCTTCTATTCCTGAAAACAAGGCTGGAGAAAATACAATTTTTTGTGCGTAATAAAATCAAGATCTTTCAAAATTTTTTTTTTCAGAGTTGAAAACAGAAGGAGACAGGCATACGTGTTTGCATGACAAATATGTACCTCTTTCTGTTCCTGTGAACTTTCCACTGAGTCTGAGTAATCAAATGCCTCCAAGCCCATTCATCTATACATGACGAAGACCATCACCCATACTGGTGGAAGCTAAGACCTCTACTGCATCTGTGACACTGGAATGAAGATCCAGGGAAAAGGGTCCCACCAACTCACCACACCCCTTCTAACGCGACCTGGCCTACTGCTGCCACTCATGTTGCTGCTGGCCACAAGCACGGAAAATAAGAACCCTCATCCCACAGGCAGCACGTGGGCAACACAACCAGCCACCCGTGAAAGCGAAAATGCCCTCTTCCAAATGAATGAGGCTTCTCACTGCTTTCAATGCAAATGAAGACAAAGTGCTGCAAAGGCGATGACGACCTCTCCCGCCAGCTGTCAGGAGGCAGTGTGGGACATGACATCGAGGATAAAGGCTTGCTGGCACCCTGCACACCCTGCACCAGCAATGTCCACTTGTGCCAGCAGTCACTAGGCATTGTTCTTGCAGATGTACTAGGAGCTCTCCCATTTTGGGTCATAATGAGCTGCAGATGTGACAGGCATTTCAGATTCTGAATCTGCAGCAATGAAATACTCTACATAGATTCTTCTGCCTCATTTGTACTTGCTAATTTCTAATAATGACAATTTAACTTCATTGTGCATGTCATATACTGTAATGGTTTATTCAGAAATCATCCTAAAGGGCTCTGTTTGCCTAACGAATCTTTCAAAGAGTTTTCCAACATTTTTTTATAAAGTGTGTATTCTGAAATTTCAGAATTTCAGAGTTTCGGAATATCACTTTGATAGTTCTCCAGAGGGAAGTAATAAATAATTAGGAGGCACTATACTTTGGAGATACAGAGCTTCTTCAATTAGAAGCATCACCATCTCCCTTTTAAAGGACTTCAAAATCAGCATGAAAAAAGCTGATGTTATACAGAATATATTTACACACATCAAAGAGTAAGTCACAAGTGAAAGCTTAATTAAACTGAAATTTGGGTTGATCAATTAAGTCATGCATTTCAGAAAGAAAAAACACCTTATATAACTCCAAGAAACTCTGATAAATGTTGGAAAGTCTAGACTTTTCACAGCGAGGTAAAAATAAAATCCCTTCAAAAGTTCAGGGTTTACTCCATCACAAACCTTTGTGCTTTTCATGTAATCCTTTCACATAAAGATACAATTAGGTCCAATTTTCTGGTTGCTTTTGACACAAAGCTAAAGCCACGTACAGGATCCAGTGGTACCAGCTCTCACTGTAGTTAGGGTATAGTGAATGCTGTATTAGAAATTCCCTGAAGTTTCCAACAAAGCTACAAATCCTCTATATCAAACTCCAGAGCTGACTCTAAAAGCTGATTTTCAGCAGTGTTTATTTAACATTAACCATGGTGATGTTAAATGTTCCTCATTTCAGGGAGGGGCTGCAATAATATAAGCTTTGCAGATGCATGCAATACACAGGGCAAGATTCTTGCAAGTTATGTCTGGATATCATTGCCTCTCAGAATTTGTGAAGGCAGATTATTTTCCAAAGCATGTGTTGAAATGCTGTATAGCAACCTTTTTTGGTTTACAGAACCAAAATTAAAATGACACTGACTTCTTTCTTATTCTGCTACAAATAAATGCAACCCAATATTACCAAGTTTTACCTGTTTGTTTACTAGTTAAAGTAATAACTCTGAGGAAAGGTTTGCAGTGACATACTTCACTCAGTGAAAGTAACATATCTTTAACAGATATGCATATCATATTCACAAAGGGAACAACTTATTTTGGTTGCATTCTTACACTTCACAGAAAAAGATTCATTCTGCGTTATGAAAGGTTACAGTGTGCAAAATCTCATGTCATTTAGTTCATTTTGATATCTTTAAACAGAGAGAAGGGTAAAGACTGAGAAAACACTCAATGCAAAAAATGAGTTTTGACTTCAGATTTGGAAAGACAAGCATTCCTCCGTAACTCAGATCATCACAGCAGGTTTCCAGGAATAAGTAAAACAAACCCAAACCAAAGGGGGAGGGGGACTAAAGCCTAAAATCTAGGTCAGAAAAAGAAACCAGAGAATTATAAAGCACTATTTTTCATAGGCATCACAACTGACTGTGGGAAGGTCTCATCTCCTGCCACATACGTGCACATCTTGTGCATATGTGACACTAACTGTGGAGAGGGAGTGACAGGAATGTTAAACAAAGGGAGCTCAAGTGGCACCTTTGATGAAGCGTGACAGATCACACCAGGGTAGCAACACACCTGGCTAAACTAAAAAAGGTTACCTCAGGGAGCCTGCAAAAAAATTAATTTTCTCAATAAAAAGAACGGACAAAGAACAAAAACGAATCCTGAGCAATACTGTGCTCAAAGTAAAGTCTACAAATATAGAAAGCATTTGCTGCATTTTTTCATACTGACCAGACGTACAAGGGATTCTTATACCCCAAATTTTCATGAACCTCTATTTGCAATCTTCATTCTGCCGCTCAGCCACCTGGTTTTACATTTACAGATGGCTTTGAAATCACAGTTTGTTATCTTATTCAAACATAATTAACAAACACATTTCATCCCTTTGCATCAACAGGGATCTGACTCCTCCTGATAGAACAATGAAAATGGAAAACTTCAGCAGACGTATTTGGTTACTGCTTTCTGTCATCCTCTTAGAGATATCCTCAATACTTCCCTCTATTCTTGCTGTCTTCAGAATAAGTCCCTTCCTATTGTACCAGGGACACAACTCCTACTTAAAGTCACTATAATTTTTCTTGTCTTTGAATAGAAAAGCAAATTAACTGATGAATGCATCTGTTATTCTTATCTTTTGTGTTCAATTATCCACTACCACTCTGAGTGACAAAAACTGTCTCTCACCATCTGCTCACTAGAAATCTGCTTTAAGGACATTTATCATTTATCAATCTCTTTTTTTTATCTCCTCTTTCTTTTTTTTTTAATTTTTAAGGTAGTGGCTTTGCTTTCCTTCTGGCTTTTGCTTTCCTGTTAGCTCTACCATGAAGCTCATGGCACCATATGGGAAGAGAATAACAAGAAAGAAAATTGTTTAACATCGTATCTTCCCACCACTTTGACACTAGACAAAACCAGGCCAAGTATAAATTTAAGAGCTGCACAGAAATACACAATTAACTAGCATTCCATCAGAAATTTTGTTTCTAATATCTTGCAACCTCTTAACCCTCGAAGACTGACTTGGTGCCGTGAGGAGGGCAGAAAGGCCACACGGGGCTGTGTTGGCCCCAGCAGCACTTGCCCATCCTAAGCGAAGAGATGTTTTTCATGCTTCTGGGAAGCAGCCCAAACGGATAATTCATGTCAGGAACACAACAGCTTTCTAGCCATTCCTTTTCCCAAAGTACCTGTAAAGGCAGGCTGAGAGTGAGACTGGGTGGTGAAGGCACATGTTGGCAGACTGGGCTGCCCTCTGCCTCCCACCCACACCCCCAGGCTGCCCCCTTGCACCCAAGGTGCATGTGCCCACATGTGTTTTCACAAGTTTCAAGGTGGGAGCTGTAATCCCCACTAGAGTGATGGTAGCCACACTCTTCCTCCGCAGAACTAGCTGGGGCTTGGCTCTGAGGCTCAAGGCAAGAGCTAGCATTGCTGTTGAGGTGGGAGCATGGTCATCCCTAGCTCATGTAAGCCCTGCACTGAGTGACCTCAACCAACTCTGACGAGGAGCATTTCTTTACCTCTTGTGTGAATACAAAAGTGAATTAACTGATGAAAGCATCATTTCTTTCCTGATTGTATATGTTTAACTAATTATTATCTATTCCCACTTTTCCTGGCTGCACTTAGAGTGAGGTCAGTCATGAGACCCTTGATAATCTGCTCTGCTTACTTTTTGTTCTGTCTGGCTCTGGCTTTATTCACTCTCCCTGAGGCAGTGCCTCAGCAGCCTCCTGTGGATAACTCTGGGGAGCGTTCCCCCAGAGTAGGGAGAAGACAAAAGGTATGGCTGCCTATGTTCCATGCAGTTTTGTAATGTTATCCCAATGGGTTTTGTATGCTCACTTTAGGTCTTACAATCTCATGTCATGCCTCAGGTCATGTAACATGCATCTTCAGCTTCACCAAATAAAACCATCCCTCCAACAGAAAAAAACCCACCTCTGAATTGAAAAGAGAAACATAAAAACCACTCCAATTATTTCTCAGGGTTACTGAAACACCACAGGTAGATTCATGGTTATTACTATGTAGGGATGGATGCACCTGGTCCGCTCTGGGTGGAGCTCACCATAAGCAATGTGGGTGTAAACCAGGGTTTACAGGGTTAAGAGTTACTCCCTGGCTTTCTTCTATGTTAGTCCAGTGGGTTTCGGAGACAAAGGACTCCTTCATTTATTCTGCCAATGAGACAGACATTTAGTATTTCAAAGTACGTTGTCCAGCTAGTAACTCCTACCATCCATTTTTGTAATTCTTAGGAAGCGTTCTTCTTTGCTGCTTTTCAGGAGTCTCACAACAACTCCATACTGCATTTCCTTTCTTATTTGACCTCTTCTAGTACTTCTTCCTCAGTAACACTGAACCTTTACAATACCAATGCCTACAAAGCAATTGTAAAATCCTTTTCTCCGTAGAGGATGCATTGGTTAGCACAGTAGGCCAACTTTCAGGTTTTGTGAAAGCTTGTCTGTGCCTCAGTTCCCTGGATGAGGTGGGAGGGGGAAGAGGGGGGAAAGACCCAAAAAACTATTCTGTTAATATAAGTCATCACTCACAAAGATTTTGAGGATGAAAACATCTGCATCTCTTCCCTTTTTATATATTATGATGAGAACGTATTTGGCACTCATATCAAAACCGGACCCAGCGTTGTGAGCCTAACTTCACACACTCCCAGAACTGTCACCATGTAATCCAATGTCAACGTGTCTCCACTCTGCAGTCCTTCCAACTGCAAAATGGATAATCCTAATTCCACAGCTATGAAGAAAGAATTACGTTTGGTAAAATAGCTCAGTAGCCCTGAAAGAAAATGAGAAGTTTGTGCCAGAATAGCAAGGAATCAATAATAACTGTGGCTTTTTACTTTCTTGAATGATGTCTTTACTAGCCTCTGCAGTATTTTTATTCAAATTGTATAGGAAAACAGTTCTTCATTATTTCTACAAAGAATCCCTTCTTTCACTTTTTTCTCAGTTATTTTTTCAATCGCTACCAGAATAATTAAAAATCTTCAATGTCCGGGATTTCTCTGTATTTTTTTGTTTTGAAATAAGATTTTCTTATCTATGAAGAGACTTTGTAATCTGTTTTCTCAAATTGTGAGAGATTTACAATAGATAGCAATTACAGTAAGTTGTTCTTAATTTCTTTGTATCAACCTCAGTGTCTGTTGAAGAATCCTTAAATCTTACCCCTCTGTAGATGGCAAATTATCAACTAAAGTTTATTATTATTTTTCCTGTTTTGTTTGTCCCATGTATCCTGGTTTTTTTAATTCCTTTTATAAAGATCTTTAAAAGGACAAAATATGTGGAGAAGAGATAATTATATCATGCATTCCAAAGACTTATCTATAATTTAGTATGTTCATTTCAAAATCATAGCATTTGGATCAGTTTTGTTCCATCTTCTATGGCAGTCACCATCAAAATATTACTTTCTTCTTGCAGGGAAAGCTGTTATCATGGTTTTCCCAGTATTCCTAACAGAGACTGGAGGAAAATTTGTTAAGCTCCATGGAAAATCCACTTACTTCCAATGCAAAGTTTTGCAGGGGTAGTTGCAACAGAAACTTTACCTGCTTTGCAGACTGAGGGCAAAGGGAGACTGGTGGCTGGGTGGCTGGCAGCAGTGGCCGGAGAGACTCCTGCCCTCGGTACAGATCCCATCTGTTTCCTTGAAGTGTTTGAGTGAGCACTGCAAAAATTTCAGTGTGGCGTGGCATGAAAAAAGCTTGCCCATATCGTGTCTGCTTCCATCTCAGTTTTAAATTCTCCAACTACTCAAAAATTTAAATTTTTTCAGTGAGAACAGCTACATTTTTTGAGTCTTTGCTGTGCTGGGGCTTGGGTAAAACTGTTGCGGAAAAGCATGGATAGGCATCTGCAGAAATAATGACATTAGAGAAAGATGATGGGCTTCTAAACAATTGGTTAATGGACATGATCCCACCCAGAGAGAGAGATTTCACTCCCTGGGAAATGGACAGGTCTTAGGAGGCTGGCAGGTTTGTTTCTCACATTTAATGCTGCTGCTGCAAGGCTACATTACGATACAAGAATAAAGGCTGCAAAATGCTGGATGGCACCCTCAGATGCAGCTCCCAGCTGCCCAATCTGGCTCTGGAGAGAGAAGGGTGTTTCTAAGTCAGGGCTTCTCCCGAGGTCACCTTTTGTGGTGGAACCTTTTCAAGCCATCTTAGCACCTGGGACAAACCCTCAACTACAGAGACCTGTCCTGGTTTTCTGGGCACTCTCAACACTTGTGTTTTGTGGAGAAACTGAAAGCTCCCTTTCTGTTAACATGCAAACTGAAAACATGGGCTTTGGTCCAGCTAATGGTTTAGGTTTTCTGAACCTTCCCTAGGTCTCACAGCAGCTACAATAAAAGTTAAGAGCCATTTCAGAATGGTGAACCTTTCAGGTTTCCCAGCCAGGGACCACGGATGGGTGTCTTTCAGTTACAGTAATTTAGCTGGAGGTTTGATGAAAAGCTTTGCTTCAGTTTAAATTCTTATTTATTCAAGCAGACGTTTGGAATGGCATTTTCAAAATAAGAAGTTAACAACTTCATTTTGTTTTTAAAATGCCAAAAGGAAATGTTGCAACCAATGCAAAATCATGACTTTTGGTTTTATTTAGCCAGATTCAGTAAACATATTAATTCAGTAAAAAAAAATTAAATTCAAATTAAAAATTAATTCAGTAAACATATTCAGATGCCCTAAGACTGTACTTCTGGAGAATAACAAGACAGTAGGACAGTAAATTTTTGCACAGATCTAGCCTGGATATGGTTTTGTGCAGCTCTGTCCTTGCTGCAGATTTATCTTGAACTATCTTCACTTCTGCTCCCTTCTTAAGCTGAGCTGCCACTTTAGGAAATGGCAGAGTTCAAGCCTCAAGATTAGCGAAAGGGATGACTTTGCTAGCAGTGCAAACACATTATAGCACTAACAAGATGGTCAAGTGAAGTTTTCAGAAGAAAGGTTTATTTGTCTAACATGCAGTTTTAGAATCATTAGAAGGATTCACAAATTCCACTTGAATTTAGAAAATGATCTGGTAAACATTTGATATGTGTTACATTGCAAAATACTTTAGAGAATTCTAAGTGCTCTGTTCAACCACTTTTTAATTAAAAAATCCCCAAAGGTCTTTTATTTAGATATACTCTTGACTCTAAATTTCATTTTGCATCAATACTGACAGTATCGCCATCCATTGTCTGCTCCACTGGGTGGCCCAAACAAGTCTCGCAGCCAGAGAGAGTTATCTGGTGGTGTTGGCTGCAGGATACAAGCATGACTTGCTTCCTGATAGGTGGCAACTCTGGTGTCACAGCCCTCCCTGTGGTGACAAGGGATCAGTGGCTGTTGCCTTTAAGCCAGTTTTTCTGTTCCTCACAAGGAGTGTAACTGAGCAGCCCCAGCATTTCTGGGGGCAGAAAAAAGTACATATATCTGGTAGCCATTTACTCATGAGCCATTTACACACTAGTTAGTGAAGTAGAAGTTTTCTGATTCTCCCCAGTCTAACTCACCTTTGAAGGCCATAGTAACAGAGGAGATAAGCGTGTGACAACAAACTTTTAGTTGTGATTTTGAAGCAATGCCTGGAAATATTTCTGTGGCAGGGAGAGGTGGCTGAGCTGCTGGCCTCTACTGACACAACGAGGACAGGAAACTCCAAAGAATGGCTGATCTGCTGCTGCTGGTCCCCAGCAGCCTCCTGGAGCTGGCTGCAACACCCACCACCCCAGAGATGCCCAGACAACGAGATGTGAATTCCTCTCCAATGTCATATGAATGTCAAATGAAAGTCGCATTTCAGTGAATCACCATTGCAGTACCCTTCTGTATTACATACCCAACATCTACTCAAAAACAACGTTAAAAATAACTGATTGACTTCCAACAAGCAGATGGCTCCTAGATCCTTCTCTATTTTTCTGTACCCCACAAAATTTAGGCTTTTTTCTTCAATACACATATGCTCCGTGATATCAAAAGTATTGAAAATACAGCGATTAAAAAGCTGATGTAATTAAATATACCCTCTGAAGAAAACATCAAAATAGTCACTGAAACTATGGCAGAGCTATTACTCTGACACCAATGTCCCAATATTGCCCAGAAATTTAACAGAGGAGCAAAACTAAAACTTCTTTGGAGCTCCCCCAACATAGCAAGTAGTCAGATGGACAAACCTTTGGGGAACATAGCTGCCTGAATGATGCACCCCATCCCTCTCAAATCGCAGTAATGTCTACTTTTACCCTGCTGCACCTACCAGGAAAGTCAGCAAGGCTCAGCCTGGACCTGGGCTCAGGGCAGGCTTGGAGAGCTGCAGGGAAAGGTGATGGCACAGCAGGAGGAGACCTTATTTGTACAGCTGCCAGCAGGCAACAGTCTTGGAGGCTGACTGCACCCCATCCTCTTTTCTCAGAGGAAGCCAGCTGGGTCACACAGGAAGTTTGGAAGAGAACAGTACATATGGAGCAGTCACTATCTGTCCAGAGACAGATTCCAGTAACAGTCTATGGAGGTAAGTTATGAAACAGCACAGGTTCACCCATTTGCTCTGTGGACCTAAAAAACTGTGCTTTTCTTGTGGCGAAAGAAATAACCACCCCCCCACCCCAACCTGTTCACATATCGACCTGTGTCTGCAGGAAGAGCTTTTCAACCATATTTAAGCATTCACCAGTATCATGAAATCCCTGAGAACCACCTTGTTTTTTCAGATTGAGCTGTATATTTGATTTCTGAGTTTCTAAACACTTGCTAAAGAAAAAGTGGGCAAATGCCCAGTCTTCAGTGGGATCCTGAATTAACGGCTGGCAGTCCACCACCTGGCTGGCTGGTCAGGCGACCTGACTGCTGCTTGCCATGCAGCTCCATGTCCAGGCCCTTTCATCATCAGAAGAGAAGTGTAAAGTTCCTTGAAATCAATGGGAGACTCTGCTTAAAAAGCTGACAGTGTAATACTGCCCTTTGTCTTTGCTTCAGCATCAAGGACATCAAGGCCTTTAAGCCATGTACAAGGCAAGCACGCCTGCCCTGTGTCCCTTGTACGCTGAAAAACTAATGGCAAATTCAGATGTATCACCCTAAGTGACAATTAATTGACCTCAAACTTGCAGCAACTCCATAGGCATCATCACTGGCTCTATTGTTTTTTAATATGTTATTCAGAGAAGGTCAGTAGGCTCTTGTAAGAGACATTCTAAGGACTTGCTGAAGCAGATTGCCAGCTCAAGAGAAGATTAAATTATGATTCCTTAGACTCCAGTTTTTTCTTATGGTGGGTGATTTGTGTGCAGGGCACAAAAGAAGGAACAGATACCTCAACATTTCTCAAAAGCTTTTAGTTTTCAAGGGACTTGCAACTGACATCCTAAACTGTTTGCAGTACGAGAGCAGCGAGTACAAAGAATAGTGTCTCACCCTTGCCAAATCGCTTTGCTACACCCTGTTGATGTATAAATGTAATTGGAAAAACAGCTGTAAATAAGAAATGTAGATCTCGTAGGGTAACCAAACGCTGTTCAAGACTTACTGAATTTGGAAATGAGAAGTACTACACTAATAAAAAATTAAAGAACTTCACTCCAAAAACAGAGGCAAAAAAGCAAGGAAATGCCCTTTTCGAATATCCAAATCTTCAAACTCACTTCCAGAGTGTCTTAAGTAAACCAATCATTTGTTTTGTCTCCCATCACTAAAACCCCCAAATGCCCTCTGCTGGTTTTTGGCTGGGATAGAGTTAATTTTCTTCATAGTAGCTTGCTTGGGAGTGTGTTTTGGATTTGTGCTGGAATCAGTGTTGATAACACAGACATGTTTATATTACTGAGAAGTGATTCTGTAGAGTCACAACCTGTTCTGCTTCTCACTCCATCCCACTTGCAAGGGGGGGTAGGGGTGCACAGGGAGTTGGGAAGGGACAGCTGATCCTAACTGACCAGAGGGATATCCCACACCATATGTTGACATGCTCAGCATATAAAGCTGGGGAAAGAAGGAGGAATGAGAGGGAGGCATTAGAGGTGATGGCATTTGTCTTCCCAAGTCACCTTTATGTGTGGTGGAGCCTGGCTTTCCTGGAGATGGCTGAACCCCTCCAGCCAAAGGGAAGCCACAAATTAATTCCTTGTTCTTCTTTGCTGGTATGAGTGGCTTTTGCTTTTCCTATTAAACTGCCTTTATTTCAACTCACAAGTTTTCTCACTTTTACTCTTCTGATTCTTTTCCCCATCTCACTGCCAGGGTAGGGGCTGAGCTGACAGGTATGTTTAAGCCACAAAACACTCAAATACAAAATGCACAGATTTCCTCTCCCTGTCAGCAACTATTACAGTTAAATTATATTGTTTTAAACCAACAGAATATCTGCATCACACTGAAACTTAAGAACAAGTAAGTCTGCATACAACATGTAGAAACCAAAGCGTGCCTCATTGACACATTTTAAACAAATTCTCCTGCACCAGTTTGCAACAGGATGGTCTTTAAGGAGGCTGTGAAAAACAGTAAGGGCTCACCTATGGTGCACTAGCCTTATGCACTATTGTGGTTTGGTTTTGTTGATGGTGAGTAATTACATTCTTAGAAGAGCACACCTTCAAACAAAAAGCAGCAATGACCAGTGCTGGCACTCCAACACCCTGAGGTAGTGAACAAAAGAGCATGAGCAGTAACTCAGGCAGTCAGGGTGGAATTTAAGCTGTTAGACAACACTTCTAGGTGGAATTTTCAGGAAGAAGAATTTGTGTCAAATTTGGCAAATAGTTTTGGCTGGTTTGGGGGTTTTTAGTCAAAAGTAAGCTTTTTAATAAAATTAGTAAGCTATGCTATTCTGACCCTACATTTGGTTCTAGGGTTTTTTCACTATTAAAAAAAATCTGTGAGTATCTGGTAAATGTTACAGAGGACCTCTCTTCTGCAGTGATTTGAAAAAAGTGAAATCTGCCATAAATGATCTTTACAAAATATTTGTAAGGATTTCAGAATTACAGGAGTACATTTACACTCTTTCTACATGTATTGTACATCTATTATACACCTACTGGACAGCCTATGCATTCTTTGGTTTCTCCTATGCACTTTAGTAGCCTAGAAACCTAAATCTGCAACCTCCTCAGCTACTGGGGATAACGTGGCAAGGGTAGTTATCTGGGGTAAATGGGTATGTCAGCGTGAACTATGGGTCACACCTCCTTCACTTTGACTCTACTTGAGAGCCACATAAGCTCAGAAAAGATGTTTGAAGAAATCCAGAAACAGAAGAGGTGAACAGCAACTTCAGTTAATGGGGATGTTATGTAGTTTGATGCAGAAGAAAAAGGACTGGAAATTTCAGTCTGATTTCTGTGCATGTTTGTGTGTGACTGTGGACACAAGCCCCATTTTTAATCATTTGTGTACTTCACAACACACGAGTATAGGCAGGTTAAAGTACAGCATTGGTGACTATGCAGTCAAGACAAATAGGAATTTTGAAGTGCATTTAAAAAAGCATAAATTCTGAGTAACTGACATAAAGGTTGATAATAGTTTTATTCAACTGCAATTGTGTAAAGATGGAAAATTATTAAACATTTTTTCTTTGGATATGCAGACTTCCTCAAAAAGCTATTATCAGGGGTTTTTTTACCAGGAATATAAAGGGGCAATTTCAGAAAAAAGCAGTTTAAAATTATCATCCATGTGCTCAGACATAGGCAGGTGGATGTAAGTTTCACACTCCTGACTGTTTCTGAGAGAGGACAAGCCTTTTTAGTGCACTTTGGGTAACATGAAGAATTACAGGAAAATGACTGATACTTTCAGAGAACAAGGTGGTAACTAAAAAGCATTAGTAAAACTGAATAGCAGAGATGGAATCTGAAGAACAAGCACTGGCATGACAGAAACAAAACCCGTTTATTGAATGTGGTCCTTTATGACAAGGGCTGAGCTATTCCATACATTACATATGTGATGTTCAAATGTATGTAAGAAATCCAGTTAAAGAAGGTACCACTGAAATCCACCATGGCAGGAAGAGGAAAAGTGTCTTATCGGCGTTCAATCACTCTTTTACATAGTCCTGCTACTTTCTCTGGTTGGGGAGCCATCCTTTTCTCCAAGGCAGCACTGAGGGAGGACCTGCTAAGATGATGGGCAGTGACAGCTCCTCACTTTCCTGGGACAGTCTGCTCCAAGCCAGCCACCTTGCTATTTCTGCACAAATGTATCTTAAGAAAGTGATGTCATTTGCTGTACTTGGGTGTGAAAAGCAAAATGAAAAATGCAGCATAAGAGTTGATCTATATATTGGCTAGTTTGATTAATGTATCTAAGGGGAAAGCTATTTCAGAAATATAAAACCTTATTATAAAACAATGATAAAATCATATTTACTACACTTGATTAAACAAAAGAAAGCAAATTTCTTGGATAGTACACAAGATCCTGGTTTATTTTCATTTATTAATAAATCGTGATAATTGTGTTCCATTGTTTTGCTACTAAGAAGTTAGCATCAATATTGTATTTGCTTCCATTAAAATAGTGATTTATAGAGTACTTCTTACACTAAAACCATTACAGAAAGATCAATTTATCAGTAAACTTTAATGGGCAAATAAACTGGAGGCAACATGTTCAGCTCAAATCAGATTTAGCCTATTATCCTGTTTTAGACTAAGGACACAGAAAATTGAGCCTTTGTATATAAAACAATAATGTAAGCAAACGCAGTTTGCAGCTTTGTTTGTTAGCTGGATTTCCATAAGCAATCATAGCCTTCTGCACTGTTAACCCTTTATTTAGTGTTCAATTTGAAGCAGGAATACAGCATTATGATGTGACAGGGTTATTTTTGCATCATTTCCATCTCCCCCACAGGAAAAGGCATCCAGCAGCATCCTGTGATGTTAACAAAAAAGTCTTTTTGAAGTTTTACCACTCCAGAAATGCTGCCCAGGCATCACCAAGACTGTAGGCAGCACAGCAGGCAGGGCACCCAGTGCCTAGTGGCTGGCTCCAGGGTGGGCATCAACATTTTGGGGATGTAAGTTGAAGTAAGTGCTGTCCTTCCTGGGATGGACTCTGCAGCAATCCTGGGAAAGACAAGAGGATGACAAGTGGTCCAGCCCCAGGTGAGGAGTTGTCCCAGTCCCTCATACAGAAGAGCAGAATGACCAAGGCTACTGCTGTACTGGCCTCACAGAAAGGCCACCAGACAGTTTGTTCAGTGGGCAGGAACAGGCTTTTCCTCTCAAGTCCTTTGCGATGTGCAAGTGGTGATCAGTGTGTCAGAAACTGCCAGAGGCCAACCACGCAGCAAAACTGGTCTGCATGAGGGGGGTTGGCCACGGGCAGCAAGGTGCAACCATGCAGCTCCTCTGCACTGTGCTCCTTATGCTCATAGCAAAACCAAATGTTAACTATGGGAAGTATCTGTATATGTGTTTACAAATCTCCATACCATGTCTTTAAGTGAATCTGTTCTCCTTTTTCCTAAATGTGTTTAAGGGCAAACAGCAGTTCCTGTCAACTTCTTGGCTTGCCTTTGTATTATTTTTGAAGACATCACAGATATATTTGAAGTGAACTAATTTACTAATTTAGTCTGAGAAATTATCACATGCCTGTTATAGAATACATAGTGAAAAACTGCATCATAAATACAAAGATACAGTATCTGGTTAGATGAGAAGCTTTTGTTCTCATTGAAAATAGTCTGCGTTTTCCCATATGCTAATATATGATCAGCATGCTAGTAACAATGACAAATCACTGGGACAACTCACAAAGTGTTTTGTCACATAAAGGAAGCATGCATATAAAGTATTTCTGCATCAAAATTATTAATTATTAAACAACGTATTACTAACACCAATGTTTATTAAAATTCACTTACCCTCACTGTGATGGAGTTCAAGCAATTTACTCTTTTACTGCTTATTTCTTACTGGTCTAAATAGGACACTGGCAATAATGAACCAATTTCAATCCAAAGCGATTGAGACATCTGCCGTGGCCCTGGGGCTAAGAGCTTGCATCTTGCCCAGAATGTGTTCCACAACCAACTAAGTTGTACATCCAAACGAAGATTCCTTTAGGCTAGGCATAACACTGATCACCACAGCAGACTGCTGACAGGCACAATGGCTAAGCAAAATCTGGACAACTATGGAAATATTTTTAAACTAAAATAGCTTACAAAAAAAATAAAAAAGAGAAACATGTAACTGCAGTGCAGGCTTTTATGGCTATTTTAGCTATGAAACCTTACATGTGTATAAGATCTATCTGAGAGAGAGAGAGAGAGAGAGAATGATTTAGGTATAGCTGATCTATGTCCTAGCATAAATTCAAAACGGTAGCAAAGTATTTGGTATTTTGTGTACCTCATCCATACGTGCAGAGCTTTGCCATGCACCGTACATGTTAGATATATCATGTGGGTCAGGAGCAATTCACCCTGCAGATGCAGGGAGCATGATGTGTCTGGAGCCTATCAGACTGGCAGCCAGTGCCCAGGAGCTGTTTGCTTTTGGCTGTGGGACTTCCAGCCATCCAGTCCAAGTTACTGCTCATCCTACTTGCTGGGCATCCAGAAATGTGGTAAACAACAAAAATCAAAACCAAAACCAAAACAAAGGGAAAAAGGCACAACAGAGGTGGCAGATGTACCTCTTTTGCCTACACCTTTTTGCTAGGCAGGTTCAATTGAAACAAAAACTGTGAAATGAAGATAACAAAGAAAGAAGAAACTGGTTAAATCTTATTAATATGAGTGAAAATTAAATGTGTAGCTGTTGTATATGCCTTTGAAAATCTCTGACCTAAATTGAGAGAGAAATATCCTTTGCATAACACACAGAATGCCAAATACAGATTTTGGATTCATCTAGGAAAATAAAACAGATTATGTTACTATCAGAGAGAGTACAGTGAAGCATCAGCCCTCCCATAAACCCAGTTACATACATACATAAATAAATCCCTGACCTGCCAAATTTCCTTAGCTGATGTAAACTGTTTTTTTAAGATAGTTCTATTACACAAATAAACATCACTTCCTATATTTTTTGTCAACTGAGTATAAGGATTTAAAGAAGACAAATCAAGTTTATTTTAGAGTCCCTGAGGAAAAACAAACCCATCTGTCCTCACTCCTTTGCCGCTGTTACAGTGTTCACTATTAGTTATTTCCGTAACACACCTACATATATCCTTATCCGCAGGAGGAACATTTATCTCACAAATATTCCTGTCGAATGGTTTTAAAGTGCCAGCAGACAAAACAAAAAAAGCTGATCCCCATAGAAATGAGCTCTAACCTGGTGAGTCTAAAGCTGATGCTATGACACCTCTCATGCAGTATGACATGGGCAGAGACAGAAGAACTTGAGAAACAAGTATAATGGGCAAAAGAGAACTGTGACATCTGTTTTATGACTGAATGTTGGTCTTTTTATCATAACATCGTTTCTTTAATATCTTTGCGGTAGCAGGCATCACAGTTGCCCATTCTTTTCTTTTCTTTTCCTCCTCACAGGTAGCATATGTAAAAGCTGAAGACCAGCACTACCTGTAAAAGAGTTGCAGTCTCAGCACAGAAAGTCCTCAGCACTGAAAGATTTGTCTTTATTGTCACCAGCACACTACAAGATCATAGCCCATGTTCCTTTTTGCAAGAAAATGCCCCCCTAAATCTGAAGAAATCTTAAAGAGGGTATTATCAATTTACGTTGGGTTAAGCCAGCAGAGCTGATGGAATGATGTGTTTATTCACCTTCAAAACACACCTGTATGGGATGATGCTTTGCAGAGCTTCACAGCAGCAAGATTTTAGCTCACTACACCTGTCATACAGGTCAATAGGATAGATGCACATATGCAAGCATTTCCAAGCCCTTTGCTATTTAAGCAGGGATTCAACCTAACATTCACAAATGATCCTGTATCATGAACTTACACTAAAAATATAACATAATGTCATAGCAATGGTTTTACATAGTTATTTCTAAGAAAGTAGCAGTTTACAATACAATTTCTGTTGTGCTTTTGCTCCATGTGATGGGACTTCAGTTTCACTCCCCCTCACCTCCACGGGCACTGCTGCTGTTCACATCCACACCAAGGTGTGATCACAGCATATCACCATCCCGGTAAGAAACTTAGGACAGCAGCAACCAAGCTGGAAATTTTGTTTCTCAAAAGCTGCTTACTGCATGTCTCACCTCTGCAGCCCACAAGCCTCCGAGGCATGTCTCTCTCAACACATATTTCCACATCAGTGGATCTGGTGAGTATCTTAAGACAATTTTGTTTAATATAGCTCTGAGCTGTGCTGTTTCATTAGTCTCAATATCTCAACTTACCTGAATTACAGGTTTGCATTTCTCTGCACTGTAAATTTGAACATAATTTAGCTTGTGGTCCAGATAATCACAAATCCCATCTGTCTTTGCTTTAAGAAAGACAAAGACCCTTCTGCAGAGGATCCTTCCCTGTTCCGTATGATAAAACTCCATCTTGTGGTATCCATTCGAGATAGATGAAACACTGAGAGACAGCTGGACCAGGTAAGAAGCCCCACAGTATGCCCACATCACCCACAATGTTCCCACCAGTACTTTCCCATGGATCAGCAACATGGATGAGATGGCACTGAGCCCCTTTACACAGCTGCTCATGCCCAGTGGTGTAGACGCAACTGTGGACTTCAAAGTCTTCTCCACACCTTTGCAGCAAATAAACTGTCTGTTCAAGGCAGCTTTGGCATGACGTAGCTGGGAAGTTGTCAGTGGAGGTCCCTACCAGAATGGTGTGAAAGTGCTGTCACAGTGTGTGCTGGGGAGAGAAAACCCAGGCACATCACTCAAGGGCAGCGAAGAGAAGACATGCATCCTATCCTGCAAGGGATATCAAAACATAAAGACTATGTAGGAAAAGCTGAGGCTTTTTAAATAGCCTGAAGGAAATCAACCTGTTTGTAAGAACTATTCTCATTACTTCTAAGAGATATTGGACAGGTGAATCACAGAATCACAGCATTAATTAGGTTAGAAAAGACCTTTGAGATCATCAAGTCCAACCTATTACCAACACCATCTCATCAACTAAGCCATGGCACTGAGTGCCCACATCCAGTCTCTTTTTAAACACTTCCAAGGACAGTAACTCCACCACCTCCCTAGGCAGCCCATTCCAATGGGCAATCACTCTTTTTGTGAAAAATGAGGTGTGCTTAGATTTTGCTCCTTCAATTTTTATTATTTTTTAATTCTATATGAAGACAAAGCATTTCAATAAGCTTTGAATATATCATAAATTTCATAATAAGTACTCCTTCTGTTTTAATGCCTACTGTAGTTGGAAAAGATAAGTTTAACTGAGGCTGAATGTACATTTGCTTTCTATTTGGCTTTATTATGAAATTACGGTAGTCTTTGTAAAACCAATTCTGAACACAGGCACAAATTGCTTACTTTTTTTCCCTTATTTGCTTAGATTTATTTAAAAACAAAACCATGTAACATCCTTAGCATTCTCACCATAAGCAAACAAACAGCTTGCCTCAAACTTGAATTAAGTCCTATTTAAAGCACACCACAAGGGTAATTTCTATTACTGGCAGCACAGTGATACTGATAACCACATTATGCTACAGAACCCAAGTGTGGCTTCCAGAGAAAACAAAACAGATGACGAAAAGTGCATATACTTCTGAATAGAATTATGCCCACTATTCCTCAGGCTTATTAAACAAGGATCGCAGAATATGTGTTAGTGGATGTACGTGTTGTTGGCATTAATATTCTCCGCTCTATAGGAATGCCCCACCAAAATCTTTACCTCTACTTCACCTTACACTACAAATGCCTTCTACATTAAACACACAAAAATTACAACAAATTTCATTTTCTTTACTTCATTCTTCCGTAGTTCTTGAAGCCTGCAAGACTACAGGACAATTCCATCTAATCCCTACTGGAACTTCTACCATCATGTAACATTACAAGGTAATGAGTAGTAACCTTTGAGTAAACTTCTACAATTTAATTCAGTCTGCAGTGTACAAAAGCCTGGTCAGCCTGTTTTATAAGTCAGCAATGCAAGTTCCTAGGACCAAGATAATACCTCATCCATGTTTGTTTCTGCTAACATAGCCATCACTTAACCACTCTATTCCCAGTCTCTCTCTAATTGTTGAAGTGGTTTGATGTAGCTTTCAATAAGGAAATAATTTCTTACTGCTTCAAGTTTAAAAAATACTGTTTGAAATGGAGGGTACCTCAATGTACACTTGCAAAGCTGGAGGTCCCCAGCAGCAACAGACTAGATGGCCAACAAAACAAAATACGACTTGCCAAGAGCTGAGAGTAACTTTCATATATGGTAGCACAGTGGTTACAAATCCTCAGTAACAACACAAAAAGCACTCCTGCACCTTAGACCTGGAATTAAAACCATGGCTTAATTAACCGGACCAGAGTGGTTACACAGAAGTATTCAAGGCCAGGCTGGATGTGGCTTTGAGCAACCTGATCTAGTGAAAGGTGTCCTTGTCCATGGCAGGGCGGTTGGAACTGGATGATTTTTAAGGTCTCTTCCAATCTATACCATTCTGTGATTCTATGATGTCTCTGCCGATGCATCCCCTCCACATTTAAAACATCTGTTGAAACTACCAACATCTTGTACATGCTTTTTTTGTTGAAACTGCACTTCAGGATTAACAAAGGCTATGACACAAAAAACCCATACCATAGTCCTTCCAGATCTGGCAGGGCAGCAAACAGAAACCATGTTTTTTAAAACTGAGAAGCAATCAAAATAGTGGTGTCTAGTACATAGCTAAAGTACTGTTGTCACTGTCCGGCAGGAGGGGACAGATATCAAATCACAGAACTATTAAGACTGGAAAAGACCTTTAAGGTCATCAAATCCAACTGTCAACCTCACACCATCACCATGTTCACAATTAAACCATATTCTCAAGTGCCATATCCATACGTTTTTTTTGAACACTTCCAGGAAGGGTGATTACACCGCTTCCCTAGCCAGACTATTGCAATGCCCACCAACCCCTTCTTTTTCCCAATACGTAATATAAACCTCCCCTGGTGCAACTTGAGGCTGTTTCCTCTCATCACTTGTTACCTGGAAGAAGAGACCAACCCTCACCTCAATACAACCTCCTATCAGGTATTTGTTGACAGCCTCCTTTCATCCAGGATAAACAACCCCTTTTCTCTCAGCTACTCCTCGTAAGACTTGTGTTCCAGACCCTTCACCAGTTCTGTTGCCCTTCTCTGGCCATGCTCCAGCACGTCAGTGTTTTTCTTGTAATGACAGGCCCAAAACTGAACCCAGTATTTGAGGTGTGGCCTCATCAGTGAAGAGTACAGGGGAATAATCACTTCCCTCATCCTGCTGGTCACACTACATCTAATACAAGCTAGGACGCTACTGGCCTTCTTGGCCACCTGGGAATGTGGTGCCAAGGAACTAAGAGCCAGTAATCCCAGTAATCCAGTAACTTTCTGCGTGTCTCTCATCATGGCATGCCTACTCCAACCATGGGATTTTGTGGGAATGATGGAGCCAAGCTGAGGTGCGCTGTGGTCAGGTCGCACTCCCAAATGCTGTGGCACCCCAGCACCCAAAAGTGCACTCTTTTGCAGTGACACACAGAAGCTGTTGTTTCTGACCACAGCCTGCTAGCATGCTGAGAACTGAGCTCCCCCGTAATTTAAACACACCAGCTAATTTAAACACACCAAGCTCCCTGAGTGTTAGCAACATTTTGTGTTTTCCAAGGGTGAAAAAAGAATTTAGCACCAGTAAGATAACTTCAGCATACCCACAAGACCTCCAAAAGTATTTTTACCATCACTGAATAGCTGAATATCTACAGTAGACAGTAAAAAGCTGCTGTTTACCTTTAAAGCTCTAATTCAAACTCCACCCATTTCCAGATTCATGGGTACCAGAAATTAAGAGCTGTGTTAAATTATCAGAGAAAATGAAAAGGACTAAAGAACAAGCTGGAAAAACAACTGTAAGACTTTGCAGTGTTCAGAACACTTCCACTTCTCACAATTTTTTTTTTAAGACTGGAAGAACTCAACAGTATGCCATGGCTGGAAGAATAAAATCTCATTTTACAAACATAAGAATTAGCATTTGAAAAGTCATGTTTTCATGTTTTACATTGACTGATGTAATCCTGTTGATGTCTCCTTGTAAAACACCTTATTCCTTAACCCCGGGCTCACCTGTACTATGTGTTGTGCTCATACAAGAGCAATTCCATTAGCATTACCCTAAGTGTCATCAATTTGCTGCAAAACTCTGGCTGCTGAAGTGCACTGTGCACTACAAACAGAACAGGGAGGCCTTCTCCCTTGAGATTGTATGAACACCCCTCTGCATATTTTCAGCAATATATTTAACTTCTCACCTGAATTTGTAACTATTCCCAGGGAATCCAGCCCAGCCTGTAGAAAATAAACACGGTAAAAGAGTGAAGATCTGAAGTCCTCACTGCTTCCTAAAAACATCTTACCACAGATTTCTGAAAAGCAGTCATTATACAAATAAAAAGACAAAACATCCTCCCCATCTCTGCAGTTTCCATGGTTTTTTAAGGCAATTTCAGGAAGACGAATTTATGTAGAGGAAAAAAGCCCACCACTAAAACTCCCAAATAAATGAACAAAAAAACCAAAGCAAACAAACAAAAAGCAAAGACCCAAGTACTACTGCAGAAAAAGCTCATTTAAAACTGTTATATCCACCTTTTTTTCTCGACAAGTTTTCCCAGTATTTTCCCTCTCGAGAGACTAAACCACAAGCAGAAAGACAGCAGAAGAGTGTTATACTGAAAGCTGCAAACATGAAGGAATCTTCAGAGAATCTCCTCTTGATAAGGAAGTAAAGTAACATTAACTTCATAGCCAGAGAAACTGAGGTAAAGGGAAATCAAATGAGTGACCTGGCAGAGCTGGAAAATGGCTCAGGCTCAGTACTGCACTGCAGTTGGTCATTGTTACTTGCAAATACCCTCCTAACAGGAGACTTTGCAGGTAAATTTGGATACGTGGCTTTCAGGAGTTAATGAAGTAAGTTGCATGAAAAAATAGTATGTGTGCTGTAAACACTTGAAAATTGGTGAGTAGCACCCTCAGTACAGCCAGCAAAGGACACACTGGTTTCTAGCTTTGGAGAACCATTATTAGGTGCATTTCTTAATCATTCAAATGAGTCAATTTTAATCTTTTCTCTGAAATGCACTTCATACAATTTAAATGTTCTTAATTTATTTTTTGGGGTTCTTTTTAATTGCAAGCCCAAATGAGACAGCTAAAGCCAACTTTTAGAAACAGCACAGAAGACAACACAATTTTGAGTGAGGATGTTTCTCTCTTACTACAGTCCAAAGCTGCTCCAGAGAAAACAGAACATATTCTAGAAAATTATAAGTAATAAACATTCAGGTACGATTCTCAAAGCTGAAGTAAAATTATTTATCTTTTCTTTTTCCCAGCCGAACACAAAGTTGGAGAAGGGAAACAACAGAAGGCAGTTGCACCAGGCAGCTTTCAGGCCCCTGCTTCCCCAGGTCCCTTCTCAGTCCTCTCTTCCCCTTGGACAACCCAATGCATTCCTGCATTAAATTCTGTTTGAAGCTGCAGACATCCACATTCAATTCATATCCTAAAGTGGGGAGAAGCAAACAGAGATGGCTGGGGTCCCAGGAACACGTATGGCCACAGCCTCATACAACACACAGTGCAATCCCACCTCACCTCCTACTCACCCAGTGACATCAATCACCCCTCAGTAATGATGAGAGACAGCCATTTGCCACACAACTTCTCATATTTTCTTTTGCTTGTTGTGTGCATGTAAAACCTATGTGCGAAACATAAACTCTAACCTGGCATCAAGTAATATTTCATAACTTTATGAAAGAACTGTTAACAAATCCCAAAATATTATTCAAGTCCAATGACCTCTCTGCCTTTATAGGGTGAAATTCAGTACAGGAGGTATCTTACTGTTGCCTATAAATACCATAGACACATCAGTATCAGTGGATTTTGTTTAACTTTGATTAAGTTAACTGAAGCACTATTATTTTACACCTGCATACATAATGAAACTCTGCTTTTAAAAACTGCTATTGTCAAGGTATGTGTATCTAGAAATAAAATTATTCAGTCAGTGCTTCTTTTGGACCCTAAGGTTAGTAAGACCTGGTACACTATTAGTTAAACACACAAATTAAAAAGAGACTTCCACCCTCACTTAATTCTAGATATCTGGGGTCCACTATGAACATAATTAAAACTCTGTATCACAAAATACTGGGGGTTTTATGTAGCATTTTTAAAATGCTTCAAAAGGGTTGATTACTGTTTTAAGTTGAACAGAAATTTGTAAAGAAATGGCAGGTACAGTACCATTTACAGTGGAGTACCACTGTTTGCAACTATCCTGTTAATGTGAACTCTATGACAAAAATGCATTTCTTTTCTAAACATTAGTATAATGCCATCAGCTTTTCAGTATTCACCATATTCACCATTCTCCCTCCATTACTGAATTAAGAGCACATTCTGAACTGAATTAAACTCAGAGCTTTTATATGAATTAATTTCAAACCTAAGCATGGAATTGAGTTTCACTACCCATTAGCATGTTTCTGTTGCACACGAAAAATACTCTCCAAATATCCATTAAGGAACCTGAGAATTTATTCTTCATGCACTGACTGAAATGCAGCACACCTATAACTGCGGACAAGTGGAAGCCCATTAGTGGTTACTTTCATCATCCATGAGATCAGCTGTGACAAGATCACAAGTGAGTGGGGAGAGAAGTCACACAAAGGAGAAAAATATAATCATTTGTAAAATATTCCCTTTTATGTCATACTGTGCCTACTAAATAATTAATTACAAATACATCAGTGGCTGTTAAAACTAAACAAAAAGAAAGGAGGGCAGAAATCAATGAAAAGCTCACAAATGTAGCTAATAAAAAAAGTACAAGAAGCACTAGTGTTCCAAACCGCCCAGGTTAAATGCTGAAGAAAGCAGTGCCAGCAGCAATCGCCTGCAGGCATCCAGCACGTGATTAGCGACTTGATGCCACAGAAACTGCTACGTTGAAGAAAACCTCTGACCTGAGGATCTTGACACCAGGAGCTAATTGCAAACTGTGTAATCGCCCTTTCCAGATGGCTCTGCAAGCACAAAGCCACACTGCTTGTACTCAGTTTTCCACAGCAACAGCCCTGCAGAGGTCAGGAGTCTGTATTAAATACTCCCCGTTGTCACCCTCCCCTAAAATTCTTACTCGTTGTTGTAGTCTATCTGTAAATAAAAATTTCCATTAAAATATCTCAGAGGAAACACCTTCCCACGAGTTAAAGATGTGAATCGCAGATAAATACCCTGCCTGTTACCATGATTTTATGTGAATACAAAATGAGGTTTTCAAAAACTACTGCACATCAAGTATGAATGTCTGTATTCTGGGAGTAAAAAACATCGTTGTGGAAGAGTCGCTTTTCTTTACTCCCTCCCCTGCCTATAGCAGACAAGGCAATACATGTTTTTGAGATTTCACATTGGCACAGATTAATTTCTTTCACATTATGTGTGAGACAGCTGATAACTTGCTACCTGAAAGGCAACTGTATGGGTAGAAAACCACCCGAAAAAGGGAAATGGCTCAGACAAGAGAGTTCACAGTGGTTAACCTCCTGGAACACATTAGCTACACCAACTCCTAGTTGCCCAGACTAAACAACCCTGAAAACCTCTTGATTTTATTCACTAACAGGAAATGATTCAGATATAGTTCCGCAAAGGCAGTCAACAAGAAGTAAATAAAGCACATTCACGGAACTACATTTTACAGTGAAACAATTGAGTATAAAAATTATTCAGCTCTGATGTAATTTTTTTCTTCCTTCCTTCTTTTCAGTGTTTTTCCCCTTGGTTGACACATCTAAAATATACCATGATGCTTTTATCGTAAGACATCACTTAGTTTTTTAAAACACACATATCCTACAGACTCCTGACAGAGCAATGCAATGCCAGGTGTGAGAGACACACCTGTGAGAAACTGGGTTCTCTTACAGAGAATGGTGCCTGCAAATAAATAATCACGAAAAACAAAGTGCTGTCAGGTTTGGGGCTATGAACAAAGAGAGAGACTTTCTTTTTCCTTTAAAGCTTGTTTTTCATGAGAGAGATTTACATACCAACATAAATGTTAAATACTTATCATCAAACAAGCATATAGAAGGATCACAACAATCTTTTCTGGCTCCAAAACTCATCCCAACTGTTCTACAAAACACAGCTACGGTCACAAAACCAAAAGCCCCTCTATCCCTTGTCAAACTATGTGGTACTAACAGCAGAAGAGCAGTCCTGTTACGTCCCTCCTCCTAAATGAATGTGTACAAATGAAACAACGAGACTTCAGGTTGAACTTTCACGGTAAGTCAGGGAGTTCATACCGTTTGGAAAATTTTTAACTACATTGTCCTTATATATGAAATATACTTACAGTCACACAGAGCAAGCAGAAGAATGATATTTGGATAAGCCACCAGCATTCCTTCACATTTTGCTGGTCAGAAAACACCTAGTATGTTGATTTCTCCATTAACAGACACCTGGAGCACTGCTACAACAAAGGACAAATTAGAGAGCTAGCAGCTTGTCCCTATCATCTGTTCCAGACTTTGTTGATGCAGACAACAGACAATTATTTCCTATTGTCCTTACTATAAAAAAAAATTATCTCAAAAGGCCTAGTAAAAAATTGTCATGGCCTACCACCATTGAGACTTTAATTAGAGCTGCTGCCAAGTGCTTACATCTCATGCAGCCAGGCAGGACCCATGCTCAGGATCACTGTTTTCCTGAGGCGACTTCTGCAGCTCTTCGTGCCAGCAAAGACCTACCTAAAATGAGGAAGGGGGAGGTGGAGGAAGAATTGTGTAGTTGAGCAACTTGACCTCAAACACAACTGCAAAGGCTACAAAAGGGTAAGAAAGCAGCAATTTGCCTAGTCATGTGCTGAGGTTTGCTGGGAACCAGCTGCTTTTCAAAGTCATGGGAGGAGGCACCTCACAAAATGCCAGATTGTGACAATTTTAAAATACTCCCACAGCTGGAGCAATGGTGCTGGGCAGGGCACACCTCAGCACATCCTGGCACTAAAACCCCTTGTGTGATGGACTGACATAATCTATTCCCATGCTCATGTCAAATGAATTCCCAGCTGGGAAAGATTCTTTACTGGATATCTGGGTATACTCTATGGGCATTTTCCCATGCTACCCATAAACACTAGCAGGGCTCTTCTGTTTTCTTTGAGTTTTAACGTTTTTAGATCTTTCCAGAATGACCTTTTTATTGCAGTTTTGTCCCATAAGAGAAGGCTGAAAGCAATGACCATGTGGTTCCATTCATGTATACAGTGTCAGCAAACAAAGGCCAAGAGTACCCTACTGCCTTACCTCACTTTTAAGAGGGTCATGTGAATGAGTAGGAGGCACTAAAAGTGATCAGGGTCCAGCTGGCAAAGCACCACATGCACCGAGGTACTCGCTGGCAAGACAACAGCAACCACTAGGCAGAATTAGTAAACACTTTGCATCCTGCAAGTAAATTTCCAAGTAAGTCATCTGGTCAAAGCAAGGCTTTAGTTTGGGACCTTTTCCTAAAAATGACCAGGAACTGGCTTGAAATACCATACAAGATGGCTAAAAGAGGTCAGTAAATGTGTCTTGAATACGGGCACCTGCAGTGAACAATGTAACTGGGCAGACAGGGAGGAAGTACTGCAGGGTCACATATAGTTGAGCCAGTCTCGAGGACAGAAAAACATGTTAGGAACCTGCAGAGAAGGCAGGGGACACGGCAGCAGTAGCTCAAGCAAACGCTTCCCTTTCTGAACAGCTGGTGTCCAGTGCAGGCTTGTACTGCAGAGAGGTTTCTCCCTGCTTGCATAGGAGATGAGAAATGAAATTCAGTGAAAGGCAGTCTTCAGAGATAGGGATCTAGGATGACACTGCAGATGTTTGGTTCCCCAAGATAACACCACCCTTCCTCCCCTTTCACTGCCCCCACGTGACAGCAGCACGGCAAGGGGCTGGGAGCGGGATGCACGCTGAGCCAGTGACAGTCTCAAATGTGCAAAAATGACTAATGACTGCCCGTAGGGGGTTACTGCTGGGCTGCACTTAAATGAGTTATGTCATTTAAACAGCAGAGCCTTTAAGTCCTATCATCTGCATCTCCCTTTCCCCTGCACATCCAGACCACAATCCTTCCATTCATCACACTCCACCTGTTGCCAGCTGTAAAAGTTTAGTGTTCCTGTTTCTAACACAATTCTAATGTAAGCATGGGCAGTAAAAAATAAAGTGCTAAAACCAGTTCTTCTATTTTTACATTTGTTTCAGACTGGAACTCGCACACCTTGCTAACCATATGGTTTATGGGACTTACCAGTTCTTCAGGGCTCAAAGAACTCATCAAACCTAAAACTGAAGAGTATACATGTTTCTGAATTCTGCAGCGCTGTGTTGTCCTATAAATGCCTGTCTTCACTCCCCAGCTCCTCATCAGGAGCCAGGATTTTTTCACACCTGCACTTATGACTTTAAGATACATCTACAGCAATCATTACTGTGGGATGGCAAGGAAGGCATGGGTGAAAGAACAGCTTTGACTTTTTTTTTCTGTAAACACAGCAACCTAGTTATTTTGCTAGGTGGAGAACCTGGTAGAGGAAATCACCTTGTTGATATTTAAGAATAACCTTTATACCTTCCAACCAGAACTGTCACTGCATATCTCCATTTCTTATGAATATTTCAGGAAGTAGGCCATATATAATTAAAGATGCCTACGACACTCATAATGCTCATCCTCTCTGCAAGAGCTGACAAAGAGCAGTAACCCCAAAATTACATTTTATAGTCCTGTTTTTTCCCAGCTCCTTCAGTTCCTCTCTTATGAATTAGTCAAGAGGAAGACTTCAGCCGTTTTCTTAAACAACTCCCGATAGGAGGATATAAGTCACTACCTTGCCTTATGCTAAATAGATGCAGACAGGTACAGCCCAAACAGAATTCAGTAGCTACTCAGAGGAAATTATCTCTAACCTCAAGTCAGCCCTTTATTTCTGCAGAGGGCACATCAGACACATGTTTAATTGAGAACACTGTACTAGTAAACCACAGGCAAAAATGCTGTAACAGAGATTAACACAAGTAGGCATTTAAAGCTTCTGTTGAACTAGGGCCTTAAGTGAACACCTCACTTGGGAATGGGGAATTATCGTCAGAATACCTGTATCTGTAACAGGCCACTGGGAACTGCTTTCAAAATTGGTTCTGAAATACTCTTGTTTTCAACATCTTATTATCAACTCTACTTGGGAAGAAATGGAATTAATTTAGAGAAACAGTTCAGCAAAACAGATGGGTTGTGTGTCACTTCTGGGCTCTTTCAAGACCTATTTGCTTCCTGTATTTTGAGAAAACTCACCAATACCAAAGGGAACAGTAGTTATGAACCCCATATGCTTTGAATACATAAGACACCTATATCCTAGTCCTAAAGCTGTTTGGCAAGCCCTTCTTACTTCTGTTTCTGAGGAAAACTAGGCCGTAAGACTTGGTGACCTCTTTGTTTATAATATTCATCCATTCAATACTACTGACAAAGTGACTGCTTGCTTTGATGGGTTGTGATGAGCCTTGCCAAGTTAAACAAAGGACTCCCTGCTATTAATCTGCTCTGTTGATTTCTCTCTTATTTGGCTGAACCTGTTTGTCAAACAACTGTAATAGCTATAAATACTTCAGATTAACTCACAGTAGCCCCAAAGCAAAGATAAGCTATAAATTTTCAGGACAGGTGACAATTCCCAAAGTCTGAAGGAAAGAAAGACGCTCACAGCTAAGTGGCTGAAGTGTTTGCACTTTACAACTCTGCTCCCAATTGCTGATAGCACAGATACAAACATTAAAAGATACACCCAATGAACAAACTAGCCAAAAGCATCCTTCAAAAATTAACAAAGAAGAATGCAACTCCTAACAATGCAAAAACAACAGGTTTACAGTTTTAAGGACTGCTTACTTTTGAAGCCACTGCCTTCATTGTCATGACCTGGCACAGTCTCACCTACTGTTCCGTACCTCTGTTCATGTCCCTGATCAACTGTGGTAGGGGAGCAGAGGGGTTGGACTATGTGTCTTGCAGAGGTCCCTGACAATCTCAAAGAGTCCCTGATTTTGTGATCTCCCAGCGATGTGCAGGGACATGCGATTCATATTCAGACCCAGACCCTCCTACATAGCCCATGAGGAGGTCAGCTGCTTTTCTACCCCCTTTTCGGTACTTCTTCACAGGTCTCTGCTAAGGACCATTTCGGCTGTTTTCGTCCTACCAAGTGTGCATGTTCCCCAATGCACCCAGGAGACCTGGTCCCCTGGCCCACAATCTGGCTGGGCTGAAAACCCAGGGCATGTTGCCTCCTCCTTCTGATCCTTCATACAAATGCATCTGATAGGAAGTATTGACTGTAGATAACCCTATCACTTATTCTTAATTGATTTATAAGGTTTTAGTGCATTAAATAAGTTCATAGTAGAAGATAATTTTAGAAATTTTATTCAAATGCATTACAGCTTAGTAAAGGTATGTGTGGAAGTGAACAGCTTCTGTATGCCTAGATCAACTTTACTCACTCCAGTAGGAAATGAGACAACCAAAATATGATTCACAAGAAAGAAATGAGCCAGGGCCTAGCAAATAGCAGAAAAGAGATTGATCCCAAACACCCAAGAACAAGATGTGCATGCCTTGTACAGAAGAAGCAATAGAGTGTTCATATTAGCTACCGACAAATCTGTCTGTCTTAGCAGACAATTTTCTATCAGTAACACTGGTTATTTTAAGGTTAAAATAGCAACGTTTGTATTGAAATAAAATAATGAAACAAAGGTTCACTGAGGTAGAGTTGAAGTGAGACAAAACTTTCCTTCTCAATAGACTGACCTGCAGCTATCAAACTTCAAAGGGAAATACAAGTCCTGAATCAAAACATTTATATTCTTCCTTATTTGCTTTTCTTCTTGTTACAGGAGCTGCTTTGCCAGATGGTGGTTAGCAGATGAGCAGTTTACAGTGATGCGGCTCCTTTGGACCTGTATTTCTGATGTACATGGTATTTAAGGGCTACTGGTTCAGCAAATAACTTCTGGGCAGCAAATACTAACATTTTCAGAGGGACAGGTGACAACCCCATCAAGAGCACCACCAAAGGAAACCTGAGACAGCTGCAGCAGCCGAGGGATTTATTCCCTCCTGACTTTCCTAGGAGGACTTCAACAGGAGAGGGCGGTGTAGGCACAAGTGAACATCTCCGAAGATTACAGCTGTGATCCTTAATCATAGGTTTCAACTAGAGAAACTACACTGATGCCCCTTCTTCTTGGTCCTCTGGAAAACTGCATTCTCCATGGGTGGAGTTTACTCTGGACAAGGACTGATAAATAGCAGTTGTATTTTAACTAAACAACAAGTACTAACAGGAAAGAAACTGATTGGTTTTTAGGGTTTCTCCTTTTCTATTCAAATTCATAGAAGCAGGTTTTCAGAAGAACTTGTAAGAACCTACAAGAAATAGAGCTTTAACACAAACTCTTGCCTTGCATACTCCCACCCGCCCCCGCTCCCCATTTATTAATTCTCTAACACTGGCAACAATCTCCTATATCACAGCTAAATTAAATGCACCAAATGATCAATATTTCCCAAACTTATTGAACATGTCCTATTTTCCTATGGCATATGTATCTGAGAGCATCAGTTTCCCACTGTTCAGATGTGGAGACAAAACATCAGGAGAACTCCCCCTTATTTTATCTGTTGCAGTAAGCACCAAAAATGCGGACTGCATTTCAAATTCTCAGACTTTCCTCAGAAAAACAAAGCGGTTTCTATTTCAAGCCTTTAAGGAAGGTTGGGAAAGAAATAGTTAAAAACAAATTCTATTAATGTCAGCAGAGGCAGCATCATAATTTCCATGTTTTCCATCTTCTCCAGATACAGAATTATTTTTTCTAACAATACAGCACAAAACATTATTTAGCAAGAGAAGTAAATTGAGGTTGTGTTTCATCTTTTTCCTTTGCCAACACAATGGAGCTGTCAGTAATATAACCTTGAACGTGTTCATTTTCACACATTAACCCTTTGAGCCCTATAAATATAAGCAGTCTTTCTGAGACACAGAGGAGAAAGTGCCTTTTAAACTCCTGAAACAAAGGAAAACAGAAATTTTAATTAAAGTTCTCCTTGTACACATGCACATATAACCCTCCCTTTAGCAAAGAAAATCCCTTTTAAAGTTATCATGCTGAAATAATTAACATAACTCCTGGGAAAAACGTATAATCTTTGCATACCAAATGCCAAAATGTCTAAATGAACTATGTTTAATAAATATTACGTTTCTCTTTCAGTACATAAACTCAGTTAATCATGCATTGACAGTTAAAAAGAATTTTTAAAGTCTTAGGTATTGCAACTTCAGCATTTTAAGTTTGACTTGCGTCCTGATCTTTGTGGGTCTCTGAAGGTACCAAATCTTCCTTTGTCAGGACGCAAGCCAGCAGGAAAAACTTAGAAAAGATCAGGAATCTCAAATCCACAGCACTTTTTAGCAGCTGTCAAGTTGTGTGCCATTCTGCTGCTCTGGGGGAATCACAGAGCACACACATCTACACCCCCAAAGGACTGCCAGTCTCTTTTGAGGCAGGCTGGCAGTTTTAGTGGGTATCTGGACTGGCTATAGGTTCACAATACATGAGTCCCACTGAACTAATTCTTATTTGTTTTGTCCTCAGTGCTTTGCATGAGGCTGATTCCTTATTCAGGGCATCACTATTCTGGTGTGCAGAGAATGAATTACAAGAGGAAATACAGCAAATTCTAGACCCTATCTCTGTACTTTTGAGGCACACCTTCTCAAGCCTGTCTGCTTATCAGGCTCACTTAAAATGTCAGTGTCTTTCAACACACAAAAGGGTGAAGCAAAAGTTGATAACATTATTATTTGTTTTGCACACTTAGCAAGAAGAATTAAATAAACTCAAAAAATTCCAACCTTGACTCCAAAGTTACCATGGGTGCACTATTTTTCATAGATAAAGGGAAGACTCAAATACAAGAGCAACAGGATTTCCTTCAGTCTTCTATATTACCACTCCTCCACCCTGAAACTGGTTACATCCAGACCTTGGTTCACAACATACATAACCATGATCAAAAGATGATGCAAAGTCCTTCACTCCAGTTCAGGAATATGTTGATCCATGACATCCTGTTCTTAACCCCTCCTCTCAAAATTGAGAGTGCACTTGAAGCCCAGCTGCAACGGTCCTCAGCCATAACTACAGCTCCTCTACAGGATTTTTACCTTGAGAGACTGGTCCTGGTGTATCCAGTCACCTTAACAGACTTATGTCAAGCTATGAGCATGGTTGTACCATTTAGCAGCAAAGTATTTACCAGCTGTATTTAAAAGTAGCCACCATCAGGAAGTGAAAGCAAATTAATTATTTAGATATATTTATCGGATTTATAGGTCAACTGAAGCTAAAGCTAGTTAATTGAAATCCTGATAACAGACTGAAGCTGTGCTAGATCCTATACTGTGAAATGCAAAGTCTTTATTAAATAAAGCCATTAGGAAGGATGATAATCCCTGTGGCCTTAAATATGAATAAGGTGCAATGTAAATAATAAAAGGCAAAAATCCAATTTACATGCAGTGAACTTTCAAATACTGCACTGTTTCCATTAAACTACCTTTTATTCAACATATTGTAATGCCACTGAGGGCACATCAGGATTCCTTGTAATACAGTTATTATTCAGCATAAAAACTGATTTTAAACTTGAAACAGAAAAGTGAAATATTTTATTTGGCTTCTCTCATATGTCAAATGACATGAAGATTAAGAACAAAAGCTTCATAGATGCAATAGAAGAGAAAATAAACCTAGGAAAAACAAACATATGCAAACAAAAAAGGCCCAGAATGTGAAGACAAAAGAAACTGGGTACATAATAGTAGTTTTCCAGTTAATTTTACAGCAATTTAATATTAGGAAATAGAACAGGAAAATAATTTCACTAACTGAAATAACTAAACTTGGATATAGGCCAAATGGAATTGTAGCACACAACAAAAGAGGTGAAAGACATCAAAGCTCTTTAACCAAAAGAAAAACTGGTGTAAAATGTCTGTCACACTCGTTCCAAACACAAGGATGATGACAAGAGCTTGAGTGCATCAAGTGCCACTACAGCACAGTGTTCAAGTCTGGAGGCATGTGATCACTCCCTGGTTCTGCCGTGCTGGTAGTGGGTCACTTTGGACAAGCTTTAATGTCACATCCACAAAGGCAGAACCAATATTTACTGTTTTCTATAAAGGATTCTGTAGAGTTAAGAAACATTAACTAAATATATCTTTATTTACTGAAGGACTGGAAACTGTAAAATAAGGTCAAGAATTTACTATTATTGTTCAGAAAAAGAACACCTTTATTGCAAAATTTAAACAAGCCATTAAAGATGAATGTCAAATAATTTTTCCACTCTAAGTTTTTCTGCAAATCAAAAGAATTCCTCCGGCAAAGCCATGATGGGATAAAGATAAGAGAATTACTCTATTTTTATTCAATTCTGTATTCAATTTGGAAGCATTATATCCAAAGAAGCCCTTCAGCACAAAAATGTAATTTTCCTTGTAGAATCTTCATACTGCATCAAGGTGTTTAAAGAACCAACGGTAGAGATGTCAACTATTGAAACCTCACAAAACACATAAACATGCATTAAATAATGTTCATTTTTCACTACCTGTAGCTGTGTCTGCCGTGTCCTATTTTCTGTGCCCATTCTCTGGTCTTAGAGTCACAGAATCACAAAATGGTTTGGATGGAAGGGACCCGCAAAGATCATCTACCTCCAAGCCCCTGCCATGGGCAGCGACACCTTCCAGTAGACCAGGCTGCCTAGGGCCCCATCCAACTTGCCCATGAACACTTCCAGGGATGTGGCAGCTACAACTTCTCTGGGCAACCTGTTCCAGTGTCTCATCAGCCCTCACAGTAGACAATTTGTTGCTTATGTCTAATCTAAATCCACTCTCTTCCAGGTTAAATTTGTTACCCCATGTCCTATCGCTACAGGCCCCGGTAACAATATATCAATGTATCTTTCTTATAAGCCCCTTTTAAAGTACTGGAAGGCTGCGGTAAGGTCTCTTGGAGCCTTCTCTTCTCCAGACCGAACAACTGCAAGTCTCTCAGCCTGTCTTCACAGGAGTGGTGTTCCAGCCCTCCTCTGAACCCACACTAACAGGTCCGCATCTGTTTTGCACGGGACACCTGAGAGGTGGACACAGTGCTCAAGGTGGGATCTCACGAGAGTGGAGTGGAGAGGCAGAATGAACTCTCTCAATCTGCTGGCCATGCTTCTTTTGATGCAGGCCATGGTTGACTTTCTGGGCTGCAAGTGCACATTGCCAGCTCACGTCCAGCTTTTTATCCACGAGTATCCCAAAGTCCTCCTTGGCGGGGTGGTTCTCATCCATTTGTAACCCATTTTGTAGTGATAGTGGTGGTTGCCAGATGCGCAGAACGTTGCACTTGGCCTGGCTGAACTCCTGGCCCACTCCTTAAATCTTTCACAGTCCCTCTGTCATACCAATGGCACCACTTGACTTGAAGTATCATCAGCAAACTTGCTGAGAGCGCACTCAATCCCACTGCCTATGTTACTGGTAAAGACATCAAACAGTACCAGTCCCAGTAAAGAACCCTAAGGAACACCACATGTTACAGATCTCCACTTGGACACTGACCATTAATTTGGTCCACTTGTGCTCCAATTCTGCTCACATGCAAAATGTGTAAGGAGCACCTGGAGTCACTCAAAACCAGCACTGTACCACAGGCCATCTGCTGCCCCACGCAGAGAGGATTTTATGACAAAGGGATGGTGGCAACGGGGCAGATATAATGTCAAGGGATGATAGGAGTGACGACAGCGGGGACATCTGACCTGCTAGTGCCCAGGCAGCTGTAAGTGGCAAGGGTCACCAGCAGCATGGGACACCACAGGGGCACAGAGTGGGCCAAGGGGGTTTCCTAAGCTGACATCTCCCATCAAGCCAGAGTGAAAACACAACGCATTCTCCCAGGCCCCAAAGCAAGAAACAGCAAAATCCCTCCAGGGCCTGAACTCATGGAGAACTTGGTGATGGGGATACAGCCTCCACATTACTGGCAAAATTGTCTCCTTTTGCTTCCTGCATGTGCAAAGAAAGAAAATACATGAAATATGAAGGAAAAAGCAACTCTCTTCGTGGCATGCAGATCAAAAAACGGTAACACTTGACAGATCTACAATGAAGTGATACAATGACTCCATCAGTGCAAACTTGAATAGTTGCACCAGGTCAATGAAGCAAAGCTATTCGAATGATATTTCTTGAGCTTTTCTTAGGAAGGAGACTACTGCCTTCCAGCACTCTCAAAAATGGCTCTACTGAGGCGCTACGATGTTGCTACTTACTACTGTAGTGATTTCTCACACCTCCCACCACACTGAGTCAGAGTCCTAAAGAGCAGATCTGCCAAGTAGCAGATTACTCACATTTCTTCATTAATTACTGAAAAAAAGCCACAAAACCCAAAATGGTGTTTATTTGAAGCTCATTCACACAAAGCTACTAAACAGCTAGGATACTGAACACTACAATGGTCAGGATCTGCCCATATATTCTTGGTTCTGCATCTATATGACATCAAAAAGTGAAATACTGCTATAGAAGTATCTTTTAATGTTCTTTTAAACTCTTCAGGGGGGGAAACAAGCAATAAAAAGCCCTGAAGTAACATTTACTGTTTTACCTGAGATTCATTCTGGTCTTTATTTGCTCACTGCAAATTGCTCTGAGTTTACACATGAATGAGACCATAGTCCTTACTCAGCATTTACTTCACCAGCATTGGACAGGAATCATTTATTGGGGGAATAATCAGCATCATTATCTGAAACCCCTAAGTCACGAGTTGACTCATCAACAAATCACATGTTAATCAAAAGCATCAGATCAGCTGAGGAACCTCAACTCTATCCAGTTTCCTGCTGTCATTTTAAATGTAGGCTCGGTTTCCCTCCCATAGCTATGGAAATTATTGCATGAAACATGCTTCTCCTACATCCAAGACCCAGTAAAAATCCACTCAACTTTCATCACAATTTTCATAACCAGATGAATTTGTGATCAACTTAAACAAGAAAGGCCCTTTCTGACAGAGCAGCATTCTAGTGTAGAAACTACCCACCCCTGCAGAAGTGGTATCACTGAGAAAGTGACAAAATCACCAAGGTTGGAAGAGACCTTCAAGATCATCTAGTCCAACCATCAACTCAGCACCACCACAATCACCCTTAAACCATATTCCCAAGTGACACGTCCACATGCCTCTTGAACATCTCCTGAAACAGAGACCTCATCACCTCCCCGGCCAACTTCAATGCCTAACCACTTTCAGTGATTTTTTTTTTTATCTAGTGTCTAATCTGAACCTTTCCTGGTACAACTAAAGTTCATTTCCTCTTATCTTCTCACTTGAGAATGGCAGAATTTAAACTTCTATTTTGTATAAAATATAACTGCCAAAAAGCCAAAACACATTAAGGAGTCTGGAATAAATTGAAAATCTCCTGGAAATTTAAGTCTCCTTCTCCTCCCATGTTCAAGGACAGGAGATTGCTTTGACTACTTTCCACACAGGCCAACACCTGCTTAGAAAACAGAGGCCAGAGATGATAAGCGGGAGATGGTGATTCAACCCTGGCCATTGAAGTTTTGTTGGTTAATAAGCACAAAATACCTCTCCCTAGCTGGACAATATTATCATAGATGCTGAAACCTACACACAACCTTTATTAAAAGCATGCTGAACTATTTTTAGGAGTAGAGACCACCATGGAAATATACACTCAGATAAAAGTGAGACTGACTGCATATAAAAGGAAGTCCAGTGTTTATCAAAGAACAGACAAAGCTCTAGCTAGAAAAAAATAAATATTCCTTTCTGCAATATAGATCAAAGGTACCATATTTTCCTTTAGAAAATAATTTACTGATTATCAAAAAGGAGTGATTGGTTCAGATTTTACATTGCTGCTTGACTGTGAAATAAAAATAATGATATGTTTTCCACTAAGATCTATCACCAGGATTACCTATACGGCAGAAGACAATAAGCAAAAAAATTTCATCTCATGGTTGTCAACTATTATTTTACTGTATTTTATGATGCATGTGTATGACTGTATTCTCAAAGAGGTTCTTATGATTTGTTTTAGAAAGGAAGTATGGAAAGGAATGAAGATCTTCGCACAAAAACTCTTGGCTGAAATGCCAGATGCTCTGGACTGAACACAAAGCTGTTCACGCCTGCCTAGTCCACAGTGCTGGACCTTCCCTACACAGAGCTGGCCAAGGAGCAGCAGCCTCAGCCCTGACGCATCCTGCTCACTCAATGTGCTGTAGCTCACATTTCTGCTAGGAAAGCCTGCACTATGTCTGTGTCTCATCTCACGACATTATAGCATAAAATCACAAGTTGTCTCCTCAATAACAATCAGAAGAACCCATCACGACAAGTCTCAGCATCCTCAAGGGCCAGGTGCTTTGCAGCAGGCTGGTGCCCATTCCCCTGCCTCCTCTCCAGCCAACCCCCCCCCGATGGACACCCTTTCTCCCTTACATGACAAGCACAGATAGGTTTTTTTCAGGGTGCTAGAGGAGGCTGCATGTATGCATCCCTATGATCCCTTGAGGAGGCGTGCTTTATCACAGGGGGTCATCCTGAGCATGCATCCAGAGATGTAGCAGGATCAGCCACTGCACCATGACACAACATACACCCGCGTCTGGCACACACTGACAATAATGCACAGTTTACTGAATTGGATATGGACATAAGAAGAATGCATGGAACAGGCATTTCTGGCAACAAAACATACATTCAGGGAGAGACATATATATTACACAGGCATAGATATGTACATGTGAGTGTTTTATTTACAGATATATAAATATTAATGGAAGTCAACCAAAACACAATCAATCAAAACAAAACCTTCCTTCTACTTTCTTCTAATTCCTTTTATTTTACTACATTAAAATAATTACAAATTCATAAATTATTACTGCTATTGGAAATTAAAATGTATTGATTTGCTTATAAGCATGACAATATTGCAAACCTCGCATAGGCTGCAATAAAAGCATTTCAAAGCACATATGAAGGCAGCCAATAAAGAAGCAGCCTGTTAAAAACTGTTTCGCAATTAAATTAGAAATTTAAAAATAAATTCATAAAATCATCCCTTTTTATAGTAACTCACAGAGGAGTTTTTTATTTGAATTAGCCTGAAATTAATCCACAAATAAACATGTTCAATAATATTTACTGAAATGATTATTTAGGAAAGTAAATACAACAGTGCCTGTATTTGGCTGACTTCTTGGCTGTCAGATGGAAGGAAATCAGGTGGCAGCACAAAAAATACAGCAGTGTTCCCTTCATCTGGTTAGAACTGCAATATCTTTACCCAAAATCCACCCACAACTGCACAGTAAACATTTTAGATCTCTTTCCCTCTACTCATCTTGCACCTAAACCCACTTCAGTGATACATCAACTGCAACAATTAATGAACCTTTGTCCAGAAGGGGAAAGACTGCAACAGCTTAATGAGACAGTAATACATATTAAAATCAATATTATTCAGATTATGTGTCTATTCTAGTCCTCCATCTGAAAATAACTGAGACTGTAGGAGAAATGATCATTTGCATTTCGATAACAATCTTGCCAGCCTTCTGTTACAATGCTTTCTCTTCAGAGTAAAACTGAGATTTGTTATCTCATGCAAGCAAACCACTCTAAAATTAGCAATAGCAAATTCATATTGGTTTGGATCAGATTTTTAAAAAACTTGGAAAAAAAATTAATGCTAACTTGCCTGAATAATCAGACTCTCATGCCTGTTGCTGTAGCAGCAGAAAGACTCTCTAAGCATTGACTAAGAAGCAACCTCTTCTCGTAAATACCATTTCTGTGCAGAGAAAAGCACTCCTTAACCATATACAGCATTAGTTTCACTTGTCTGATAAATCATATTCCTGCTGACAGTCAACACGACGGACAAATTCCTCCCTACCACAAATCCTGAAGGTATCTGCAAAACAAAATGAAGCTGAAGGCTGCAAAGCATGAAAGGGTTTTGCATCTTTGTCCTGTCACCATTGTGAAAGGACAAAAATTCCTCAGCATTCCTGAGTCAAATTATATTATGCAAACTCTAAGGGGAAAGAAAACAGTTCCAACTCTCTCTTTTTTTAATTAGTGAATCCCACAGCCTTCCCTCTCCTGGCACCCAGTGCTGTGAACCAGACAGCTAAGCCTTTCTGTTTCCAAAACAGGACAAAATGGAGACCTGCTGCAGAAAGAGCTTTACAGCATTCATGAGGACATGCATCCCTCAGAAGCTCCTGCCCTTGGTCAACCACATGCAAACAGACCAGTCGCACCAAAAATCCCAACTGCTCTGATGGGACAAGAAACCAAACTGCAGCAGGGGCCAAGCCACGCTTTCAAAGTGCCAGAAACCAGATATTAGTCAAACCCGACTGTGGTTTTCACTGTTTAACCCCTCAACAGCTGGACTGCAGATGTGGAAGGCTGAGTTCAGTGCCAAGCACCAAGACCGAAGCCATTCTGGTGACACCCAGAAATGTGGCAGAGGAGAGGTACAGCTTTGTAGGTGAGGAAGACCCTTTACCCAAGAGAATTTCAAAGAGGTTTAGGTCTTACTTCGCTTAGGAAGTCTTTCTTGCCTAGAAGAGGCACCTTTCCCAGAGATAGTTAAATGTTTTTCTGCCACTGCATTCCAGAGAAGCTCTCCCTGCTATGGGAAGAAGATAAGCTCCTTGCAGACATGTTTGAATGTCCCTACAGCGCAGTGATGGTGAGGGGGGCTGTGGACAATAAAAGCCTCCAGGAGAACAGAGCTGTGTCTTTTTCCTAAGGCCCGGTGTTTGTAACACTGTTAGGTTTAATGTTCTTTTGTGTTCTTGCCTTCAGAAATAAATTTTCCTAAATCCTTCCACCCCTGGCATTTTGGGGGGATTACCGGCATTATCTTTCCTTCACAAGCTCCATCAGCTCCTTTGCACAGATATTCACCTGCTCACCGTCTGAGTTCACAGGTGACCCCAGGTAACAGCAACCAGTTTGCAGCAAGTTCTAAGGAACCACTGGCAGTTACGCTTAAAAGACTGGGCAGAAAGTGCTCTTGATTCCAGATGTTTTACATTTTTCTCTCTGCTTTTGAAAACAAAATGTTTTTTTAATACTAAAAGTAATTTTCCCTCCTTCTGTTCTTGCCCTGAACTAAAAGGCATCTCATGTACATGTATCATTAAATTAATGTTTATTCTTTCTAACCAAATAAAAACGTTCAAATTACATACAAAGACAATTAGATTAAATTATTAGGCATATGCTCTGGGTCTTTTTAAAGCTATTCAAATAATTTTAAAAGTTTTTCAGCCATGCTGCAGCAATATAAGCGAAACTTCCCACAAAGAGGACGTAACAAGTTTAACATTACTGCTGAGGAAGATGGTAACAGAGCCAAGTGAGTAAAAACAGCATATCAGCAACCTCCCATCACCCTGTACAGTCAGGAAAAGGCATGGCTCAAGCTGTCAGAGGAATCCAAACTGGCAGAAGAAAGAGGATATGGGGCTGGTAAATGGGGAGAACCTGTTCCCAGGCCCATTTGCACAATGCACTAGAAAGAAATTTGTCTCATTTTTTAACTTTCCTCTTTTTTTTTCTTTTGCATAATGGTCAGACCAGTAACTTTCCAGGCAAAGTACCAGTCTGCTCCACAGAAGACGCTTCTGTCATTTGGAGCAGTCTGATTTGGTGCAAAACTAGGGATAAATAGGTAGCTTTCAGCTGGCACTCTATAACCCCGTCACTCCCTCCCCAGCTGCAGAAGCACAGCTGCTGTGGCAGTTGGGCAAGGCTAGAATCATGCAGCTTTCTCAAATCCCATAGTTTATCTTTGTCCAGGCTCTCATGTCCTCTTAGAACTAATCTTGGGTTCTTCCCACGACAGCTTACCCCAGATTGGGAAAACCTGTTGTAAAATATCGGATTTTAACAAGAACATATTGAAAATGCTTGCAAAAATTCAGTTTGATATGTGATGAGTGAAGCTGAAACCGCACGCATCCTGAGCAAGTTTGGTCTGCAGAAGTTACAAATTCCCTAACTCTGAATGAATCCAACGCTGTAGAGGTCAACAATTACAATGTTGCAGTGCCTAAAGACATTAATCAGAGTGAAATATAGTTTGAATGCCTCCTGAAGATCAAGGAAAGGCTTCGAAGAAAGAGTGATCTACAACTTCAAAAGAAGTGCAAGAAGGGACTATGGTTTTTATCTGAAATTTAAGCAGTGCTTCTTAACAGAAACAGTATGAAATATTGCACAGAATAGTGAAATCAGAAGGGACAGTACAAATACAACAGTGCAAAACTCAAGAAGTACTCAGACAGACTTTTCAAGTTGAAACTGTAATGGGATTATTAGCCTAAAATTATGAGACAGCAGAAAAAAACCTCTATACTTCAAGAAAATAGCTTTTTCTTACAATGTAGAGGAAAAAAAAAAAAAAAAGAAAAATCCCCCCTGGCATAAATAAAATATTGTTGTAGTTTTTTACGTGGCAGCTTAATGATCACATAGACACAGCTTTGCCTAGAAAGAGCATGGGTAGCTTCCCCCTGACCTGCAAATACAGGCACCCACATTAACAGCCAGTGACTGCAGCCAGTCTGACCTGTTAGGCACCCAGCCAGCACAAGAAGTCTGCCTGAACATGAACTGATAAGATTAGAAACGAGGAATACAGTGTACTATTACAGCCCATACGCAGCTCACATCACTGCATCCCTGCACTGACGCTCCCAGCATCTCTGCCAAACTCCATCCAACAGCAGAAAACAACCATCGTAGCTTTGCTGTATAAAAGCAGCACTTTCTAATCTCCCCAAATCTCAGCCTTTCTAGTAATAACTCTGTGCTTGTAGGGCAGCTTCCTTCTGAAGATTGAGAAGCACATGAAAGTGGGTGAGTGCTAATGGGACAAGTTTTCAGCTGGGAAATGTGAAGCTCAGACAGTTCATGCAGCTTCTTGACATATTCTGCATGTGCCTTAAAATCACAGCAGCGCTGTCTTCCCAAGGAGCAGACAGCAGGGATTTAGGGGAGGTGGGCAAAAATTTCCAGGGTTAGAATGTGCACAAGATCTCTAGGACTAAACTGAGCAAGCCTATCCATCTGTCTTTGAGTAACCAGCTACTGAACACCAAACATTGTCATATGCTAAGCATTACCAGCATTCTTCGTGCATCATTCAGAAGGATGACATGCAGGGATTAAACTTGGCATTCACATTTGACATCAAGAGGAATCCCAAAGAGGCATGTCACACTAACAAAAACTAATAGGGAGGGTCTGGGTCTGGTGGCACAAAGCCCTCTCCACTGCCCCACAATTTTTTTAGGTATGACTGAGCCACTCAATACTGGCACCCCTTGGTCACATCAGGTCCCTCATGCAATTTTCTAGCTTGCAAGTAAAAAGTTAACATTATCACACAAAGACAAGCAAAAATAATCCATTTCTGGAAAGCATAATGGAGATGAAGATAACACCTGCAAATAGCACATTTTCTAAAAAATGTAAGAGCTCAGAATGACTAATTTTTTTTACACAGCCCCTCAGCAATCCCCTCTCCTACACACACTCATTTCTGTGAGGACAGCTTCAATTGCTGCAGTTTTAAATACTCCTGGCTCTATTTTTTCCATCACCCTTTACTATGGTAGTTAATCTCCTGTGTCGAAACACATTTTTAGCCATCTGCCAGACAAAAAAAAAAAAAATCCTCAAGATCAGAGCCTTTGACATATGGTTCACTCCTTTTTGGATGGCTTTATGACAAAGTTCAGGCACTGACCAGCCAAACTACACCATCCAAAGCAAATAAATCAGAAAGAATGAACAAAAGTAAGGTAAATCCATGGGTCTGTGTATGTGGCACACTGCTGAACGGCACTCCTCTCTGTGCAAATCCAACCATTAAAAAGCCAAGTTGAAGAGTTCCTTCTGCCCAAGACAAAGTGTGTCACCTACACAATCCACTGCTGCTTTAATATATATAAATGCATGTAAACACCAGACTCCATCCATTTCCTCTTGTGTAACCCAGGGTGGGATCTTCACCTGATAGACAATATATCCAAGAAGAAACACAGCAGTGGAGAAATACTGCAAGGTCTACTCATGTTTCATCTACTGTAACCGGTCTAGGATGTGGCAAGACCCTTATAAAATGTCCCTTTTGGAGAATTTCCACAAACAGAGCAGCTGAAAAGTCTAAATAGCGAATTAGCAAGCTCTGCTTGCAAAACTCGAGTGAAGCCAAGGGCAAATGGCAGCCTTCCACCTGAAACGGTGAAATAGCTCTGCAAAGCTGACACATGGGCAAAGCATCCAATGCAACACAGGAGAGTGCAGCCCATTCGTCACTTCACTCAAGCACGCTGACACATCATTTTCCTTATGTGCACATCTTACTCTCCACCATTACCTATAACCCCAGCTGGTAACGCACTACATGCCTATCCATCACTTCAGCCATGTTTCCTAGGAAAAAGGAGAGACATGTTTTGTTTTTGTAGGTTGATTCTTTCTCATGCAAATGTAGTTCTCAGTTTGTATTACAAGCAAGCACGCAATAAGCCCTGCACCTGGAGTGGGAGACGCGTGGTTTAGGAGGAAATTACTATAGACTTGCATGCATTTAGCTGGCTATTAGATTTTGCAAACTCCTGGGAAAAAAAAAAAAAAAAAAAGAGGTTATAAACTGCAATAATTGTTAAATAAAAACCCAAACCCCACACTCAGTAAAGAAGGCAGATTTACCATAATGCCCCAACAATCTAAGGGAGCCATTTACTTTGACAGAACCTGAATTCCCCAAGCAATTCAACAGTGGTAATGGAAACAGAGGAGCCAATAAATTATAACCTTGTGTGTAATGCGCCTACCATTATAAACCACTCTTAGCCTCCTGCTCTATTCCCTTGGGGTAACACGAAGTTGTTGAATTTTCTTTCCCATTTTTCCAGTTTGCTCTTTCAGCACTCAGACCCTTTTATAATGTCTAAGACCATACTCTGCATTTACATAGCAGCTTTAATCTGAACATCTCAAAATATGTTATATTATTTAGGAAAAAATTATTGTTTTTCACAGCCTGAAACAGAAGCATTGGGTCACTAACTGGCTTACCAAAGGTCACAAACCATTATATATCGATAGAATTACAAATACTGTTCAAACATGTGTTAGTAGGCATGCACCTCTTCCAGATCTTTCATACTGAAGATGTCGACCACATATATTAAAACATCTACAGTATTTCAGTAGTGTTTCTGAAGAGCAGTCTTGAGCAACTTTAGGAGCAGCAGCAGTTCCAGTTCATCTCCAGCTCAGCCCCTCTCACACTGGCTTTCAGCAGTCTGCATAGACCAAGTCTCTGGTAAACTATTGGAAAATAAAGTCTAGAGACCAGATAAAAAATACACACACACACACACACACACACACACACACACACACACACACACGCACACACAAGTTTTGCCAGAGTGATAAACAACATTTGTTGATTTTACAAAATACCATCTATGCAAAGGAGACTTCCCTGAAGTATAAGGTGCAGAAGCAAAACACAGGCATGACAGCAACACATAGGCTGACCCTGCTCTGTCTTCTAAGGTTAATTAAAACTCTCACAGAAACAGATCCCCAGTGTGATTCTAACATATCAGTCCAAGGATCTGGGCAAGACTAAAGTCTGATAGAAGCGACCTTGGCTCTCTGCCGTTACACTTCACAATTAGCAGTTTCCTTCCTAACAACAATGGTATGTCCCATTTTAAATACCGCATTACCTAAAATGAAAGGTATTAATTAGTAAAACAGGGTAATTTGCATTTAAGCCCCAAGCAGCAAATCTACAGCAATTTTTGAAATTTATGTATATATGTATTACAAAGAATCAATTCCCCTCTCTTCAAGGCAGCTGAGCTGTCAAAGACCAGCATAAAAGAAAAAGGGATGAAATTCTGCTCTTCCATATCAGCCTCAAAAAGTTTGATTTTAGCCTGGATTGTACCATCTATTGTTTAGTACAGAGAGAGGTTCTGCATTCATATCTCCAGGACCACTCAGCAATCAGCTGTATCAGCAGCTCCAAGGAGGATTATTCTCCCCTGCTGCTTTTTTTAAAAGCAGATTAGTTCAGACTTTCTTTCACTGTAATGAACCTTGTAAGGATCAAGCACGTTGCATTGATTTCCAGGATAAAATTGTGCCATCAGTCAAAAGGCCAAGCAAACAGTTTCACAGACCCACTCTGTCACAGCAGGCCCACTGCCCCAGAATCACCCATTAGCCCCAGTAAAGGGAAATGAATTGCAGTTGTTAACCGTAAAAACCAAAATGTGATTCTCAGGTCATGCGACTTTGTTTTCTGTAAAATTCAGTTGGGCAACAATCTTCACAGAAATAGAAAACAGAACTGATGATGTTCACCAAAGTGTTGTTCAATCAAAGCCAGAAAATGATAGAATGTAATGTGGGTTTTTTTATATTACATGATGTTGTATTTATATTACATGATATCAGCAATAATGGGCAGGGAGATAACTTCTTAAAAGCCTGCCAATTTATGGTAAAATAATGAAAATCTCACTTCCCTAAAAATTTGCAAGTAACTTTCCCCATCAAGCATTTCCTTACATAAACACCCTCTTGTACATCCAAGCTTGACTAGGATGCAAAGATTTGATAACCAGAGATGGTCTTCTTGTTGAATGGTCACAAAAACCTGGTCAAGGTGCAAGACCCTCCCCCTGCAACATGAACACTGCAGGTGTAATAAGCAGACTCTGTCTCTCACAAGAGAAGACTACCTGGACTTCAAACTAGACCATGGGACATTCTATTTTAAGCTAACGCAAACTTTCCTTTTTGTAATTCTGAAAGCTGTGCTGTGACAAAGCTGCAGCACTAAGTTTAGTCGAAAAACAAAAGCAGAGGGCAGAATCTCATTGCCTTTCTTCTTTAAATTGGACAAATCATTATTAAATACCCGATGTTCATTGAAGACTACAGCTCAGTAATAAAGGATCTACCCTGCCAGAAATATTATCAAGCATATTTCACTTCAGACTCCAAAACAGAATCTTATGGAACAATGTATGGCATTTGCCATCATTTCCTGCAGGCAAAACTTCAGAACACTCGTACAGGTCTATTAATTTTCCTCAGGAAAAAAAAATCAATTAATTGAAACATTTACTATAGCAGTACAACTTCACAAGGAATCTCTGCACTGACCTTTCCAAATCAAAAGTCTGTATACTAAACTACAGTTCAAGCAGATTTCGTGACAGATCAAAGGCAACTAAACATATTCAATATATATGACAATCAGAAGTAAGTCGAAGTTCATAGTCTTAAGTAAGTGTATCCACTGAAATCTCCTGAAGAGATCTAATAGTAAATTTTATCAAAACGAATTAAACAGTAATACAGACCATTGGGAGGAACTGATCTTGTCCCCTATGAGCCAATGAAACCCTTGGAATGGACTTTAAAGGGCAGAAGACGGGGCACTCAATTGCAGAGTTAAAATAAATGCACATGCTGCAATACTTGCCTTCGATAAATCATACACCTTATACATAAAAATTAAATTCCTCCGCCTTGGGAGGGGAAGCTTCAGCTTCAAACCCCACTTCGTTACGGCTGTCAGGAGGGCTCTGTGTGTCTGTAACCGCAGCGGCAGCGCCCCGGGAGCGGACGGGGAAAGTCGGAGGTGTGCGGGAAGCGCCGGGCACGGGGCTGGCCGGGCGTTCCTGCCGACTTTCCCCGCAGGCAGCGCGAGGGTAGGAGCCCGCACCTGACAGGCACCTGGCGCAGCCCGACACAGATAAAAGCGCTTTCGAGGCACTCTGGTCCGTAACTCCGGGATTAAGTCCGGCTCTGCTACACCGAGGGCAGCTTCGGGGCCCGTCGGTGCGGCAGCTGCCCCACAGCCGGAATGAGTCTCCAAAGGCGGGGGTGTCCCGGAGCGGTCCCGGCCCCTCCCGCCGTTCGCGGCCACCCGGAATACTTTGAGGGCATCCCCGGCCGAGCCTCCCATCGTAGAATCTGGGGAGAACCGCAACCGCCGGCCGCAAGTGCAAGGGGAGGCGCACGGCCGGAGCCCCGCGGAC
>VXBA01002921.1:106427-135081 GCA_013399895.1 Serilophus lunatus | reverse complement strand
GGCCGTGCGCCCCGCGGAGAGGGCGGTGGCCGTGGCCGGGGGTCCGCAGGCACAGCCCCCGGCGCGGGGAGCAGCGCTGGCCCCGCGGATCGGGAGCGGGCCTCGCGCCCCGCCGGAGCCGCCATCCCTGGCGGCGCGGCGCCCCCTGGCGGGGCATCACCTTCCCCCATCCCTGGTGCTTCGGGGCGTCCGCACATAATCGTATTCGTTACTCTGTCGTACAATCGTTATTGTATCGTACTCAGCCCTTGCTGGGGCTGGAAAGGTAAAAATAAGAGCGAGCGTCGCTCCACCTCTTCGTTGCCGGGTGTCCTATGCCCCAGATCGCTGCCTGCCCCGGCGCAGTCCAGTCTCCATCCGGTACCTGCGTCCCGGAGGCTTCAGAAGGATGTGCCCGGGTCCCATGTCAGCTGGTGTTCAGGCCCTAGTGGAAGAGGCAACACCCTGGCTTTTTGGAGTTACACATCCACGGTGCATACTAATCACAGGAGATTTAAAAATATGAGATGCAACCACTTGCACATGTGGACTATGCACAATTTCCCTTTAGAGAAGCTATAGAAGAAGCCCTATTTTTCATAGAAATATTTCATTTCAAAACTCCCTTTTTGGCTAACTTTTGACTATTAATACGATTGAGTGCCCTGCTTAAGCCAGAAACTACAATTGAAATACGTCATAATCTTACTAAAGAGACTTGTGGTCCAACTTCTAACAAGACCTTTCTTCTATACCTGTGCCTCTGCTGTAACAGAGGACTTTTGGAATTGGGAATTGCAATCCAAGTGCTTGCAGAAGCACTTGTATTCCCCTCTTAAGTGACACTTTTAAAGTTGGCCTTTTGTGAGAGCCATGTCAAGATGACTGCACAAAATCTTTCTTTCAGCTTTGTGACTCTACAATTAACTTCCAAGGCATATAGCAAGATGAACTTCTTGTGATAAAGGTAGTCTAGATGCTGTATAGGAAACTAATGTACTAAATTTCACTGTGCAAAAAGCCATGAATCTGTTGCTGCTTTTGCGCTACTCTAGAAGAGAAGGAGTAACTGTAAAGCCAAAAAAGAAAGCTCCTGATGCAGAACTCAGATGATTATTTCTTGCTGAGTAATGTCCAGTAATCTAACCTATGCCCTTGCAGAAGGAAATACCAAACTCAACAGTTTTAAATTACAAATAATAATTGATGCCTGGAGAAATGTGGAATACAGTATCAAAGAGTTGTGCTTTCTCTGTAAGAAAAAAAAAAAGAGACAGAGAAAGTAAAATTGAGAAAAAATGAGTAGTGGAGAACTTTTAACAGTAAAAGGCATTGCTTCAGCAAGGAGAAGGAAATACTGGAAAATCTGCAATGAAATGCATAATTGTTTCAGCACCTCGGATTGCTTCCTTCAGAGGTGAAAACTCAAATATCACTATCAAAACATAAAATCCAAAAATACTTTGTTGCACACCAGTATGCCTTCAGTGACTAGAGGGGCACTTTTCATCCCTCCTTCCTTCTGGCTGCTCCAGGGTTTACAGTCAAACCATTTTGTCACAAGTCTCCCAATTTTGCCCAGTTACACATTCCCAAACCAGGAAAAACACTTTGGAAAGCCAGCATCCAAAAATGATGAGAAGGTGGTTTATACTGGAACAACTTAAAAAAGGTGCAGATGTGGAACGTATTTATTATTCAATAGAAGAAATCACTGACACACTCAAAATGAGAGTCTGCTGTAATGTACTTGGAAAGCACCCTCTTAAGCAGGAGTTGGTTGCCGTCACAAAGAAGTAGAAGCAAAGCAGCAGCAGATCTCTGCAAGGAAGAAGAGCTGAGGAAGATCTCAAACCACTCCAGAGGACTGCAGGTGATGCAAAGAGTTGCTGGGAGGATGAGGAGGATGGAGGAACTTGGGAACCAGAGAAGGAGACTGAAAAGGAGACATGAAAAAGAGGCGAGGAAAAAGGAAGAGAGGCGAAGATTAAGAGAAGTTTATACATAAATTACACAAGGGATTAGAGACAATAAAAGCACAGTTCTATGAAAAGGAGGGAGAAACTTGCAATTTGGGCTCCAACTAGAAAAACACTTCCTAAGCATTTGAAGAGCCTTTGATGTCAAGGGAAGCATTTCCATACTTAAAAATTTAGCGTGTGTTTGTGTGTCTCCCTGTACCTGGGCCTAAATGAGAGCTAGGCTAGACCTGAATGAAATGAAAAAGATCATCACACATACTTTTTCTTCATGCCAAAGAGACCATGGGAAATATTACATTAAATATTAGGAAATTAAATACTTGGAGTATTAAGCTTGGAAATTAGAAAAAAAAAAATAAATTAAATGCTCAGAAGCCTGAGATAAAGCACATGGAAAGGAATGGAAAAAGATAAAGAAGATGTAAGAGGTTTTGGTTTACTTTAAACAAATGTGGATTTTATTAATTTCCCTGTCTCAGCTGCCAAAACATCTAGCTACATATTATAAGTGTGAAATGATTATTTGTGAACTAATTAAGTAATGTGATTAACATAGTTCTCAAGCAGAGGTTCTGCTTTACACACAGGGATGTAGCCGCACATTTTGCCACACGTGCCTTGATGGATGTGTTTGAGGAGGCAGCTGATAAGCAACTTCTGTTTCAGGCTGCGGAAGTGGCTTCGCTCACAGCGTGGATGAAACAATGAAGAGTACTTGGAGAAAGAAGATACTCAAAAAGGCAAAATAGTGTTGCAGGAGAGTACAGTTATATTGAAGCATTGCAAGATTTCATTTGTAGTTGTCCCTAAATTACAATAATGTACTATGAATTACTTAGTGTCTCAATTAAAAATAAAAAAGTGTGATTTGCTTTCCTGGTGCCTTTCTCTGCATGATATTTCTTGCTATTCAATTCAGATCAGGAGAGACTGAAGATTTTTCTGTCTGTAGCTATATCTATGTCGATTTCAAAGGCATTTTCTGGTGACAGAATGTGGACATTACACCATCAGCTTTGCCTTCATGTACTTGCATGCTGCTCTTTTACAGTCTTCTACCAAATGAGATTTAATTATACAGAAATTATTCTCAATTCCTTCTTGTATGCTTACTCTGCTTTTAAGGGTCTACAGCACAATAACTATTCAGTTTGCACAGCTAAGGGACATTTGCCTACTAAATAACACTGAACAGCTCTTATTTGTATGGTACTTCCCAAACCTGGCACCACTATTTTATAATAATTCAATGTATTTAAATCTGCAGTGGAATGCACAGCAGTTCATTTTTACTATTACACTTTCTCTGTATGTTTAAATGATTGCTCCGTTATGCTTACATGACTTATTTTATTTACATTTAGATTCAAAAAAAATTAAAGCATTCTTGGACTTCTGAAGTGAGTTATATTAATACTAAGTAGAGGGAAGGAGGGGAACTTGTCAGCTCTGTCTTTTCTTCCTTTTATTTGACCTAAACAATCTGGTATATCTAGCAAAAAAATACCAGATTTCAGACCATACTAATACTTCTTCCAAATGGACAAGTTTGACGATGGGATCTTCTCTCTGCTCCTTTGACTGGAGATGAGATTTTTGATCACAATCTAGCTGTCCATTTATGCACCCATCTCGTCTGTATATACATCCCACTCCATTGTAGGAACCCAGCAATAGCTCCACAAAGAACTTTTTCTAGTACACGGAGAAGCTAACCTCTCTATTACCTGGGGAAAACCCCCAGATTATATGGAATCAGGGGCTGAAAATCCATGTGGAAGCTACAGCAGGACCGCTGCCCCAAAATACATTGCCTGTTACAATAACTGTCCTGGCGACAGCCTTCTCATCAAGTCCTGGAGAGTGTATCTGAGATCCCCCCATATATAACAGTCACAGAAAATCCATTCATTTGGGCTCTTCTTTCAACGCCAACTTAAAAGACTGGCTAAGGAGTAATTCCTGTTGACAGTATTTTAACACTGAGGAGGAAATATTTGCTCACTTTGTGTTTAACCACAACATTGAAATCAGGAAAGAGAGAAGGACATACATGTACCTCTGCTATCTCCTTGCATGCATGCTGGTCATGTAGGCCACAGGTCAGAGAGATATGTGTTTAATAGTGCAGTGGGCTGGGAGAAGATGTTCAGGCAGGCTCTGGAGCTGTCCTGCCTTATCTTCCCCAACAGCCCTGACTGGCTTTTCTCTCCCTTGATCCTAGCTTCTATAATCAGTGTGTCTTTATGAAGGCAAAAATAACACAGAAAAAATAAACAAAAGAATTTTGACCATAAAAATTACAAATAAATGTTAAAGGTCTATACATTAGTAAAATTACTGCATTATACTGTGATTTTGTCTCAATTAATTTATTAATTAAAACAGCACTCCCTTTGAGAATACATGCTGTCTTTTGCCAGTCTCAGTATGACAGCCTATCAAACCACTGCAGTTTTCCGACAAGTTTTATCACATTCCTGGTAGTTTGGGATTCTTTTTTCATATTTGAACAGAGGCAGACCAGGTGTTGACTGTTGTGCAGCTCTTACTACACATTCAGCCCTTCTGGAGAGTCCACTGCCCTTCCACTGTGATTGTAGAACATTCCTTTGGCATGGCTTTCAAGATGCATCTTGGGCTTTTATAGAATTAAAACTTCAGCTTCTACCATAACTGTTTTTAAGACCTCGAGCATTTTTGAGACTTCTTTGCAATAGATTTGACACAAATGATGAAAAGAGATTTTAATCTTTGTGGAAATAAACTTGATGCCATCAAAGGCTGAAGAGGCCTTTATTCTAGTCCTGAGGAACTTTTTCAGGTCATAAATACAGTAAACTATAGTTTCTTGCCTTCTCTAGGAGTCAGTTGCTGTTCCAAAAGATGATAAAAACCACATATTCTGTTTCTTTTATTTTCTTCATCAATCATAAATTTGATTACATTTTCTTCACTTGGCAACACATATTTTCTTAAAAATTGAAAAAAGATACTTCCGTTAATGATTAATTAATTTATTCCATTTATCAAAATGCTTTTTCCAGTTAGTTGATTTCTTCCCACTAATGTGCACGCAAAATTAACAGCAATTCTGGGAATATCTAACAAAATCTTCATGTTTGGCTCACATGGCCAGATTTTGGTAGTAGAGGGGCTACAACAGTGGTTTCTGTGAGAAGCTGCTGGAAACGTCCCCTGTGCTTGTGAAGCCAATGTCAGCTGGCACCAAGATGGACCCGCTGCTGGCCAAGATGAGGGTGGTAGCACCTTTGGGATAACATATTTAAGAAGGGGGTAAGGAGAATCCTGGGCAACTACAGTCAGAGAGAGCAGGTTCACTGGAAGGACTTGTGACCCAATGGGAGACCCATGCTAGACCAGTCCGTTCCTGAAGGACTGTAGTCCCTGGGAGAGACCTGTGCTGGAGCAGTTTAGAAAGAACTGCAGCCCATGAGAAAGACTCATCTTGGAGAAATTCATGAAGGACTGCCTCCTGTTGGAAGGACCCCCACGGTGGATCAGGGGAGAGTATGAGGAGTCCTCCCTCTTTTCAGAGCATCAAGAAGGAGCATCAGAGACAATGTGTGATGAAGTGACTGCCGCTCCCATTCCCTGTCCCCCTGCACCACTGAGAGATGGGGATGCAGAAAACTGGAGATAAAGTTAGGGCCAAGAAGAAGGGAGGGATGAGGGAAAGGTGGGTTTAATATTTGATTTTAATTTTCACTATCTTACTCTGTTTTGATTGGTAATAAATTTAATTAATTTCCCAAAGTCAAGTCTGTTTTGTCCATGATGGTAACTGGTAACTCTCCCTGTCATTATCTTGACCCATGAGCATTTAATGTATTTCCTCTGTTCTGTCCAGCTGAGGAGGGGATTGACAGAGCAGCTTTGATGGACACCTGGCATCCAGCCGGAGTCAACCCACCACAGCCCCTTCTCATGGTACTTCACTGTGGATACAGCACAGCTGCTTGGAGAACATGCCTCAGCTGGCAAAGCTTCATGGCTGCAGCAAGGCCATCCAACTAGCAGAGGCCCAAGTATGGCACCGTGATTATTCCTCTGTTAACATTTTCTTTCACAGAAAAAAGAGGACAAACTATTTCATCCCTGTCCTACCACTAAGGAAACATCCAGTTGTTTTAGAGAAATCCGTTGCAGGGAATAAGAAGAGATTGCTATGGTTAACCTACACATTTAAATTGGCAGGTTTTGAAGAATTTAAAATTAGCTGTTTAATCTTCTTGTGTTGCAGTTGCTTTCAAATGCCAAGTTGCCACTAAACTTACACTTGACATCTGAATTCCTTGGATTTGTGTGCCCTCATAGAGGCTGGGCTGTGTACAGCTGGGGATGGCTAATACTTCCAATTTTAGTCAGGGTTACTCAATTACTCCATTTGCAGCAATCGTCCAAGAAAACTGATTTGCCTAGAGCCCAGGTTTTTTTCCGGTGCCTCTCTGCCTAGTACTGCATAGGCACAGCAGCGGTGTTCGTGTCCTAGGGTGTCTGGTTCTCATCTCTACAAGTGAAAATCCCAGGTCTTCCCACCCCAGCAGGGCCTGAACCATGGAGTTGTCAGTGTTTTCCCCAAACTTGAACAAGCACATCCAGTCAGCAGAAACTGCTGCTTCACTATCAGCTAATAAATGCATGTTCAAGTTAACAATCCATCTGCAGTTAACACACAAAATATACTGTGCACTGTAAAATTCGTAATTTCTGTATTTTGACTTAATAATTTTATTTTTTTTAAGAGGAGGATTAACTTTTCTTGCACGCAGTTCCAGGATAGCTTTGACTTTTATTAATAAAAGTTTGGAAGAATGAGGATTAATTACCATATGTGAGAGAGGACATGTGTTCTTTCAGTCAGCATTGACTTGTTTAAATCGAAGAGGGAAAACAGCAACAAACAATGCTGCCAAAATAAATGTTTAATGCAGCACAAGGTTGTAATTTTCTTCATAATGAGGTATGCCATCTCTAGGAATGAAATGGGTACCATCTTTGCAGGCAGGCATGTACTTAGAAACATAAGGATGCAATACACAGAGAAGTCTTCGTAGTTTCAAGATGCAGACAATAAAGGCAGGGAATAACTCAATAGACTTTATTAATATTCAAACAAGCAGCTGTCAACACTTCATCACAGAACACGCTGAAGCTCCTTACATAGCTTTTACTACTGTAATAGTTGGGTTCATTGGCAGTAGATCGGAAAACATGCAAGATTAATCAACTCTCCCTACTTCTCCTTGCCTAGCATTTAATCCTTCCTAAAGTGAAAAACATTTACTATATATGCAATAATGCTCACAAGAGACTTCAGGTTCAAAAGAGATGCTTCAATTTTGTTTCTTAGCAACATACATCCAATAACAGTGAGTCACTATACAAACTGTAATATGTTTGTGTTGTTTTAATCTATAATGCAGTACTTTGCCAGTGCCAAGAAGTATGCTACTACAGGATCTTTGCAATGTCACTTATAATTAGACATATGCAGTTTTGTTTTCCCATGCTAGATTACCTGCTGCAGAAAATATTTCTGAAGACACGATAATGTACTCATGAATAATAAATGAGGAGGTAAGTTCTGCTCTAATAAGGGCACACTTGTCAGGATTATAGTATGGTCTGTTACATAGGGAGACATCTTTTGATGTTTCATTCATAGGCAGCACTTGGGCATCTTGCGAGGACTTTATTTCTAGAATGAGTATTGGTCAGCCTCCAATCCAGGGCTAAAAGGATTTGTACACAACATATTTTCTGGAAGGACAGTTGGCATGGCTTAGTATTTTCTTATCCCCTCTCCAGTGGCTGATTTGATGTGACCAAAACCAGTTTTGTGGGTTTTTGACTTTAATGGCACATCAAGGAAGAGAAGGAATCAGCCAGGTCTCCAAGGACACATGGAGAAATATGTCCTATAGAGGAGCTTTCAAAATTTCACACACTGTAGCAGCTATAGTTCTTTCCTTCTGTCATTTAGTGTAATTGCTTCCCCAGTGCCTGTAAAGAGGAATAGGAAACACGCTCCTTAGCTTCTTCCTATGCTTTTTATCCTTCTCCTGTATATATTTGTACTTAAAATTCAGATTCATCTCTAGAAAAGCTGTAGTACTTACATTCTGTAAGTGCCTGGTAGTAACAGTTCCGGCATATCATCACTGTATTTTCAAGGGTGGAAAAGACAAAATTCAGTATAAAAAGAAGTGCCGTCAGGTCATTTAATGCACTATGTGAGATTAAAAAAAATAGCATAAATGGTGTCCTGTCTTCCATCAGCTTGGAAATAGCTGGCTCAAGAAATGCTGCAATGTTTCCAGGATTCACCCTCCCAGGGAACCTTGTGCCCCAAGCCTCTTCATGCTGATCTTACACGTCATGCTCCTACATTAGGCACTTTTACAGACTAACTCTTACTTTTGAGCAGTGTGGACTGAAAAATCAGTCTGAAATATTCAGAGAAAACTGGTTTGAGAGGAGGCCTGTAAGTATCAAGCACCATAGATATGATTTATGAATTATTTAACATTGAAGGCAGCCAAAGAAAACAATACCACACAGAAACACCAGGTGGAACTAGGAGCAGAGGAAAGAAGGAAAGAAAAGAATCCTCTTTACAGTTTGCAAAGTTTCCTGAAGAAACACTTCTTGCAAATGCAGTCTAACTACAAAACTACTTATTCACTTGTAATTTACTAATGATCAACTTCTCTGGATGCATACAAAATTTAACAGGCTGATTGGCTCTTTAAAGCAAAGGAGCAAACAGAAATAAATAATATGATAACTCAGCCTAATATGACAGCCCAGCTTGACACCTCTCCTTGCATGCAAAATTTGGTGGCAAGCTATAAGCCATCCTCATATTGTGCTCTTATTACCTGCTTTGTATTTTTTTAAGAAAAGCTGAACACTTGGTGGCTCTTGCTGAGGTAAACAGCAAGTTGTGGTTGCTGACTGCTTTTGTAAATGAGGTTTTAAATTCAACAAACTCTGTCAAAATAGCAGAGGAAATGAATCAAAGAGTGAAATGGCGCAGTGTCTCTTGAGGAAATAAAAAATTCAGCTGACCCGAACTATCTCAATAGCAAGAAAAGAGGAGGATTTTTTCCTTCTAGAGACCAGTGCAATGCAACTCCCAATGGATCAATAACTACCCCCTAATATGAACTTAAACCTTGAATAGGAAATCACCTTCAACTGTGAGATGCTGCCTACACATTTAGCAGAAGGCAAGGAGCCAAAGATAATCCTGAAGCTAAGTTTTGGTGCAGCCTCCGCTTCTTGCCTCATTGAGAGCTGCCAGAGGAGGAGGTACTTTGTGGTGGTAGCTCCAAATCACCTCTGGCTTCAGTAAACAGGAAAGGTGCAGATCCATCTCTGTGTAGCAAAAACATATTAGGAAGTATTTCAGATCTCTATTTTCAGATATCTTTAGCTTTTGTTTCCACAGGAAACACAGTTGCAGATTCTGAGATTTGTAGGACTCAGCAAAATAGGCAATAAAAACTTCCACTGCAGTTCATGTGCCCTGTGCCTATTCTTATAAATTTAAATTAGTTTTGATACCCATTTAGATATCATTGTTAAGCTTCTAGTAATTCCACAAGTTGAAATATTAAAATTTTTTACCATTAAACAATCCAGAATTCATTCGAAGGTTTTGGGGTTTTATTTGTCAATCCATTATGCTCCCAAAGGCACTAATAGCAAACCCTTAAAAATCTTTTTTTTTTTTTCCATCAGAAATATTTACTGGAGAAATTATGTAAGAAATGTATTGCCTGTAAAACAGGAATTAATGAAGTATTCAGTTCCCAGCAATCAAGGTGATTTTCCTGTGGGTGAAGCTTATGTGGAGGCATTCATGTATCCTGGATAAATAAGAGTGATCATTTGTATGGGATTTTCTGTATGAGTACGCCTTTGCAAATCAGCATGCACTCTTCATATGCTTCTCTGGGATTTACCTTCCTTGTGAGCATTGCAATCAGAGCACTCCTTTGCTAGATTACTTACAGAAAGGAAACACAAAAAGGTCGTGGATATAATCAAAACACATTTTCCTTCATTTGCAGAAATGCTTAATATGTACCCAGCTATTTACAAAAAAACAAAAACAAACCAACAACAAAAAAACACCCTACAAAAAACCCACCAAGCCAAAAGGTATTTCTTTCTACTATGTTAATTCTGTGTAATGTTAATTTTCCTCTCTTTATTTCCCATTTGAGAAACCAAATTATAATAGCCTATAACTGGAAGGCCAGTTCATACTGTCTTACTCCTTCTGCAATAATTCACCCTTGTGCAAAAATCATTAATGGGGCCCAGCAGAGCAGCATTTACATCTCATTTGCAGAGCATAAATTATATAGTCCCAGGTATCGCACATTAGGTTTTTCACCCCATAATTTAAAAGTGAACATAATCAATAAAACTACAGACTCTACAGTGTTGCCTTTCCAGATCACATTTGCATGATGATGGTGCTACTGTGTGTTGTAAAAATCTGCACACAGAAGAAATCCTGGTCAAATAACTTTGAGAAGAGATATTTTTCCCCAGACAAAGCATATCATAAACTGTTTTCTCAATAAAATTTGTCTGGGAACTCACCTATGCTGGGCTAATGTAGGTCATAACAGAGGTTTTTCTAACCAAACACTACTTTGCAATAGTCATGTAAGTAATAGCAATTAATAAATATTAAAAGAAAATTATACACTTTGGCCAAAAGTCAGGTGGCTATTGAGAAGCAACACTATCACATGCTTTTTTAGGAAGTCACGCAACAAAAAGGCAGAAAGGCAATGTAATGTGACCTTTGTGATAGTGGGGCCAAGACTGGTTTAATCACTTCATTCATGCTGCCTGTTTATGCAAATGGATCAGCCAAGCACTGTAATATTAATACTAGGAGACAAACTACTATAAATATTTCTGACAAAATGAGCTCGGAAAAGACATAAAGCTTTACTGCTTCCTGCTTTTACTTTGATTTCAACATGCTAACAAATATTAATAATACTCCAAAATGCGGAACTTAAAATATAAAGGTGTCCTCTCAGCTCTCTAAGAGACAGGAAACTGACAGTTTTCCATAAAAGACTGGGACCCTTCAAGGTGTGCTGCCCAGATATGTGTACATGAAGATGCTGATGATATCTAGGTATGTGAGAGAACATGAAAAGAGGCCTGGATGGGACTTTGAGCAACCTAGTCTAGTAGAAGGTATCTCCGCCCATGGCATGGGGGCTGGAAAATAGATGGTCTTTAAAGTCCCTTCCAACCTAAACAATTTTGTGATTCTAAGATTCTATGAACTGCATTCTTCACTGATACAGAGTCTGGAGGCAGGAGGCAGTAGCTAAAACATAGGAGCTACTGGTACAAATCTTTAGAAGTGTTCATGAAATACATTTCAAGCATGCAGTTATTCCAGCCTTGTTTATGCTCAGGCAGAAATCAGTATACATCTCTGAAATGTTGACTTGGCACATCAGTGAGGCATTTTTTTCTTTAGTAGGCACCTGAACATGAACTATCAGTTGTGGAGAAGTGTTGAATAACAGCATGGACTGGTGCTGCCATCAATACATCAGAAGAGTCTGAAGTAGAAACCTGTGCTGTCAGTTCCTGTTCCATTTGGTGGACTCTTAACAAAGTAGCTTCCACCTGTCTTGGATGAAAAGGCCTAAACAGCTAAATTTCTTCCTGGCAAAAGAATAGCAAGGTCTAGCACCTCCATGGAAGTCTTTCTACCAAAAGTGGGGTTCAATTTATGCCCTTCTGTTACCTATTTTTATTTCAGATACTTGTCAGCTTTAGATTTGAAGGAAGCATTGGTGTCTACTTTCACAGAAACATGGATTTGTGTCGTTGGTTTGGGTTTTTTTTACTGTCTTGTGTGGTAAAATGTAATGGAGAAAATGTATTAAGGGGAATCAAAGAGAACTAATGCCTGCAGCAGTTCAATCTCCTTTGGCTAAATCAACAGCTTAAGCAACACTAACACTCCTTTGAAGGCATATCCCTGCCAAAAATGATATGGACGCCTATGTAACCAGTTCCAACAATAGTGAAGAAACGGGATATTTCACAACATGTGCTCAACAACTCAAATAGATGCCTTGCTACAGAGAACATGGTCCACAATTCCCTGTGAGCAGCTGGTACATGCAGAAGCAGCTGCCTGGCTCTGGAACAGATTTCCCACACAACACAAACACATTCCAGCTGTCAACTACTTTTCCTTTGCCCTCCTAAACTCACCCTTAACCCTTCAGACCACCTGCATGGCCTCATCTACCACTGCTTTCCAGTCTAAGGCAGCAAGCACATGCTCCAAAAATCACTCACCATAGCTGTCCCAGCAACAGCCCAGAGGCTGATCTGTAGAAACCATTCACAGGGAGGTTTGGTGTATATCAGCCCCTCACCTCGGTACTGCTACAGAGCTTTGTGAAGAGGCTGGTGTACCAGTGACTGAGAGAAAAGCACATTTTCAGTGCTTATTTCTATGCTTTCATAATACCTAATTAGGTGGCATATAAAGATAATAATGCAATAGACCTTCCAAAAAAGCATTATATATTCACCCCAGCTTTTTTTAAAAATCAGAATCAAGTGCATTCTGCCCTACAAAACAAGTATGAGACTTTTGCAGAATCGTAAGAACTAGCTGTTGCTTGCTGAAAGAGTCGACAATAAGGTTTTGGGGTTTTATTTGTCAATGCAATCACCAACCATATGAAGTTCAACAAGGGAAAGTGCCAGATTCTGCATCTGGGATGGGGAAACCCTGGATGTTCATACAGACTGGAGAATGAGATGCTGGAAAGTAGTACCAAGGAAAGGGACCTGAGGGGGTCCTGGTCAATGGATGTGAGTCAGCAGTGCCCTGGCAGCCAGGAGGACCAACCATGTCCTGGGGGGCATCAGGCAAAGCATCGCCAGCTGGTCAAGGGAGGGGATTGTCCCACTCTGCTCTGCACTGGGGTGGCCTCACCTTGAGTATTGTGTGCAGTTTTGGGCACTGCAATATCAGAAAGTTATTAAGCTCTTAGAGTGTCCAAAGGAGGGCAACGAAGATGGTGAAGGGCCTTGAGGTGAAGCCTTATGAGGAGCAGCTGAGGTCATTTGGTCTGTTCAGCCTCGAGGAGGCTGAGGGGAGACAACTTCCTTGTGAGGGGAAGGGGAGGGGCAGGCACTGATCTCCTGTCTGTGGTGACCAGCGAGAGGACCCAAGGGAATGGCCTGGAGGTGTGTCAGGGGAGGTTTAGATTGGATGTTAGAAAGAGGTTCATCACCTAGAGGGTGGTTGGGTGTTGGAACAGGCTCCCCACGAAAGTGGTCACAGCACCAAGACTGACAGAGTTCAAGAAGCGTTTGGATGATAATCTCAGGCTCATGGTGTGACTCTTGGGGACAGTTCTGTGCAGGGCCAGGAGTTAAAATTGATGATCTCTTCCCACTTGGCTTGTTCTGTGATTCTGTGATTATTTGATTCCTCAAAGCTAAATTTACCACGATTTTTAAATGGCAAACAAAAGGAGAGGAGCATCTGCCAGGGAGAAGAGCACAGCTCAGCCCAGATGAGACCTCTTTCCACAGCCTATACAAAACAGGCTGAGGCTTCAAATATCACTTTGACAAGAGCAATTTTTCATTAGTAAGTCTCAGTGCAAAGCGTGTGACAAATGGGGATATATAAGCTCAGAGGAAACATATCCCAGGAAAACACATGATGTAACCACCAGTGATAAAACCAACCTAAAAAAAAGCTGTGACATCTTAGGTGTCTTACATACACCTGGGTTTCAGGATCTGGTTGTTCTCAGGGAGGGGAAATGGGTGCATCTGTCTGCACACCACAGGGCTATACACAGGCATGGTCATATTTGTGCTGGCAATCTCCCATATGGTGAGGACTAAGCTCCCAGGAAGGCTAAAAGTTTCCTTTAAAAACAGGTTAGACAAATATATGCCATGAACAACATAAGTACAGGTCATCCTGCCTCAGGCAGAGTGATGGAATGAATCACCTCCTAAGGCCTAGTCTGGTCTTGTTTTCTGTGGTTTCTCTGTTAATGCTCAGCGAACTAATGGAATGGTAGAATTTGCAAAGTTTATAATAACCACAGGACTGTGGAGAATACAAGGAAAATAGATGGAGTTTTTTAAAGGAATAAGAAGAGAAATATTAAGGAAATAATAGAGAAATATTAAGGAAATAAGAAATAGAGAAATATTAAGGAAATAAGAGTGGGTCTGCACTTGTAGAAATTGAGGCAATTAGAAAAAGGGCAATGGTCTGCCATTGCACTGCATTTAAGACACCTGTTCACACTAGGAGTTGGATGGGATGGTTGCTCTAGATGGGAGGAGCTGGCTTGTAGTCAGACTGGAGAGTAATCCACTTCAGAACACGTAATATGTGACTAAATGAAAAAATAAATGTTTTGCAAAGAAATCACCACAGCTCTGCATTTTAGGTCTAGACCCATACAACCATGCTGCAAAAGCTGTGGGAGGATCTAGAAGATGTAAAATTATCCTTGAGTTACCAGCCACCAGAAGGTTGTTGGAAATTCCCCAACCTATAAAACTGGTTTGCAAAGAGAGATAGAGCCTACCATGCTAGATACACTCCAATCCAAGTAGTGTCAGAGCTAGAGCCAGCAGACTCTGAGCAGGACTGCACTTGGGGACAAACTAGGTGGGATGGATGGCTCCTGAGCCAGCCAGGCATCTCCAGGGTTGCTCAGAGTATGACTGGGCAGTGTCAGGGTCTCACAGGGACACCCCATAGCTGATTGGCACCTTCAAAGCTGAAAGTGGTTAAAGAGACATCCGTAATGAACTGTAATTTCTATCCTTCTCCAAAGTCAAGTTACTACAGAAGATCTTAGAAAGTTTCTAGCTGCATTTTATTGCCACTTAAGATTCATCAATATGTTTTGTCCTGTTGCATAAAAATATAAATGTTTTGATGAAGAAATAAGGCTTTTGCTAAGGAGGACAGAAATGAAGTAATTACAATCGATGAAGACAGGACTCTTTTCCACTTTCAAAAAGGTGGTGGTGGTGGGAAGCCATTTCATAACACTAGCAAATGCTACTAGCTTTGGGCATCATTTTGTCAGGGGATCTAAATTTCACAAGTATCTTTTTTTGGAAGAAAAGAGTCTCTTTATGATATATGATGCTGCTAAAAATAGTGAGGCTGAAGACAGGCACTTTGCCTCAGGTAGCAACCCAGCAGCACTGAGTCAGAGTGACATTTTTTAAAGAATCAGACAAAATTCGTGGGAAGTGCTCGCTACAAACTTCTTAATGCCCTGAGTACTTGGAAGATGGACATGGATTGTGTCTTAAGATCATCTTCCTTACAGTGCCAGAAAGCAGTGTTTATGTCAGCAGTCTCTGCTTTCAAATGAAGCAGAAAATCACCATAAAAAGAAGTTCATGAAAAAGGGAGTCCAGCATCCTGCACCAATGTTAGTTCTTGATCAACACTCCTGACTCTGAGGGTCTTTTTATCTTCTTTTCTCTGTTATTTGTATGGGTGGTAGTAGAGGAGAACTGGGCTGGATGGGAGCTGCAGGGTCACTGAATCCTGTCCCCATTGACCACAACAGAGGTTTCAATCAAAGGACCATTTCCCATGACAGGAAAAGACCAATTTTGATACCTTTAATGCAGCAGAGAAAAAAATAGGAGAAATTGAGAATATTTCCAATTCCAACAGCCACAGGATATCCCATGGATGCTTCAAGGGGGATCATGGTTTGTATTGTGAATAAGGGACATACTCTGCTCCTCCCCATCAAACCATCCAGCAGGATGACACTTTTCTGACCATAGATCACAAATTGCCTTAATTATCAGCATGTGAACTGGACAGGCAATGTCTGCCTTAACAAGTAACAAACTCAGTAAATATGGTTTTGTAGAGCAAAACCACAGATGTTGGGGACCTGCCATTGACACTACACAATTGAGGGGTGATAACTGCTAGTCTGATTCCCAGGACCACATGGGGCACTTTAGGTGTGCAACTGAGACATATCCAGTTTAATCTCCTTCAGGGAACCCGCTTCACACATCTCGTGGCTTTGCTGTGGTGCAACCTATGCTGCAGTGAATGGGGACCACGAGGACCACTACTTCAAGACTACATTCCCAGTCTGAATTAAAATTCTGATGTAGATGCACCTGCTAATGTCTCACCTGAGAGTACTACTCCACCAAGGGCATGTTTGTGCCCTCTCTCCCATCCTCTCAGAGAGGGTGTGTGCCAGAAACAGTTGGCTACAAGTTAGGCACTTAGATTATAGAAAGGAATTCCTCTTTGTGCCTTATAGGTGGACACCCAGAAAGAAATAATATTAGGTGAAATGATGCAGAGAAGCAGCAGAAAAACATTAGCTCCTCTTGCAGGTATCAGCATATCACAGACCTGTCTCCAGTAATTCTCCCTTTCTTTTTGCAGCTCTTGCTGTGAGAAGTGGCTAGGAGGGATGTGGAGCTCTTTGATGAACAGCAAACGGGAAAGCCCAGAGTAGTTCAAAAAAGCTCTCAGCGCTCCTAATAGCTGAGTCTTGACAAGCCCCTCTCCTTTCAGACTCCGAGGACTCCATCAGATACCAAACTTCAGGGAAATGAGCTTGTGCAGGTCATCTTCATTTTATTTTGAGACAATAGGGCACATGTCTTTCAGAGATGTGCTTACTTTCTGTCACTTACTGAGTCTGTAGCTTCATGAAGGGAACATGCTTTAGACTTAGGTAACCCACTTCCAAACTTCATGGGCTGGAGACAGTAGACTGCAAAGCCCTCTCCACCCCTGGATTTTAGACAGAAAAAAGAAAATCCTGTCACACTTTATGCAATACAAACAATAGAAAATAGTTAACTATTTCATCTCTTCTTACGTAGTTCTTAGGTTATTTCTTATATACAAAAATATGTCCTCCAGTGGGATTAAATAGCATCTAGAAGTGCAGACACAGAGTATACCACTGATGAAGAGTTACAGAATTTGCATGAGAGACCTGTGTTTGCCAAGAAAATTCAGGCTGATGCACATTCAAGGAACTAACATCTAAGAAAAAGGACATCATTTGTTGTCCCAAAAGTCAAAAGAAACATACATGTACAGGTTTTAGTGCTATTCTTACATCCAGTTCTAGAAGCCTTTCTTTACCCATGTATTTCATCAGCACCCATTTATCACCACTACTGACTGAAATGGTCCTAATGATAAATGGCTTGTTACACAAAAAACAGTTGAGATGGAATTAGTGACATTAAGCATTCCTCATAATTTAAATTATAATAAATCTTCTTTCTTTTAAAGTTATTTCTTTCAGTAATCCGTTCTGACCTTATTATCTCCTGAACTAGATTTAGTGACATTAATATACTTTTTACTATTCCAATTATGGTCCACCTTTCTCCATAGCTGTGTATTTCATTTAGTAAAGGAGAGTATATTAACTTCCATAGAAGGATATTACTTAATTTCACAAGAAACCTTTCCATGGTTTTATGAGGTAATAAAAAAGCTTAATTATTGACAGTTATTGATAAAGTTAAAAAAAAGTCTTGATGAAAGGTATGCCTTTTATAGGAACCTGTTAATTTCTGTACTTTTCAGTTCAAAAGCCTGCTAACACTCCTTTTCATATATACTTGCTGTTCTAAAAATCTTAGAATTTATCAAGAAAAAAAGAATTATGACATCATCTGAAGAATGTAGAATTTGTACATCTAGCTTCTTATCATTCACATACTCATACACAGCAAATTAATAAACAAATTGACTTTCAAAAAAACCCTAATGGTTTCAGAAGACTTGTATCTACTAGATTTATTGCAGGTAATGAAGATTTATTGAATAGAACTTGTTATCGGTAATGAATGCTTTTTCAATTAATATTGTGGGAGCAGAAATTGCAAGGTAAAAATATCTAACCACAGAATGAATGGGCTTTTGAGTGGCAGCCCTTGTGTATGGCTGCTGCCATGAAGGCAGAGCTCTCTGGAGAGAGGTCCAGATCCAGCAAACTCTTACTGATTCTACTCATAACAATTTATTCTCTATGTATCTCTCTGTATCTGATACCTAATGCTAGCTTTACAGGAAATGTAATGAGGCTGGTAATGTACTTCATCTGCCTTTTGATAACACTGTGCTTGAGAGAAGAACATTACAAAAGGCAAAACCATTATTATGAGTGGCTTACATAGCCTAGACCTGAAAGGCCATAATCTAGATAATACAGTTATTTATTAAAGCCAAAAAAACCCCACCAACCATCAAAAACATTATCCTGGAGAAAATGTAGTATCAGGGCCAAATCCTAGAGATTTTTTTATTCTGTGCAGAATCTGCTGAAGTCAAGCTATTAATGATTTATAACAAAAGGTTGCTACGTAGTATTTTAATCAAGCATCACAAAAACAACTTAAATACTATTAAAGAAGACTTGTTTGCTTCCACAGCTATACCTTGCACTAAAACTAAACTAATGACAGTGAACCCATTTCCCTTCAAAAGAGGTACTGAAAAGGGATCATGATCAGACACCCAGCCTATGGTGTGGACCCAAATCCTGCACTCCAGCATGGCCCAGAATCATGGTGCATCCCAGACAGCCCACATGTGCAACCAGTGAACTTTGCACGAGCAGATATTCTCTCTTTGAGGCCATAGAAATGTTTAGTTGGGCCACCAAGCTGGTTTGCAGCTTATTATTGAAGGATATAGCACAACAGTGTTGTCTTCTCCCAGCATTCCTCTTTCCTTTATTTCATTAATTTAATAAGAGGTGGCCTGAACTTTAAGACCTAGACCAAGATTCAGTTTTCCCATTACCCATGGCACTGGATTTGACAGAGCAGTTTCAGCCCATTTCTACACCAGTTTTCACTAAAAGCAGCCCACAAAACTGGAAAAACACGTTACTGTACCACAGTATTTTGGTGTGTTATGGTTAAAGAAAACAGTTGAAAGGCCATGGATATATCCTAAAGAGTGGGAGAAGAAGCTGCATCTGAGCATCAGCCACACTTCACCTTCTCATATCACATTTTGTGCATGAAGTGTCTCGAAAACTGCAGGGGATGTACAGCTCATGTTGTGCTACAGAGGTGGCTGATTTCACCCCAGCACACAGGGCAACTTCTCCTGTGACAAGGCTTAGAGGAATGGCACAGCATCCACAGAGTGTATCCACACCATTTTCTTCTGGAGCACTTCCTAACCCCAAAACCACCTGGGTCAGCATTTTGGACAGCTGATCCAACCAAAAAGCCTGGCCTTTATCCTGCCACACATTTCTGCTCACTCTGCAGGTACTATAATGACGTGTAAGAGCAGAGAGCTACTATAAGTCATCTGTATGGGTGCCACAGAACTTGTCACTGGTTAGCATAACATAATACATATCACATACTCAACACTGCAGTCCTACTTCTCTGTATTAATATAAGCCTTAGGCCACATGAACACATTATTCTCTGATTCTTAATTTCTAAACCTACTAAATTTTCAGGTCTACATCTTAACAAAATGTACACATGAAATGCAATTTCTAAACCTACTAAATTTTCAGGTCTACATCTTAACAAAATGTACACATGAAATGCACAAAATATGTATTTTATACCTCCAGAATCCTTAGCTTCTGGAAGGTATCAACAAACCAATTAAAACTAAGCCAACCAAAACCAAGAGCCAGATTACTGAAGCAGGTTATCTAACACATTAACTTCTCTTGATTTTTTTGGATAAAAGACCAAGAAAATGAAAATAGATTATGGGGCTATAATTGCTGCCTTACATGTAATACAGTAGTGAGAGAAACCAATTTAGAAATAGTTTCTAAATTTGATTTCTAATTTTAAGATTGATTATGCAATCCTCATCATTTATTTATTTATTTAAAGTTATTTATTAGTCATTTTAGCACTAGAGGCAATGCCATTTCTCCTGTGGGCAAACTTCAGTGTAGGACTCACTGAAATATTTATGGAACGAGGTATGTACTTCATCTCTGGAACATGTAAAAATGTGCTTTTCAAAGTGGAAAACAGCAGATACTCCAAGTGCCTGATTTCATCAAATGCACTGAACATTCACTTAAGCCATACAGATTGAGATAGTGTATATACATATAGTTACAATAACTACCTCTGTAGTATACTTACAGATGTAACAAACTGTTCAGGATGAGAATGAAGTGAAAGCATGGTTTCTTTAGAAATTGATTTTAATTATAATGACACTCCTTGTGCGTTTGTTGGCCTGTGTTTGCTATAAACTTGCCATGCCCTTTTTGGTTTTCTTTGCCAGCTGCTGTTTCCTGCTCCGGTCTAGACGTAACTGTGCTTTGCTCAGCTATAAAAATAGCTTGACTTCTCAGAAATAGCATCTTTTCCTTCAAACACAGAGGTGACAAAGACTTCTATGTTCTGCATTTTGACAACAAAAAAAGAAAGAAGAGGAAAAGTAGCCCACAGAGGCTCAGAAGTGCCAAAAAGAGTTCAAAGGTAAAACTGTTTTAAATAGGGAAGATTGTTTTTAGCCCAAACATTTTCATTGTGCTTCTCTATCAAGTAGAAAATTTACATGAAGTGACATTTTAGTATTGTTATTTTTCATGACAGTTCCAGAAGAAGGGAAAACTCAGAGAGGCAGCAAGAGGAGTACTCTCTAGTTTCACTTAAGCATTATTGCTAATTAATTTAACCAGATTCAGTTTTAAAGGTTTTATTACACACTTCTGTCACTTTTTCTGAGAGGGGAGAGATAAGGGACCAGACAAAGTTGTGGACAGACAGTTCCTGAGCATGTATGGGAATTCACGGGGCCATTGGTGATTATTTGACACACAAAGGTACAAAACACTCTGTTGAACCACTGCAGCAGGATACAAGACTGCAAGTCAAGGCCCAATAACCCACCATATTAATCAACTGTGCTCCATATGCTCTGTATAGATCTGTTGTGTTTGATATCAGAATGGATTTTAGTGTAGGGAGTTGAAAGTAAATAGCGTGCACTCTGCCCTGGTGTTGGCACTGTCCCTTGAGGAGGACATCAGGGAGAGAGAAGGATGAAGAGCTTGTACCTTCAGAAGATTTCACTGCCTAGGAGACTGGTAATGAGTGACATACATTTACTCCACATCCTACTGAGGCAATTTCTCCCTTCCAATAAAAGTCTTATTTTATAAATACACTTAAGACTTTTTCTCTTAAATGAGGAGAGGTAAGGAGAAAGCCAGAATAGGTGGAGACACAAGAGGAGATGGGATCTCTAGTCACTGTCCAGAGAAAGCTATCTAACTTCAAGTGCCAGCAGGAGAAATGCTGTGTACTCAGTGTGTACAGTCTAACTTACTGCTACTGAAAGCCATTATTAACTAGGAGAGAGGGAAAATGGTTTGGCTGCATCTTTTGGAATGAACTCCAACTGGGTTCTTGAAGAAGGCTTTCTAAAAAGTGTGTCACTACTTCCTCCTGATTTTTTTGGTGTCTGTACTCATTAATAAAACGTACGAAAAGAGAGGGAGCTGCAACAATCATTTGCAGAGTGCTACCAGATTCAATGACCTTTCTCAAGTCAGTAGAAATGTACCAGAACTGGAGATGCATTACAGACTCACCCAAAGCCTTTGATATATTCCAAGTCCAGGGATGTAATGGTTTAAGCAGTTTATTAATTTAAATTCAGGGACACAAGACCAAAACAACTGTAATAGAGAGATAAAACTGAAGGAAATACATAAATAAATATTATATATATATATATATTTATATATACATTTAATTGTAAACAGTAAAACAAGACAGGGAAAAAAGAAAAATAAACCAAAACCAACTCACAACAATTATAAAACTAGAACAGCTTGAAACAAATAAATGTCCCCCTTTTTTTCCCTATGCCCTTGGTGCAACTACTGCGGCCAGCAGGGGGAACCTGGATGGTAGTAGGGCAAGTTGAGGAGCTCTCTGAGAGCCAGTTGAACGTGGTGCACTCCCCACAGGGGCTCCTGAGAGCTAGGCAGGGGTTGAGGGTTTCTGTTTTTAGGAAACTGGAGAGCANGAACAGCTTGAAACAAATAAATGTCCCCCTTTTTTTCCCTATGCCCTTGGTGCAACTACTGCGGCCAGCAGGGGGAACCTGGATGGTAGTAGGGCAAGTTGAGGAGCTCTCTGAGAGCCAGTTGAACGTGGTGCACTCCCCACAGGGGCTCCTGAGAGCTAGGCAGGGGTTGAGGGTTTCTGTTTTTAGGAAACTGGAGAGCAGCGGGTAGGATCCTCTCAGGGGCAGAGATAGTGAAGTGGATGCAAAAGTGGGAGCTGCGATGACCACGACGACGAGTCTAGGGAGGTCCTCTCCGTGTCCTCGGCGAGTCCAGAATGGCACATGTCCAATTGCTGCACCTGTTTTTAAAGGGTCCCTGTCCTCTCCCCAGAATTCTTTGTGACCCTGCCTGTGTAGTTCTCTGAACCGCCCTCTGTTCCGCCCCACCTCTGCTCGGTTCCCATGCGCGGAAAACAGCCCGTCCTGGCTCCAGCCACGTGGTTCACCTGTCTGGGGACACTCCATACCTGTGTGCGCCGTGGCACCGGACATCCAAGGACATCACTGATCTGTCATTGCTGACTCTCGGGTGGCCGAACGCCACCCATCCCTGACCAGGCTCAGCCCCGCCAGCGGCTCGGGGCAACGAGCCCCAGCCTGTGCCCGGCTCCCATGGCGAGGCCACGGGAGAGAGGCCAGCGGTGACTGCTCGATGCTGCCTGCTCGTACCTGCGGACCCGCCGAGCTCGCAGCACACCGCGATGGCCACAGCTGGTACGGCCCCCGCTGCTCTGGGGCTTCCTCCAGACCTGCGAGGCCCCGCTCCCCGCTGGCAGCCGGCACCTGCTCCCCGCCCCGGGACACCAAGCCCACCGCTCCAGACCCAGGGCTGGCAGGAGTGGGTGGCCCTCACCTCGTCCTCCCACTCTCCATCCCCCGGGCAAGAGGGAAGAAGTTTTAAACACATCGTTACAGCCGCAACAAGGAAGCATGTTGGAAGTTAATTCATAGAGATGTACCCGGGCTAAGCCGTGCCAGGAGAGAGATGTCCTCTTTGTGAAAGTCAGACCTGTCTTCTCATCAGCCCATGTCACTCAGCTGGCCATTGCACAGGGAGCACAACGATCAGCGTTTCCTCGCTGGAACGAAGTCCACAAGGCACAGTGGAGACCAACTGGGAATGGGCAACTGGATGCTATAGAGCGGTGCTCGGGCTTGAGTGCTGAAATTAAGGGTGATACTTTTGCCAGCCTCTTGCCTGCCATATGTAAAATAGAAAACTTCCTGAGCCCATCCTGCACAAAGTATAGTCACTATTTGGTCTCTGATGGGAAAATGTTATCATAAGCAAAGGGTGATAGGCCAAGGAAGACTGATAATACTTCTTAGTCTCCCCACCTTCATAATTACAATGGGAAATGAAAAAAAGGATTTAGATTGTATTGAAAGAAAAGGCACCAGGGCCATGATTTAATTTTTGAGTCGTCACAGAAATTCTCTGAAAAATTCAGTTACAGTGACATAGATCTGACACAGGGTATATTATTATAACACCCCAGAGAAGGTCAATAAAGTATATATTGTAAGGTCTCCACAAGATTTCACCAGGACTATAACATACATAGGTCCATTGCTTGACATATTTTGCAGGTGCTCTAACTTAATTTCCAGGGATGCCATCATATAATTATCAAAGATGATTAAGTTTTACACCCCCAGATCTTGCAGGTTAAATCTACAGAGAAAGAGTTCAAACATATTCTATAAAGGTGAAGATGTAATCGAGCTCTGAGGAGTGAATAAATAAATCCTTCCATGCAAAAATGGAGAACATATCTACCAACAGACCAGAATATTTACGATGAAGTTAATGTCATATGATGAAAAGACCAACTTAAAGTATTGCAAATTTTCAGGTATTTCACAGAACCTTGGCTTTTAACCACTTACCAGATGTAAAACATCTACAGTCCTTTAGATGCAGAATCTCTTCCCACTGAATGACATTTTCACCTTTACAAATGCAGATGCATCACAGTGACAATATTGTATGTGTGGGACAGATTTTCCCTCCAGCACTCACTGTTGGAACGGAAAATCTACAAAATTTTTGTATATTTAAATTTACCATAAGTTCACAAGGAAAAAATCAGACTGATTGTTGGCATATTTTGTGCTTACTGCCATCTGACATGCCATCAATATCTGGGGTATCTGAGTGGGACTGGTAGTTGTGACAGAAGACTTGTGCAAGGTCAGGTCCTTCATGAAGTAGCAGCTGAAGGCAGGGAGGCATGGCAGGATCTGAAATGACTCTAGACTCTTTATATTTTAGTAATTTTTTTTTTCTTGAGGGGTTATTGAGCTGCACAGTTTTATCCAGTGCCTGCCAAAGGACCCAAGTGTTTTGGTCAATGGGATAGGTCACAAGAGTTTTAATCATCAGCCTATGTGGATCAGAGACTTAATGCAGGACCATCTATTTCTGTCTATACCTTTTGTGTGGTAAGGGAATAAATTAAGAATTGATGACTGTGGTAACCTTACCTTGAAAAAATGTGGTGGGAATAGGTTATCAGGAGATGATAAAAACAGGTAGGAGTTTGCAGAGGCTAAAAAGACTGACCCACCAGTGACCAGAGATGACCATGGATGATGATGATAGCTTTCCTTTATGCCTATTTGAAGATAAGAGCCTAGCCGATGTCAATGAACAGCATGCACAGAAAACTGAGGAAAATACCTCATATTCAGAAATTTCATGCCATAATATCCAGTTCTTTAAGTCGTGTCTAAAATGTCTGCCACTTTCTAGTCAGAAGAAGACTCCTGGCTGTTCCAGGTGGTTATACCAGAGTGTAGGGTCTGCCATCCCCCTTTTGACTTCCTAGCACAGCCCCGGGCTGTTGGAACATCATCACAGCTATACAGCCTGACCCAGGCCCTTGGCAGCCCTGATCAGGTTTGCTTTCACCAAAAGCCTTTTCTTGGACCGGCCTCTGATGGTTCATGAATTTCCTTGCAGCAGCTGTGTCTGCTGCATTCATGATGTGAGGCAAGGGGAAGATGTTTAGAGCTTCTGGGGGAAATTATGGAAAATGCAGGTTTTGTAGTTAAGAGTAGGTTTCTTTGTGGATTTAACCAGAGCACAGCTGGTACTGTTTGGATGAGGCATTTCTGAGAAAATGGCTAATTAATCATTGCTAGTTTCATTCAGACTGTTTATATTTCAGCTTATTGTACTACAGTATAACTCTGATAAAGTAGAGATGTTAAGGGCAGTTCAAACTGTTCACAGTATAAACTAGGACTTCGGGGAGGGGTGGGGTTTATATCTTGTAACACTGCTTCTGCCTCTGGTAATATGTGGATATAATCTATGTAGCAAACCCCATTCTGCTGTAAACTCTTTATTGATGTTGGACCAGCATTACAATTCCCAGTGCCACCTCAGTTCTCCTTCTTTTGGCATTAACTGCAGTCATTATCTGAATGATTTATTTCATTGCACCGTTCAGCAGGGCTCTGTGCACTACTTTCCAAGTTTATGCACTTCCCCAGTCTTCCACACCCTCTCACTCCAGTGAGTACCTGCATCTATTGGCTTGCCCCAATGTCCCCTCCACTAAAATTTCATTCCATTTCCATCTTGCTCCACAGCTTCCATTACCAGTCTTGCTATCCAGCTCCCAGTCCCAGTTTTTCCCTCCCTCCTTAGACTCCAATGTTTCCTAACCAGGTCTTTCTCCTAATGAACTTTACATGCCCACCCCTCACCCACTCTGAATTCAAACCATCATTTTTCTAGGCTTCCCAAGCACTGGCGAGGTTGTTGAATTTGCTGAGCATTGTCTTCCAGTGCTGGAATACTCCTATTCTTATTACCTTAGAAAATGGGATTTGAAGTGTGGTATCCAGGAAGGGATGGAAATGCCTATCTTACTTTAAAGAAAGAGGGTACAAAAATGTTCAGGAAGACCAAGAATACCCAAAAGTAAAAAATATTCCTGAAATTTTTAGAAAATTAACAGACTGGGAGTGATTTGTAACTGTATATAAAAGAGGAGCTGTATTCCTAGTGTTCCGAGAGTGGCTGTTCATCAAGAACCTCAAAATATGCCAGTCACTGACTAAGCCTAACAGTGCTGCTACAAGGAAACCATAGGCTCCATCAAGCCAGCAAATCACAAGCTGCAGAGGTAGATGCAGAAGCCAGAGTTCTCATTTCACAGGGTACTGTGAAGGACTAGCTCAGAAATATCATGGTAGAATATTTAGTGTTTGTATTCATGTGAAAGGAGCATAGAAAATTGCCTGCAGTGTTTACCTGGGTATTCTTTTGCATGCTCCCTGAGTGTCAACATAACGTGTAGATATGTTTAAATTAAATAATATATTTGTGCATGCAAATAATGTTTATTACATGTAGGCAGAAGCCTCCTTAGATGTTGTATGTGTAATTTAAGAAGTAGCTTTGAACATTTGGCCCTGTATTTGCCCGAAGGAAAGAAATTCAGTACATTAAGATTACATTCTTCTATGCCCAACCTTTGCAGTTCATCGAGCATGTTGGGTCACTGACTCTGCTAAGCATTTAAATTAACTTTTCTTAACAATTACAGTAATTATGTCTCTCCTAAATTACAAATTAAGATCATCTGGATGCATTATAGAAGCAAAAGTGGTATTAGCAGGAGTGAGAGAAAAAAGTTTACAAAGTCTTCAATTATTTGTAATTTTACAGACAAGTTCGTGTTTTTGCAGACCAGGTTGTGCTATTGCTGTGGGTGTGTAGAGTGAGCTGTCTTGGCAGCACATCCTTGCCACTGTCTCTGTTCCTATTTCTCTCTTCCTGCACTTTGTGTAGTGTCTTTGGCTGTCTTAAGGTCTTTGTTAGGTACGCCGAAGTATTGGTGTGAGTTTGCCACGGATTAAACCTCATCTATCCATACAATTTATTGATGCCTTCTGCCTCACTGCATCTCTGAGCATTTGATTGACTAGTGAGCTGTTGACTTGCTCCAGATGTAAGTCATGATATGGATCAGTATGTAAAACACTAAGATAATAGGGAGAATTTGGCTTAAATACAAGCTTGAGCTTTAAGTGAATGTGGGAGTATAGGTAGAGCCATAAGTACGCAACTAGTTCAGACATCTTGTAAAATTCGGGGTAGGCCAGTATAATATTTGGCCAGCAAACAATTAATTTGGCCTGTCGATATTTGTGGTTCAGAGAGTAAAACATCTGGGAACTATGGCAACAGGAAGGTGAAGGACACAGGAACATTGCAAATAGAGTGGGTGGAAAGAATGAAAGGGGCATATTGCAGGCAAAGAAATTAATTTCAGATGATTAACAGAAGAGTACTGCTTTCTACCATGAAAGATATAAAAAAGAAGGGATGCATCTCACACCCTGTAATCTGTAGAAATAAAATGTCCAAAGGAGACCCTGGGGACAGCTTACAGTATTTACAGTGAGAAGTCAGTATGAAGGTAAATCAGCCAGTATGGATGCTGAAGTAAGTGCCATAAGTGAGGTCTATCAGTTCAAGCTATGTCACTGTGCACTAGGTATACCTCCTGACCCTCATTCGTTCTTCCCAAGTTTAACACTATGTGAATATATTTTCAGAGTCAGTTCAACCAGACTGGATCCCACATCTTTCTCTGTGGGCACAAGATCTTAAGACATCTGTGCAGGCTGCCAACACTGAGATGCTTTCCAGTGTTGTTGAACAGTACTTGCTTTAACAGTAGCTCATGAGCTTCATGGATACTATTTGTATGCTCACTGATGCTACTGAGGAATCTTGCCCAAAGCAATCAATATCACAGGCTAGAGAATGCATAAAAAATGCATTGGTTCAAAACAAAATCCCTGGCTGTTGCCAACACCTTGATCCAGTTCTCTCTGTCTCCCTACATTAGTTTAAAAGAAAAAAAAAATCACACTATGAACCCACCCTTTAGTTTAAAAGAAAAAAATTAATAGCCTTCAACCAGTGAGCAGTGAAAAAGCTTGGTGAAGCTCTTGGTGTATGTCCCCACTTTAATTCAGTACACTGAATATTGCGTTGTTAGCTGTGCTAGAAAGGGCAAAAACACACATCCTTCTCACACTTCTACATATGCCCTCCTTCCTGAGGATATTTTCACAGGAATTAGCATTTTAAAACAACCCTGAAAAAGATTTGGATTTCTTTTTGGAGAGGATCCCAAGCAGCTCAATTGATTCATTATTGTAGTGGTTTTGAACCCACTTTTATCACTAAGGGGCGTGTGCAACAAAGATGACGTAAAACTGAACAAAATTAGCAGCAGGGGAACAGTTATTACTTGGGGTTCAACTAGGAAAAAAGGAACAGCTTATGAGGACTTAAAATTTTACACAGAGAAACACTTGACACGCACAAAACAAAAAAAGGGAGAAAAACTAAAAAACCAAACCAAACCAAAAACAAACAAACAAACAAACAAAAAACAAACAAAAAACAAACCCAAACTGCTTTTCAAGCTAGGTGACTAGTCGAGAAAACAGAGGGAGGAGTAGAGAAGCTGTCTCT
>VXBA01002921.1:0-105586 GCA_013399895.1 Serilophus lunatus | reverse complement strand
GCGAACCACGGCCCACCGGGACTGGGAAGAGGGGAACACACCTGGCAAGTCCCTGCTTAGTTCCACGGCTCCGCTGGGAGCCGGGGCCAGTTTCGTTTGCTGTGCCGCCTTGCCACTGCTGTTCTGAGTCCTGATCCAGTACGTAGGGAATGACAACGGCGACGGAGCTTCGCAGGTTTGCAGACACCAAGATCCCAGCCCCCTTTCCCTTCTTAAGGAAAAACAGGATTTTACACGGGCAAGGCAAGTGGGCACCCCTTACACACCCTCCCCAAGCCCCAAGGACCCCCCCCAAGACCCGAAGCCCCCCCGACACCCCCAAAAGAGACCCAGCACCCCTCAAACCCCTACAATTATAGGAACTAAAGGCAAGGTAGGGAAGATGTGTTCTGGCCTAAGAGAGATGATGAACTGCTTCAGAACAAGCAGAACTGGGATCTTACCCCTGAGCAAGCACATAGTCTTACCATTCACCTTGAAAATGGAAACAAGAAAGATATCTGAAGAACAGCCTGTGGGTAGTAGATGATGCAGATGGTGGTGTCACTCATGACTCGACTACCTGCTAACCTTGAATCACTTGCACTTGTATGGAAGTATTATTGCCTATTATTGCAAGGCTGGGTTTGGTCTGTTTAACCAGATGACAGTTTGAACTTATGTATTTTAAAGGTTAGTAACATACCACAGTCGTATATTGCAGATGATACAATACCATATTAAAGTATTCATCAAATCTGCAAACCATCTGCATTCATGAAGGCAAGTAATCTGCCAAGGAATAAATTATAAGGAAAATGGAAATTCATTGCAATATGTTTGAAAAATGTATTACAGGCATGTATTTGAAAAGCATCCTGAAGGGTTCCTCTTCATACAAGCTTCCTAGATTAAAGATGCATTACATATATTAAGAGTAATAAAAGTGTAAACAACTTTTAGGGATGAGAATTTAAATTCTACTAACACTGGACAAAGAGCATGGACATTGTTTGGGCAATGAATGGAATGTGTTATTCAACTAGACCCAGAAATTAGTTTTAGTCAGTTTTCGACCTAAACCTTTTTGATTTTTTTCCACTACTTAAGTGACAAATTGTGACATCAATGTGGTTAGTTCTAGACACAATTTTATAATCCAAATTTCAATTAGACCTTGGTTTGAACTAATGGCTTAAATCACCACCAATTTAGAAACCTCATTTTAAAAGATGCTTAAAAACCTTATACCATTCAAGCTGTCTTTGTGATTTTTTATTAAAGTCAGGTATCATCATGTATTTTATATCAAAAAACCCTATGATGACCAAAATTATAACAAGTGCTTACAACACTGCTCTTGATACCTTTTCTAAGTGATTTCTCCAAGTGAGAATACTCCAGGATTTTATTCAATGTTTATATACAACACAGAAAAACAGACTCCAAGCTGAAAGCCTCCTGTTCTATTCTAAAACCAAGGCATTTACAGGCTCAGGACATGCTTGAAATATCTACAAAAAATTCTTGCAAGTTAGTTCACTTTTTAGATGACTAAATGGCCTTAGTATCCTGTAGCTATTTGAAGAGGATAAGTGTTAACTAAAGAATTCTCTCACATATCTCCTTATGACTGTAACAGTGAAATATATGCTTTAATATGCTGGTGACTACTGCTCTTGCCAGGTGACAGAGCTTGCTGTGGTCAAGCTTCAGATAACTTCTGAGAGATGCAGCCTGATCCATCAAAAGTGGTTTGTGTGCTAACAGAGTATAGGAAGTAATCACATGAGTATGATGGCTGGAGACCAACTTTGCCTGACAGGAAAGGATTACACAACATAAGGCAGAATTAGGCACCTTAAACAGAGTTTAAGGACTTACTCAAATTACTTTGCAAGTACAAAGTACGGTATTCTGTTTGATTGTATGCTAATGTCCTGTGCTTTTTACTAGAGTTTGCCTACTTTGCCGCAATAGCTAAACAAAAGTAAAGACAAAGAGATGCAGAGGCAACTCTCACTATGGACTTCTGGCTTTGCCATGATAATTCTGGTCTTGTACTGTGTCCCCTCTTCCCTTTACAGTCATACATGTGGATATGTAGGTGTCAAGCCATGGATATACATATGGGCACAAGAAGCTTGCAAATTTTAATTTCAGATCTTAAAAGGAAAAAAAACCACTGAAAAAATAACAATTATCCTTTGAAGTTATATTGACCTTTGGTCGTTCCCAATTTTCTCCCTCTCTCCCTCTGCAAGTTTTCCCTCATCTTTTTCTTCTTGCTAATTCTCATAACTTTCTTCTCCTTTTATGCTAATGTTCCCATCCTTCTAGCCTGCTTGTCCCCTTCTCTCCTTTGTTCCCTCCAACCTAACCATTGCCCTGTGCTCTCCTTGCTTCCTTTCCTTCTTCTGTCTCCTCCCTGCACTCTCATTCATGTCTCTTCCTAGATCTTGCATTCTTCCTGTGCACCAAAGATGGGCCATTACAAGCATGGGAGGAAGATTTCTTTTCCTTACAGATTGACACTACAATGCCAATAACACTAACAAGAATTACAGGGGGAAAAGTTTGTTCAGTTTCTACAGTGTTGGAGCACATTCACTGCAGAAAGGAAGTCTGGAGAATTTAATAGCTCACTTTTCATTGTAAAAATAGAAATAACAATATTCAGAGATTCTTATATCTCTCAGATCAGTATGTATAGTAACAAAAAGCAAACTACAAATTTTACTTCCTCTAAAATTTAAATCCTTAAGTCAATATCTGGGTTATGCTAAGGTTTCCTAGTGGAAGACTTTGGTAAATATTAGCATAGGCAAAATTGCTTCTTTTCTTCTGTGCCTAAGGAACTGGGAGTCTGGCTTTTCAGTAGTGTTATTGTCTCTAATAAATTGATATCAAAGGTAGACACATAGATAAAATTGGACTGTTTTAAAAAGATAGAGAAAATACAAGGTCAGCTCCCATTGTCTTATTGATTTGGGACAGAACACTTGCAGGTCTGTAAGTGTGCATAACTTACATTGAATATATCCCAAAATCACAGAATACGCTAAGTTGCAGGGGATCCACAAGGATCATTAAGTCCCACTTTTAGGCCCACACAAGACCATCACCAAGACTCACACCATGTGCCTAAGGGTATATCCTACAGGCTTCCCTAAAGCTTACGGTGATAAAGAAACCATCTGACACTGGGATCTTCTGTGCGAGCTGATTTCAGCAGAGAAAATCCGAAATTAAATAAAATAGGCAAGAACACTGAAGATAGAAGAAATCTCTCATAGTACTGCAGAAGTTTGGAATAAAAAGTGACAAATCCGAAGCTTTAGAGATTAATGTTCTTTAACATCCACAGTTCTCTCTCCTCCCCAAGTAATAATACCTCACAAAAAGGGAGAAAGTTTTACAAATAAAAATAGGAGAAGAAAAAGAAACCAATGATTTGACAAATGTCTTATCTGGAGAATATACATCAAGAGAGAAAACTAAGAGAAACTATATGGAAACAATTTGATAAAGTGAATAATTTTACAATAGTAATTACAGAAATGTCAATGCATAGAGAAGATGAACATATATGCAAAAGTGAAAAGTTACAATGCAAAGCAATACATGCAAACAAAGATGCTGGAGAAGAATTAAGTTACAAATTCAGATTGAAATATATTGTAACACTTTAAATATCTACTGGCCCATGGTTTAAAATATTGTATCCAAAGTCTAGATCAAGATTTTGAGCTACTGATTGTCCTAGCATCCAGTCTTTTTATTAAGTCAGTAACAAAACTCCAGTAGACCTTTGTAATGCATGAAGAGGCCTCTTAAGAGTGCTTTTGATACAACAGTCTATCTCAAGTGATCTGTACTCCATTTGTTCCTGGCTCTTCAGTTTAACTCTTTCCTAACTTCCTCTCTTCCCTTGGCTTTTCAGATATTTGAGAAATAACCAATAAGATGTTCCCTCTCAGCAGCAATGGAGAGATTAGTTTAATTTAGCTTTATTTTCCCTCCTTCTGCAGTAGTTTCCATGAAGTCTTCCTTCTAGGAAAGGAGACACGATTTATACATTTGTTAATTACACATTCTAGAAGACACAGAAATATGTTGTCAATTATTTCAAATATGTATTGCAAGCACGGTTACTGTAGGTGTTTGAGCTAGGCTAATTGCTTTGTAATTTTCAGATTCCTGCTGCCTTTCTTGTGAAAATTCTGAAAATCAGAAATGTATTTAGATGGCCTGGCCTGGGACAGTCTACCTAATGATTTGGCAGCAGTTCTTCAAATGCCACATAGGTTTTTGTGACTTGGTGATCAGCTTCAGTTCTCAGGCATCTGTGAGGCTGGGAGATTTTAATGAGTCAGCTGGAGAAGTGAGTCAGGAAAATTTGATGAATCACTGAGAGATATAATTTGAAATAAATCAAATCTTTTCAGTGGTAGGAAATCTTTATCAGACTAGTCTCTAAAAAAGCCAGCACCCATGTGTGCTTTCCTTGGCCCAATAAAAAGTGCAGCAGCTAAAAGGATTGCTGTCTTCTTAGACAGAAGAGAACCAGTAATGGGCAACCATACGGAGGTATAAAGTGTTGTGGGGGAAGGATCGAGGGTACTGGTAGGTGTTGCAACAAACCTGACTGAGGGGACTGGGTGGGTTATGAAGGAAAAAAAGATAGTTAGAAGCTGTGGACGAGCACATTCATGGAATCAGAGAATCACAGAATTAACAAGGTTGGAAAAGACCATTGAGATCATCCAGTTCAACCTATTACCTAACACCATCCCATCATCTAAATCACGATATTAAGTACCTCATCCAATCTCTTCTTAAACACATCCAGGGATGGTGACTCAAACACCTCCAAGGGCATCCCATTCAAATGGGAAATCACTCTTTCTGTGAAAAAGTTTTCCATAACATCCAGTCTAAACCTCCCCTGATGCAGCTTGAGACTATGTCCTCTTGTTCTGTCACTGGAGGCCTGAGAGAAGAGACCGACATCTACCTGGTTACTACCTCCCCTCAGGTAGTTGTAGAGGGCAAGTAAGATCTCCCCTGAGCCTCTTCTTCCCCAGGCCAAACAAATCCAGCTCCCTCAGTTGCTCTTCATAGCCCTGTGCTCTGGCCCCTTCACCATTCTCGTTGTCCTTCTCTGGACACGTCCAAACATCTCAGTATCTTTCTTAAACTGAAGGGCCCAGAACTGGACACAGTACTCAAGATGTGGCCCAACCAGTGCTGAGTACAGGGAAGAATAACTTCCCTGGTCCTACTGGTGACACATGCAGTCATCAGCTTAACATGAGTGAGTCCAGCTTTTGAAGTAGGTGGGATGCTAATGGAAGATGCTTCCAAAGCCCTTTGCAGGTGTGTTCTGGTAACTGTGTATTTGGGAAACAAATGTAAGCTCTGGGAAAAGGGCCCTTTATCAAGCATACCCCAAGAAGTGTTGCCTTTTCGTTCCTAGGAGGTTCTGCTCAATTGTTTCTCTTTTCCTTCTCACAGTACTTTTCTCTCTTAGCCCTTAGTTTTACAACAAAATGAACATCACTACTTCTGAGGGACTATAGAGGTCTTTAGACAGCTCAACTTTAGGTATAAACCAGATGATTTTACACCACAAAAGAAAAAAGCTTTTCCCAGGACCATAATCCTCTCTCCTTCTCCTCGTGTCACCATTTCTGGATGCAAGTGTCCTGCACCACAATGAGGTAGGGAAGTACCAGCCCTTGCAGAAAAGGGAAACAATACAAAATACAAAACAGAGAGTCCCTTTAGCATTACTTAGTTGATGACAGCAGCAAGAACACACACCAGACTAACCTACTGTCCATTTTAGACACATAGTATGGGCACTTTTCATGTCACTCTACCTCTCCCATGACTTGAGGGAAGACACATGCCCTTTACACAAACTTAAGGAATATTGCAGTGACATATTCTGCCCTCGGGCTGCCTCTGATGTTACCAAAGGTAGGGCGGAAAGATGATAACACGACAACAGATATTCATGTGCCAGGGAGCACTCCATTCTGACAGAAAAGGTAAGCAGTAAGACTTGCAAGTCCAGGTGGCTGAGTGCATAGGTTATCTATCATGGCTCACTCCTCCTTTCCTTTCTTGTGGCTGCTTATATTTGTCTTGACACTTATGCTTGCATCTCCCCTCATTCTGGCTGGGTGCTCGGGGCAGGAATTTCACATGTTAGAGAGGGTAGGTAGACATATGTGGATGTCATAGGGGCTGAAAGTGGTAGTTAATCCTTTCAGCCTGTTACCAGATGCCAGGCATCAACGTGACAGCTTAAAATCCACTCTTATTTTGGAGGCACTTTGACGAAGGTAGTTGTTCTTCTTTTATACTTGCTTTCCATTGTGACTGGGTCAGCAAAATACGATCTCCTCTTTTTCACACAGCTCTTCACCACTGCAAAGGGCACACACTCATCATCCCTGGCAAGTGGCTTCTCTCGGCCAGCTGTCAGCCCTGGTAGGATGTGGACTTCAGGAGCAAGCCACGAGTTCACTCAGAGGCAGGACCTTGATCACTGGTATTGCATTGTGATTTTGCCCTAAGCATGGCCTAGGTGCCCTGAGTACTCCGAGAAACAGAAGAATGAAAATTGACCTAATTTAGGCCAAAGTGATAAAACATAAAATCCTCCAATGCCTCTTAGACTCATGATGATTAACCATCTTCAAAAAACATCTTGCTCCAGAACTACTGGAACTAATGAATCCTGATTTCCTACACATTTTGTTCTGTGGGTTGACTGATTTGTGTGGTCTAAGATGTATGCTTTTTGGGTGGCTGGAAAATGTGTGAGGTCTCTCTCTGTGTAAATTTGTTGCTTTCTTATAAGGTGTGTTCACATTGTGCTTTCCCCAGATCTGGGCAATAAATCGGGGATGACTGTCTTTAGCCAGCTGCTTATTGTTAGAGCCTTCTGAGAACGTGTCTTTATTGGCCAGTAGATTCAAACACTGTTAAGGAGGGACCACAAACATTGCATGAGCCTTCGTTCCACAAGCAACTGTGAGAAACAACTATTGTTCTCCTTCTGCCATCTGCTCCTCACTTTCTTCTGTCTTTCATGGTCTCTCTGCCTTTGTCTCTTGTCAGGAATGGATGCTCCCTGTGGGCTATAGGGAAGCAACCTCATTCCTGGCCTGTTCTATCTTTTCCAGCGAACTTTCCCTCCTATTGCCACCTTCATCCTCATCTCTCTTATAACGTCATTTCAGCAAGGAACTAAGTTCAGGAACAATTCACCTGTTGCTAAGAAAAGCAGCCCCTATGGAAAGCTCAGCCAGGCTTAGCCATGTTTTGTCTGTGTTGTAGTGGTACCAGCCATAATCCTTTCTTCTCTATAGGCAAGAAGGAAGCAACTTGCTGTGTAGCCCAAGGTCAGCTTTTGACAACTGGGATCACTGAACTGAATATGCTTCCTAATAAAATGAAAAATGTCCAATTGCATTTTAATGTTGACCTGTAACATTGAGTTTGGTACGCATGGGATGGTGATGGTCATATCAGCTGTGGAGTTACAAGAACAGGACACACCAGAATACAGATTTTATGAATCTTGTGCCCCATCTGGGCTGAAATATCAAGGCTGAAATATTTCCTTTGAGAAATACTTTCCACTGATCAAGCACTGTCAGGTGTTCACACTACATAGTGGACGCTCACAAAAGTAGTTGTAGTGTTGATATGTTTCTCCTTTATGACTTAACTGCTCTAATGGCACTTAAGCCATTTGCAGGTGTGCTGGTTTTTTTGCACCTCAGTATAAATAACACTACCTGAGTAAATTATTTCACAGTTTTTGGTTTTAAGGAATAATGGCTTTGCAGAAGTACTGGCAATTCTCTCAAACAGAATTAGTTGATGCCCAGAATTTGCAACCTTTAGAAAGCACAACAGTGTAAGAATATTTCAGTTTTGCTTAGGAAGAAAAGAATTGGTAGTTCAGAAAGGTAGCTGTGACACTTTCAATTTGAAAAACATCTAAGTTATTCCTTTAGGACTTGCTAAAAGCAACAGCTATGTGTGCTTCTGGGGGACCCAGTGATTCTTGGTGTCTCCTACGCAGTCTCTCCCTGATAAGAGTCCTGTGGGAAGTCCAGTGGGCCCTCAAACATGCAACTTGAGAGGAGTAAGCTGAGGAGGGCTTCACAGGAGCCATCCCAAGTTACCTGAAAACCGAGGTATTTGTGCAGAATTGTTTGATTTTGCCATCCCAACATTGGCTGCACTGAACCAGTTCAATCATCAAAATTCCTCCTCATTCCTTCTACTCCCAGGAGCATACCCCTGCTGTGCCCCAGGGTCTGGCTCCCCTTCTCACAGCGAAACTGGATAAAACCTTCTCCTCCTGTGCACCAGCAAGATCCGAGCTCAACGGTAGCGGGCATGGATGCGGGGCTCCTCATCCTGCGGCGCTCCTCTAGGTGGGGTAGGCGAGTTGCGGCAGAGAGCGGAGCCCTCTCCGGCAGCCGCGGCTCCGCCAAACTTTGCAGCAGAGAGCGAGGGGAAGAAGTTGTTGGGGAGCCCCTCGGAGACTGCGAAGGGGACGCGGGGCCGTCGCCTGACGGCTCCGCGGAGGGTGGGCTCCCTGGGACCCGAGTGGGGACATTAATGACAAGCTCTGGGAGCAGAGGAGACGAGCGCTGGCTCTGCCTGAGCCTCGGCACCTGTAAGAGCCCGACCGAGCGGATACCCCGCGCCCTGTGCCCGCCGCACGAGCTCTTCTCCGGGTTTCGGAGGTAGTGATCCCATCTGCGCAAGGTAGGCTCCCGTCGAGCACGTCTGTGCCTCTCCTCAGAGCCAGCGTGGCTGTGGTATGGGACCCAGTCTGTCGTGGGGATGTCACTGAGGGCTATGTGTAGAAATTGTGTTGGGTTTGGGTTTCGTTTGAACAAAACCTACCGTTCAGTGAGTTTCTCTGCTCCTCTCATTGAACTAAAGAATCCCTTTTTTTTTTTTCTGTGAATGCTCGCAAGTAGCTACAGTTCCTGGTAGTCTCTTTGATTAGGAGTTAAAGTTTCTTCATATAGAATGTGTTGTAGACTTTTTTTATTATTAGAAGTACTGATGTTCTGACCAGTTCACAAATTCTAGAGGATCCAGTGGGGTTTTTTTATTTCAGTAGATGTATGTACTACTCTAGAGGATAGTGGAACTACTGTTTTGAGTTTGGGGTTAACATTGTAAACTAATTTGCCTGTACTTTTTACACTGCTATTATACATTTGAAATCACATCTAACTCTGTAAGATACCACAGCATTGGTAGTGTTGTGGCTGACTGCATATGCATGTGAATGCATGTTTGTAGCATGCCCATTTTTATTTTCCCGGCTTCCACAATCTCGTTGGAAAAGGGTACTGTGGAACTGAGGTCCAGAAAGGAAAGCAGGCTGCTGCCCACACTGAGGAGTACCTGGACCGCAGTGGCATTGCATACCTGCTCCAAGCACAGTACACCATAACCATACATGGTGCCAAAATAGCTTTGAAATGTCCAGCTCAGCTATATCTGGGGGAGCACAGAGCTCAGCCAGGACTGCAAAACCTGCTCCAAAAGTGAAGTGGAGTGTGTGAGCTTTACTTGACTATGAAAGATTGTCATTGGTACAGACTGGGGTGTATTTAGCTCCTGCCAGTGCAGCTGTGGCACTAATACCATCCATTAGAAAAAGTGCAGCTAGACTCTTCTATGTATAAGAGAAAAGAAGTTTTCATTTTTCAAGCTTTAGATATTATATGAAGGGGCAGTGGATGGCACTTTGGATGTGTCCCAGTGGGATGAAAGGTGAGATCCCCATCAATAGTACAAAAATGCCAAGGAGCTTAGTGATAACCACCTCCTTGGGATACCACCTCAAACCTCTTTATATGCCTCAAGCTACAGGGAAAACTTTCACACCTCTGGCTACTGTTCATTCGAATAGACAAGGCCAAGGGCTACCGCTGCCACTCCTCTACAGCGGAAGTGGCAGATGATGTTTACGCTGCAGTTTTGAATGATAGGTCTAGAAATGTTTTGGGCAAGTGGTGGAAATCTCTGGCAACTCTATGAGAAAAATCATGGGAGATCACAAATTTTAAAAGGAAATTAATGTGATGGTGCAAAATAGGGGCAAACCCCATGACTATGATCAGGATTACTCAGTTTTTTTTTTCTTCTCTCTCAGAAATGTCGAGGATGTAGAAAGTGAAAAGAAAAGAAAGTTTAGGCATCCTCTATTTGAAGAGCATAACTGTTAAAAAATTAATTTTGAGATTAAAAAAGACAAAAATAGTGAAATAAAGGAAATATATTCAGCAGAAGCCAGTTTGGCTCCACACCACTCAGTGAGAACAATTTTATCTTCAGGTAAGCTCCTGTGAACAAAATTTCACTGGAGATGACTGATGAGAGTGAAACTGTTACCAGAGTTTGGCCTAGCTCTTCTGGTTTGTAGGGTACAGCATAGTTGTGTTGGTGTTTGCAATAACATAGTCTGGCCACAACAAAGAGCTCAGATGAAAATGTGCCCAGAAAAAGCCAGCAGAATTTTTTTTTTCTTAGTAGATAGATAGCTTTTACAGAAAACTGCTGGCATAAATAGGCTGCTTTTTCTCTCTTGCAGTTAGATGGAAAACATCTGATGTTTTAATTTTTCACATCGGATCATGAGATGGGAATTTTCAAGGCACCCTACTGAATTGTATGCCATGGAACTAATCTCACTGAAAATGTTGAACTGAATGTAGTTTTACCATAAAGAAGTTTAGAATTTATCTGAAAACAGCTTCCTGTGAAACATTTCAACTTTATGTGTAAAGGTGATATTTCTTGGAGGATTGGAATGTTTTAACAAGGTCTACAGTTTCTCACTAAACCCATATAGCTGTGCTAGATAAATGGCCCAAGTCTCAGTTTTCAAAAAATAGCACCATAAGCTTTTGAAGATTAGATTAATACTAAGATAATATTTTTCTCATGTTGTCATCAGTGGAGGAATTCCCCTCTAATATCCTCAATATAGTTGTTTCCTTTAACCATGCTAGGATGGAACTGCATCTCAGATCGTATCTATGCTGCCTCTCTTTTTGGCTAAAGAGTAGATAACTTGCAATGTAAGCTAGCGCCTATAGCAGAATAACCAGAGAGGTGCCAGCATGGCCCCACCCTACCTGAGTCATTGGTGAGAAGCTGAGTCTAGGTCAGCCTTTCCATTCGCTCTCGTAAAAGGTATCTCATTTCTCTCTCTGATTATCCTGAAACCAGGCCTTTACTGCCTTCTGGTGCTCTCCTGACTCTCAAGATCCTGTATATTTTCTTATATGCTGCAAAATAAATTACCGTTTTTACCCAACAGCTCTTGAAGAGGCACCTCTTGTTGGGGAAAACCTTTCTCTCCTGATATGTAGAAAAGTTCTGGATAGTGTATCATTAGGGCAGGGAGTTATTTGCAAAACAGAGACCCTTTTCTTGACATGTGTATTCCAAGAAGGTATTGCCCTGAACAAGGATGGAACTGTGACATGTAAGACTGTCCACCTTGGCAAGTATAATTGGCTTGTGCCGATGGCCACTGTGTGGACAAAAGGTTTGACTGTATTTTCCCAGAAAACAAAGAACTTCCTACAGCAGAAGATTAGAACATCCAAATATTATTTTGAAGCCAAGTAACTTGTTGCTCTTTTGTTTAATTTATCATTCATCCAATTCTATAACAAATGAAGTGAGATCCTGAGCCCATGCAGTCAATGACAGAACTCCTGCAAGGGTGATGTGCCTGTTGGCTCTGTAGCAACAGCAATCAAACCCCTTTCCTGAACCACATTAGCTTTGCACACATTTCTTCTGACTTGACGTAGATCAGATTTTTCAGTTTCTTCACACTGAGGAAATTGGAACAAAAGTAGAGAGGAAGTTATTTTCAAATTTGGAACATTAGAAACAAAAAATAAAAGATAAACAAAGACTATTTTAAAGCATTATCTACTATTGTCTTTTGAAAAAGTTAAAGCTTTGCCAGTGGATTTTCAAATCCCTGTGGAGATAGAGTCAGAGCCACATTCTCTTGACCTGATGCTAGTGAGTGCTGGTTTTGTACTGTCAGAAGTGACATTCTATGCAGTTGAGTCACAATGCTTGAGTTGAATCACCTACCATGAATCTAGCAACAGGTTTTACATTGCCATATTACCATAATGTCCGATTGTCTGCAGTTCAAAATCAATAGCAAAGTCCCTGGTAGATTTCATAGAATTTCTGGCATTTATTATTTTTCAGACTCAGTTCTGCAGAGCTTTCTTTTTTTTTTTTTTTTATTTGAAGCCTTAAATTCTTCCTGTTTTCTTTTTAGGAGGGGAAGGCTGATAAGATTTTGTGTGGAAGAAGGGAATGCCAGAGCTGTGTCAGTTGTATAGCAGAAAATGTTTTTGAGGAGGTTGATGCTGCCCCATTCCGCTCCAGCAGTTGGTGGTATCTCTGTTGACCCTAACTTGTACACAGGAGGCTAGGAGGGTCTTGATGACCCAGCTAACCAGGGGCTTGCTCTGATAATAAACATCTATGGTGTAAACCAAGTTTTGAGAATGTTACTTAGATACTGTCAATGGCTACTGGGAAACTGGGGAGGAAAAGCAAAAGACTTGATAACACTTAGCTTGCCTACACTTGTGGCATCCTGAAATGTTGATAGACCTGAGACTCTTTTGATCTTAAAGGCCAAGATCAATCTAGTTGCTAACATCCAGCATCCAACTCTTCCCAACCAATCTTCCTACTGGAGCCTGGCATAGAATGATATATGAGCTCCAGTTTCTCACTGTCTTTGTCTCCACTATGCAAGTGCTGATGGATGTACATCCCCTGCAGATCATGCTAATGAGCTTCTGGTTCGTTAGGCTTTACAGCCAGGACATGGTGCCGGAAAACTCAGGTGCATTGAAGTCCAAGCCAGCTCTTTGGTAAGAAGGAACCCTGGAAAGATTCACTTTTTTCCCCACCTTCCCTGGAGGTTTTGTTGTATATGAAGAACAGCCTTTATCATCTGTTCTGCAATGTTACAGGCTGGGGACCAAAGCAGAAACATATGGCCAAGTACTGAGACAGCTATTAATTCTGACAGTGCATCCATCTCTTCCTTTGGATATATCACAAACAAAAACTACTGAAATGCCAGTTAAGCAGCATAAAATTAGTTGCAGATTGACTTTCAGGATTTCTCTTTTCACTTTAAGCTACAACAATTTTAATAGTTCAGGATTAGATATTTATAATTATCCAGGCTAGAAGGATGAACTCCAATTATGTGCTTCATTTTTCTTTCACAATTGTATGCACACTCCACTGCTTGGGAGACAGACCAGGGAGGGAAAGAGATCTGTAGTAATAGCTGATAAACTGAGGTTTTCTAGAAATTGTTTTTTGTCATTTGAAAGAGGAAGACTAAAATACCCTATGCATCCAGATCACACATCTTGGAAGAGAAACATTGGAACTGCAAAAATATGAGGAATAGATGATATCAAAGGCTAGAATAGGCAAAATGTGTTAAAATACCTGATGCTAGTTTATAGCCTGCTGTAGTCAGGAACTATGAAACAGACAGCATCCTCAAACATGGGACTTCACTCTGCCACTTGTAAAAAAAAGGACCTATAAATTACCATCCTAAAGTAACATTTTTCTTCCTATCAGAATCAACAAAAGACAAAAGGCTGTGGACATGCTCTCTTTTTGCCTCTTGAGATTTTGCCGTTTCTTCTCTCAGTGGGTAAGCCGGTGACAATGGGTCCTCCAAGACAGATATATTTGTATTTCCGAAAGTAGGAAAGTATGATCTGTGGGCTGACCCGACCAGTGGCCCGTGATAGGGGGGCAAGCGAAGCAGCACCACCTTCAACTGGTCAACCCCATTCTTTCTGAGTCTTTTCCACCTGCACAGCAGGCATGGCTCAATGGCTTGTGGGCTCACCTCCAAGCCACGGGAGTTTATGGGCTGGCACATCTGCGTAAGCTAAGGCTGCCGTGAAGTCTGGCAGTCTGAAGCCAGTTTCACAAAGCATTCAGTTGTGCCAGCTGCAGGAGGGCAATAATTTCCAAGAGAGGGGCAGAGTGCACAGCTGAGGGCAGTAACTATCTCAGCTGCCACAATTTATTCCATCACCAAGTCTGAGTGTCAGCACCCTCCAAGAGAGACAAAAGCAAAATCGAGTATCCAGGCACTGTGGGGCACAGATTTATTTTATTACATTCAAATACTTCCCCATGATGAGTCTTGCCTCTTTAAATTTTCCATACAGAAAAAGCATGTGCTAACATATTGCCAGTTGGAGGGGTATATTTCTCTGTGCGTGTGTAGATCCAGTTGGTTTCCTTGGGACATAAAATACAAAGGAAAAAGCCATTGTTCTTTGCTTGCTCTCATTTTTCAGAAATTGCTATTTCTCTTAAGCAGACCAAAACAGATAACAGATGGCACTGGCTAGCAACAAGGAAACCTATATGCAAATATTGTATGGTATATGAGGAGCGTCTCTGATGTGGCAGGGCTATGTTTTCTATCATGGTTTCTAACTATTTGTGAGAAAATGTTTAGCACTAGCACTTCATGCTATTTAATTGGATGTGAAAGGTGCAAATATTCAGCTGGTGACCAATGATAAAATTGGTAATAAATAAAAAAATAAATTGACAAAATGAACATACAGGGGCTCTAAATACATGTATACAGGCTACACCACAAAAGAAAAACAAAGGGTGCTTTTCTATGAATGCTTTTGTGGCCCAAGTGATTAGTGGTTTTCACAGACATCAAAGACAGGCACTGTGCAGGGTCACTCACAGAAAGCAGCAAGTCCAGCATGTCAGCCCCACAGGTGCCAAGCAACTCCTGCACCCTTGCTCTCCCCACCTGGATACCTTTACAATGAGCCAGTCTCAGCTGGCTGAAATACAGGGGTTTGTCCATAGCTGTGAGATGCAGGTCTCCTAGAGTTTGCAAAAGGTTGTTTCTAATCTACCTTTGGTGGAAGTCAGACTAAACAAATAAACAGATATCTCTGCTGCAAGTCTCTCTGCATGGGGAAAGACTAGGAGCACTTTGAGGCGGCAGTGAGTGGTGCCCTTGGGGATATAGCACATGGGAGAGGCACGTCCACATGTAGATGAGACATCTGGTTGCAGTTTGATGAGTATACACATTTTCCACTCCTGCCTACAATGTCACCTCTACTTCAGCTTTTAAATTCTAGCCTCTGGAGCAAGGCAAAGCAGCACAGGTTAAAAGAAACAAAAGTCCCACAAACTTCTCTTTCCAACCAAGAGCAAATCTCTTCTTGCACCAAATAACTGTCAGATCCATCCCTTAGAATGAACAATAGAGGTCTGAGCAGCTGGAAAGTTGAGGTCTGATGTCTTGGTTGGGTGAGATTGTAATTAAATGCCTTCTTCCTGCCAAAATGGGTGCTTGCCAAATTTCCAGTGTCATACAGAGCACTTGCTTCTTGTGGTGCTGAGCCTTAAGATATCAGACCTTCTATGTAAGGCAACGGACTGCACTCAAAATGACAGCAATTTCTCATATTTATTCTCTTTGCCTCTATCCCTATTTCTTGTACAGGCAGATCCATGGCATTGAGCACAGCCTTACCTTGTTTTCTTCTAGAAAATGAGTATGTTGACATAGTGCCAGTTAAATACTGACAGAAATTTGAAAGAGCTTGTGAAGCTTGCTCGTTCATTGATGCTCCACTCATATGTCATGTGCCTATCCTATGCCTTTACTGGTAAAATATCTTTTCCCTACCCCTTCTCCCCTACAAAACTGAATCTGCACCTATAGAGCGCATCAGATCATCAAGAGTTTTCTTCATAATATGAATAAAATTCAACTTTTCTTTGAAGTACTTCTTAACACTCCTTTTGCATTCAAGTAAAGCTGTCACTGAGTTCACTGAGGTTTACCCACGCAAGGAACAAAGGCTCTGTCCCCTTGGGGTTACACAAGCCATTTTCTAGCAATTTGTCTGCTAAGGTGACAGATTTCTTTATTATAGCACTGAAAACAGGAACTTCACTGTCTTCTAACAGAAATGACTTTACATACTTTATGAAACTGAGCCAAAGGTCCTGCTCTTTTTAGCTGGAGTTGGTGGCTGTTTGGTTGGTCTGGACATGAGAATTATCTACTTCCCCTTCCTCTTTTTTTGTTTTTGTTAGTGAAGGCTTTATACCTGACTTAAATATATAGCTATATTTTTCCCTTCGGATCATGTTATCGGAAGCTTTGAGTTGGGGTGGGAGTAAAAAAGTTCACTTACTAAGTAAGATTAAAGCAATTAAAGGCTAAGGCTCATATTTAATTTTCACTTGTAGATGCAATTTTTCATGCAGTGACAGCATCAGAACCTTTTCAAGTTTTATAGCTATTTCACATTTGGCAGAAACAACAGGAAACCATCTGTAGCAAAGCAGGATTGTTGTAAGTATAATATTCAGTAATGAAAAAAAGATCAAAAGAAAACACTGTTATCTTTATGTGATAGCTTTGAAGGTGCAAGGAGCAGGATGCTTGCATTTGACCATCTATCTACTAGCTTCTTAAAAATTTTCTAGATGAGGCAACCATGTAGAAAATTGATTATTTCAGCAGAAGGATGAAATCTAATAGGAAATTAAACTTTTGCTTTCTTGTTTAGATTTCCATGATGACTGTAAAGATGCTTGTGCAGAGGAGGCTGTATATGCTTGTTTTCTGTAAATCATGATTTACAGTGGTGGAACTTACAAGAACATACATGACTTCAAATAGTCAGATTGTCCCACAGAAGATGAATAAGCTGCTCATGTTCTTAAGCTTTAACTCCATGCTTGAAAGTGTGGAAATTTAGATGCTTCGTGTTGTCCTCCGTTCCTATATGACATGGTGTGTTTATTCTTGCTTTGCTGTGTTTTCTGTGCCGGAAAGGAGACTTCCAGACTGAAAGATTGTATACTCACCAGTTGCAGGTGAAAAATATTTTTTTCTGAAACTTAGTTTGTTCATCAGGGTGTCACATCCCAAGGCTGCAGTTTCAGGGGTGCTCATATTAGCCACTGAATACCTCTCAAGACCATGGTCAGTCTGTAAAGTTGTTACAATAAAAATGTTTTGGTCATGCCAAAATACTTGTCAGTATGTCCATTCAAGGAAGGGAAATAACCATTTTTTCAGGTGTGCTCTAAAATTTATCCTGGGCTAAACCATAATTTTTTATTACTGACACTGTTTCACATTTTAATAACAAGACCTAGTTTTAAGATAGCATTTCAGTGTGCATAAGTCAAAATATGTCAGGGAACTGCAATATCTTCTTGTTATTAACGTCTTAAATTATAGCTAGACACCCTGTTTTTCCAGTTTTCAAGACAAGTTATGAAGGCTTTTTTTTTTTTTTTCCCCATGCTGAGCTGATGAGACATTAAAGGTTTCTTTTTCAAATAGTTTGGCTGTTGGGTTGCTCCCTTCACTCACACCTGCCCCTTGACTTAAAAATCGTCTCCGCCTCTTCAGCATCAAACACTGAATTTACATAGGCACAAAGAAAGTGTGGAAGGCCAACAGCTTGCACGGTCATTAAGATGGGAATGCAAGGAGAACAAAGCAGCACAATGGTAAGAGAAATATAAAAATACCCTACCTTTCTGCAAGGCTGACTAACCAGGGCTTTCCCACAGGAGGGAACTGGTGCTGAGGATACCACAGGATTAGCAGATGCTTGTAGGGCTGCTGGCAATGACTAACCCAGCAACTGCGAGTGAGTCAAAGTTCTAGACATTAGTCAGGTTTTGAACTTGTTGTGGTTTGTAATGGCTCAAAAGGCTTTGTACGGCATCACTCTAGGAGCGTGCAACTGTGAAGTGATGGGTTTACAGCTGATAGAGCCGCTCTCTGCTTTGGAAGGGAGTGCTTGCTTTCAACAAAACATTGTAGTCGAGCTCAACTCTGCATGTCGTTAATCCACAGCACAGCCTTGGTTGTACACCTCACTTCCATTATTTTAATGTCTTTAGCAAAGTGCTCTGGCTTATTAATTCAGTAAAGTGTTCCTAAATATACAAGCATCCCTGGAGAATTTCAGAGATGCACATAAGAAGCGTTACAAAGTTATTTCTTAAAATATCTGTGACAAAAATAAGACAAAAACTGTGGTATGATACATGTGTTTAGCAGTTAAAGTAAGTAATTTTTCCTATGTATGCATGGCTTTTTCCTCTGGAATTCTAAAAAACAGAAGCAAAGAAAATGAGAGAGAATTGTGTTGTCTGGATTTTTGTTCCTTCAGGACTTTCTGTTCATCGCTTTTAAAACAAGTTTAATAGAAATACTTGAGCAGAAAGACCTGACATGCTCCCTCAGTCCTGATGCTGTGGGTATTTTTACTGTTTCTTTTAACAAACTCCTGGTGGTGTACCTTAAACTGCTCTTGCCTGTGCCTATGTCAGAGATGGACTAAAATGTAAAGGTGTAATTGCTACACAAGCTGCCTAAACTGTATTAGTTTAATCAAAATGAGTAAAAGAGAAAGACATCTGCTTTTCCTCTTGCAAAACAAAGTTCAAAGGCAGTGCTAACAGCTCAAGTCCCCCAAAAACACATACAGAAGACAAGCTGCTATGTGTATTTTTCCCTTCACTACTGATGCTAGCTGGATTAATTTAACAAGCAGTACACATAGACCTTTGCTTAGCTTCACAGACATGCCCATTTTTGCAGAACAGATGAAAATTCATGATCAGTTCTGTTTAACTTTGCAATATTTTTCATCTGAAGTTTTCACCCTTTTTTGTGTATATAGTTAAAACAGTTTTCCTTAATCACAGAAGAGCAATTAGTGGTGGATGTGTGAAAAGCATGTAGAATAGCAGGCACTCTCTGAATCTTTGATTTGGGACCACTCTGAGGTGAGAAGCAGGTACTTTCTGTTAGATCATCTTCATGGACTTAATCCCAAGGAGGAACTTGGATGCTTTGCAGACAAGTCATTTCTCAAACTAAGTCTAAAATTTAGATCCTATGAAACCTTGTTCGCCTGCCTCTTCACCCCAGAGGTACCTACATACCTTAACACCCACGTTTGTATCCACTGAGTTCCAAGCATGCCTGAACACGTGTTTCTGGACATGCTTTAGCTGGATTGGTCTGTACTGGATGAACAGACCCACAAAGCACACATTAAGTTCTCCCTGTGGGAATAGTAACAATAATAGTAGCCCATGCTTAGGGAGCTCAGGTGGGAGATCTGGACTCGATCTGGTTTTCAGCCTGGGGAGACTTTAGCTGTTTCACTCACAACAGTGCCACCACCCCCTACTCTTTGGCGTTATGAAAGAGATGTCTGTCTGTCCATCTGTCTTGTTTTTTAACTGTTACACTTTCAGAATGTAACACAAGAATAATGCTGCTGCGTGGTGGCTAGGGTATTTGCCACGGTGTATAGAGATGTTGGGCTATTGGTAATACTCAATATAAGATATTTAAATTTTGTTCAGAGTAAGAACTGAAGCCCAGTTTCCAAACTCTGTCCCAGGTGGTGCCCTAGTCACTAGGTTTGGGAGTCATGTGTCTGAGCGAAAAAGAAAAAAAAACTGTCTCATGCAAAGCAGAAAAGCTTCAAAGGGCGGGAGCTGCACAATCCTGCGAGAGAGCCCCTGTAGCCACATTGCCCAGCCAAGGGCCCTGAACTGTTCCCTCTCCACGGAGCCCACCCAGCCTTCCCCCAGCCTCTTAGAGGGAAGATTTCCGAAATTTGTTCAAATAAAGAAGGATGCTGCCATGCAGAGGCACTTGGCTTTGCTCTGCCCCATAAATGACAGGGTTATTAATTGCAAAGATATGAAATAGTGGTCGGAGGGATTCTGCTGGCTGGATTTTAGTGGGGAGTCTGTAGGACTGAATGGCAAAGTCTTGCCAGGTTCCTAAACCCTGCCAGGGTCATGGCCAAGGCATTTTGAGGATCTCTGTTTTGAGGCGTGTCACATTTCCCAGACTCTGGCTGTAGCAAGGATGCCGCCACCTTCTGTGGCTGCCATGGAACACTAAGTCCATCAAGCCCATCACGGTACTTCTGTTGTGAATCTGGCCTGACCATAAACGAAGTAGGAAACTTTCTTAGAAAAAATATGCTAGGCATTAACTAAGGCTAGTTAAAATCAGATGTGGCTAAGAGGCAAGTAGGTCCAGGAACCCCAGCATTGATGAAGGTTTATTTCTGATTGATCAGTGACTTGTAGTCAGCTCCAACTGAAGCTCTCCTCACTGGGACATTTGCAAAGATCTCGCTGCCATGTGCATTTGTCATTGGATCACAAGAAAGCCTTCTCCCATGTTGTAGTGCACCAGGAGCACCTGTACCATGACACCTCCAAGGACTGCTGGGGAGAGGGGCTGGAGGTGCACAGTTAAGCTGTGGAGGTATACGGGAAATTGCATCATGGCCACACAAGCACCATTTGCTTTGGAATCCACTTAAAATTTGGGTAACTACACCCAGTTAAAAAAAAAAAAAAAGACAAAACAAACAAACAAACAAAACCAAATAAATGAGCCTTCCTGTAAAGAACCCCATGATTTTGGCACTCTTTTGAGAGACAGGTGTTGGAAATGCAGCTCCCTGTTCCAAATTAAACATTTTACTCAGTGTGTCGTACATCTGCACTAATAAGTTGATCTGTAGAAACCATATACTCCTGTTAAATGTGCAAACCATACTCTGTATGCAAGTCTTTAGTAATTACTAAAGGTGTAGCAATATTTTTTAATCCGTTAAAGAACTATTCAGAGTGCAGACAGCACAGCAGAGATTTAGGATCAAAATGTTGAAAGGGCGAACTTCAGTGAAGGGGTAATAGATGATGTGAATGTGGTCATTTTAGGTTTTCATTTCCAGGGTTTTGAGAGGCTTTGAAGTTAATGTTCTGCAGTAACTGTAATATTTTCTGAACTCTGAGGATAACTTTAAAAAAACCACTTTTTTGTAAACTAATTGGCTTTTACTTGGGAGACTTTTCTAGCTGAGATAATACACTTTTCTCATAGTAGATCCACTGATTTCAGCTGCTGGTGCTGCTTTGAAAACCAAAGTCATTCCCTTTTTGGAGAAGTTTGTTTTATTGGGCAAATAAATTAGGGAGCCATTTTGTAGCTCTATATACAGCTTTGATTTCTTCCCACAAGAAGAATATGTCTGTGAGAGAGAAACAGGACCTCAGGGATTCAGGTGAAGAGCTTTATATATGTAACAGTCCGAGCAAGAAAAATGTAGAGAACTGACTCAATGCAGACAGGAAAACTCAATCATTGTTTCCTTAAGGCTTTAAACTTATGTCACCTTGAAGTGCTAAGAGATGGGGCAGTCTTATGACATTTTTTTACAAATTTTTATACCCAGGATGTCATGACATGACAACAAAAATGGAAGGGTTTTAATTGCCATATCATGTATGTGAGTTTGGGTCACTTTTCATTATATGTGAATAGTGCAGAAGAAAAATAACAAACACAGCTTATTAGTAACAAACAAAAATCCTACCCTTTCTGCTGCACACTTACGTGCTGAGATTTGACATAATTAAGGTTTATGTAAAAATAACCCATCTGTCAATACCATTATTTTATCATGAAAGGATGAGCTCTCTGTAATGCATGGTTTTAATTAACTGTCACTTGCTGTTTAAGTGCCTAAGATGGAGCGTGCACATTTGACACTTAGGTGTGTACGTAAGTTTTCGGAGATGTCTTAGGAGGCAGAGCCAAGGCAGCCAAAAAATGACTCTGAAAGCAACCTGAGTGCACATGTGAACACAAGCACTTGCTCTCCACCAAAAGCTTTGTTCTTTAAACAAGTTTCCTGTTTGCCTTTTTTGGAGAAGAATTAGGTTTCATTGTTCACTGTTTTAAAGCACATCACTATAACATGCCCTCAGGTCTCTGCAAGGTGACACTTTAGACAAGCTGTAAAATAAATGTAGTTCCTCAGTTGCTGTTGTGCACTTAATAGTTGTATCTTCCAGAAATGCTGTTTCTATAACCCTTTGCTTATTTCAAGCAAAGTCACAGAAATAAACAATATTTTATTATAGAGTTTTGCGATAGGATACATTGCTACAGCTAAAATGTGATTTTTCCACTGCTTACACAGGGCAAAACATTCAGTCAGACTAAGCCATCTTCTAAGAGCTACCCTAGACCAGGGCCTGGGGAACTCCAAGGGACTGTCTGCATGAGGCAGGCTGTCCTCAACTCTTGGAGAGAAACCAGGAGGCAGGAAGGTGCTCTTCTCACAGCCCTCTCAAGTCATAAATGTGACTGTTGCTGCATTTCAATTTGCAAGATGATCACCCATTTGTAGGCAAAGGCTGATGATGCATGATGTCACATTGCCGTGGTGGCAATGGGACCCAAGCAGGTGACAGTGAGTTGCATGGGATATCTTTCCAGGTGGGATTATTCTGATGTAAAGGCAGCATGTGACCAGCATGTCTTTGCCACTTTCTTTATATGGGGGAAGTGATAAGCTTGAAGAATAGGCACATGAAGGGAGCAAGTAGAAGAGAGGGTCAGGACTACAGGAAACATGAGGGTCAAATTCCGTTTGGGCTCCCAGGTGTATGAAGAGCAGGAGGCACATGAGCAGTGGTTGTGGGAATACAACGGGGTGCAGGCAGGGGGAAGGAATACCTGCTGCTTTTCGTTGATGTGCTGCTTGAGCTGGAGTGGAGTGACGAATGGTGGCAAGAGGAGTCATATGAAGTTAAAGAGAAGGAGCTGTCACCACCATGAAGCGTATGTGTTGAGGAAGAAACAGAGTCAATAGGAGGCAAAGGGCCGAATGAGGACAAAACCAGCAAGTGATTGGAGGACAGAGAAAGCTAGCATCAATCTGGGGGCTGGAGAAGGAATTGCTGAGGAATCCAGGGCATTTGCTGTCTAATTCACTGTTGGTGCTCTCATTCTTGAATAATGTAACAATCACTAAACTCTGTGGTTTTCAAGTTCCATTTTCAGAATAGCAAAATTATTTGTTTGATCAGAAATACAGAGGGAGAAAGTACAAAAAAAATTTCATAGGATGCAGAAAACCATCTTGACCTTTAAACATGTCTGTGGATTCACCATGTAGCCCTGCATACATGTGTATATATAACATACAAATAATTATTCACATTTTTCATTAGCTCAAAAGTAACTTTAAAAGTTCCAGTGATTATTAGGCTCCCTTAAGCCTTCTTGGCATGTTACTGCTGTTAAGATATATTCAACACCAGCAAAAGATGCACATTGTGTACACCCACAAAAAACATTTACACTCTAGCCAAGTAGTTAATCACAAATAATTATGTGAATAATCTCAGTTAATCCATATTTACATTTTCATCTTCTGATGGTCTTCTATCACTGTTTATTGCAACCTACTTTGGTAAGTGCTAAAGATCCATTTAGGAAGGGAAGAACACAATGATTGCACGTAGTTGTGGACTTAGCAGTGCTGGGTTAGTAGTTGAACTTGATGATCTAAAAGTTCTTTTTAAATTCAAATGGTTGTATGATTCTATGCTTAGGCCGGAAGGCTCTGATAGTGCTTCTTGAAAATTCCAAGTTGTTTCTAACAGGCAGCCAGCAACGGTGAGAGTGCTTAGAGCCATGTATTCCTGTTTCCGACTCTTGTAGCTCCCTATGAGATAGGACAAGCTAAACTGGACTTGCTTACACTTTTCTCTTTTTTTGCAAAGCTGCACACAGTTTATTGCATTTGATGTTAAGTTCAAGCAGCAATCTGTAGCGCTGTCAAGACCTAAAATGTCAGAATGAAATACTGAATGCTATTTCCTCAGATGCTCGGTGTCAGAAATCATGGAGGCTCCAGTCTAATTGTCCATGACATATTCTCGTGATTGCTGCAGTAGAGCCATGCTCCGTTTTTCAGTGCATTGGTCACAGGTTGATGAAACTGATTTCTCTAAGAACCTTCTGCTGGCACCAGATAGAAGACATCATCCCCCAAGGAAAACAAAAACAAAACAAAACAAAACAAACAAAATCCTAAAAAACAGCTCACAGGGGGAAAAAATATAAATGGTAAGTCTTTCAAATGCAAAAAATAGAACGGGATACCTGTAGCCAAGCTGCTTGATGCCAAAGCTTCATATGCAATTGTGTCATTTCAGTGCTAGCATAGATGTTTCTCCTCCCACCTAACTGAGTAGATGTTGGATGCGTTGTTCAGACTCTCTTCCCGCCTTCCCTTTTACCCTATTTTAAATCTGCTGCAAACTTAACCTGCTTTATTCAGATTTGTAATGGCATGAGGTTTATGTGCTAGCTGGGACATGCAAGTACCTGGAGTCCTAAAAATGCTTATAATTTGCATTCTTAATGAAACATAATTTAAAATTCTAAATATAGAAAGTGGTCTATAACTGAAATGGATTAAACCAGCTCCTTTTTCCCAGATCTCAACATCTGAACCATCTCTGTCAGCCCAGAAATTTTGGAAGAAGCTCTGTAAAGGCCTGGCTCTGAATTGCTTGAAAAAGGGGAATCAGAAAACAAAATCTAGACCTTTCTGTTGGATTAAATCCAGACTATGATGAAGGGTCCTCCTCAGTAGGCAAATCTGTGATGCTAGAACAGTCGTTAAGGACCTTAGCTTTGTTGCTAATCCCATATTGCTTTCTCACGATCCAAGACAGGCATTCAGAAGTGCTTCAGAAGGGCATGGTTTTTAAATTTTTAAGTTTTACATTAGTGACTTGTGCTGTCATTTCTTTTCTGCCTTCTTTCCTTTAACAGTGTAATTTCAGAATATCTCCTCAGAACTGTTTTTAAGTGCCATGGATTAATGTAGCATTATTTCAAATGCCATAGTAATTTTTCACCCTGGGAGATGCCCCTTTAACCGGTTCTGCACCACAAATCGCATCCTTACACCCCAACTTTTATTGGTCTTTGAGCAATACTGTGATACGGACAACAAGTATCTCTGGAAATTGCCAGGTATTATTCTCTCTTCATGACAGACATTTTCTGCCTGCGTTACTTCAAAGCCTTCAGTAATGATTGCAACTCCTGCTAATGCTAAATTTTCAGCAGCCTGAGCTCTAGGATGTTCAGCTGTGTCTCTCTATGTCCTGACACTGCCCTGAGCACACTCTTCTTTCTCTCCTATTATTTGCTTCCTGTATTTCAGTGCTTTATGGCTTTGCCTTCCATCAGAGAGGTTCAGTGTAAAATTAAGTCCTTACTACCAAGCATTTTCCTCCAGAGGAATTTAAGAGGCTAAATGAAACTCACTAACCACAGCTTGGTTAGAGAAAGGATGGGTATGCCTAAAAGGAGGAAACCAGGCTTGTCTCAGAAAACATAGAGATGATATGAGCTGATGCCACAGTCCTTTTCAATGGCTCCTACCAAGTCAAAAACTTCCTTTTAGTCATTTGAAAGCAGACAGCAAGTTACTGCTTCCCTTGCAGTGAGTGTGGCTTAAGCATCCTGGCCAGCGCCTGGTCCCACAGCCTGGCTGCCAAAGGCAAGGAGACGCTGGGCTAAAACACAGGTGCCCACACTGGCGGCCAAACATATCTCATCCTTGCACTCTATGCCGCAGGCTGATGGCTGTTGCTGGCTCCTTCCCTGGGCATACCCTCACGCAATCCTTCATGCCTGCCTGTCTTTTCCTCCACCCACTACCTGCATCAGAGTTTTGATTTTTCTTTTTTTTCCCCTCAAAGTGATAGCAATTCCTAGTGCATTTATCTTAGATGATATGGTCGTTGTAAGATGAAGTACCTGCAGCAGCCAGTCTGCGGTTGATTTGAACGCAGGCGAGTCTCAACAATGAGCTTAAAGGAGGGTGTCAGGTATAAATCTTGTCTTCAAACAGCCAGGGTGCATTCCAGACTTCAGAGACACCTCTTTGTGTGGAAGGTTGGTTTTATTTTTTTATGCCTCCTTTTTCTTTTTCTTGGATCTGGAAGAGGATGAAAGTGGCGGGGTGTGTGAGTTCGTTTAGGCTGATAATGAGAGTGGGGCTCACGGGCATGGTAATTTGGCAGCCTCTTCACTTCCTGTAACAGTTTAAAAAAAATCATTCAAGGGCTGCTTAAAGACAAACATTTTTTGTTTAACTACTGGTGGTTCATTTTCTGAACAACCATGCAATTAATCTTATTTGTGTTAAAGAGGCAGGCTGCTTTTTGTAAGGTTTTCTGAGCTATAATTAATGAAGATCAAAAATGTTACAGAGGCATAATATTTAACTTTTCATAGGCACAACTGCACAACATCTGCAGCAATTAGAGAAGCAAAAGGCATTGTGTTGGGGTTTCTTCCCTTCCAAATGTCTTTGTTAAACTCTTCACTGGGCACCAGTCTCCATTGCCCTAGCTGGGAACATAATTTTTGGTGAGGAGACTAATCAATACTAAAACCACAGATCTCTTTTTCTTAATTGCACTGATCAATAAACACATGGTTCAATAATATTATCAGCTACCTCAGACTCACAAGGACTGAGCTCATGAAATTAAGTGCAGAGCTACCTGTGTTGCACCTTGAAGGATCAGACCCAAACAAGAGGGTTTATTGCTTGCCTAGTAGTTTTCAAGCAAATGCATGTGTGTGTTAAAACTTCAAAAGCATCACAGCACTTTCATGATTTTACATGTAAAAAAATCCTGGATGTTTTGCCACTAGGAACTCTGTAGCAAAGATTATCTTTTAGCTGTGCTGCTTAAAACATAATTAGTTTGTAATAAGTAGTAGCTTATTTATCTCTGGATGATTAAATGGAGAACAACTCTGGAATGCATCACTTGAAGACATATGACAAGAAACATGCATAGTTTTACCTTGGCACTAGGTGCCTCCCACTCCACCAACCTTTCAGCTACTCTAGCAAAATGAAAATCTGGTTTCCACTGGCTTAAAGTCAAAATACAGGTGGCTCTATGTGTGTCACTCAGATCATAGACCCATTAGGATCACTGAGTCCAAATCCTGGCACTGCACCGGACACTCCAAGAATCATACCATGTGCTTCAGAGCATTGTCCAAATATTTCCTTAATTCAGACGGGCTTAGTGCTGTAACTACTTCTCTGGCACACTTTGCCTTTACAATGAGTGCACAACTTCATTACACTAGGGATCACTTGTTCATATGCATGTGGCATTTTGCTAGCAGTTTCCTAGCTCTAAAAAATGAAAAAAAATGCTGCAGCTACATCATTCCTCTTACTATCTGAACTCTTCTGTCATTGCTAAAGCCAAATTATCTCTGTCATCTGTGTGATCTGCAGTAAGTCTGATCTGAAACACTGTTTGAGGAACAAGCTATCCTAGTGTGATCCCAAAACCAACAGAGGCACCATCTGATGTGAACTAAACCATTAAGAATGAAAGAAGAATTAATCTTTGTAATTTCTTTGTGGGATGCAAGTGTCACATGGGATATGACGTATGAAGAAGTTACAGCGCAGGGATGCCCACCGCACTATAGATGTACCAATAAAAAGTTTGTGCTACCTGATGCTGAGTCCCTCCATCTCCAATAACAAAAGGCTGTGCTTCTAAAAACTTTGGAGGCAAATATGAGCAAGGATTGCAGCACAGTGCTGTGCATCCTGCTGCTGTACCCCCAGCAGCCTGCACCCCAGCTACTCCTTCTCAAGGAGAGAGCAACTGGTGTCCTTGTGACGGAAGGCTCTTGCGTCTAACCTGTGCTTGATGTCCAAAGATAGACAGGTTTGAAGAAGTGTTTGCAAAACTGAATCATGGAAAGTTGTGCATGCTGATTACATCACATATATTTCAGTTTACTTTGTGACTCATAACTTTCCTAAGTATATGCAACCAAAAAGAGGCTATGAATTTCTTGCATTTAAATGAAGTCATCCATCATATGCAAGAGACATCTGGTCTCCAAAGCTCTCCTTCTAAACCCTTGCAAGGTCAAAGCCCAACAAGTTGTTATGGGATGTCAATATGCTGCTGCATGAGTGTACTGTCAGAGCTGGACCAGTGGTTTGAGCGATAGCATTGAGCTTTGAGAAGAGACCAGATGAATCAAGGTGGTGTGGGAGTGTCAGGCGAATCGGCAGCAACACGCTGCCTTGGTCCTAGCAAAACCAGGCACAAGAAAATGTCAACAGCTTCAGCTTTTGTTCTTAATTGCAAAACGGTTATACATAAAAAAATGCACACTTCCAGTATCAAAATCTTTATGTTCTTTGAATGATTTCCAGATTTTTACATTTTAACTGAGGTGAACCCCTCCCATAGTCCCCCCAGTTACTCATCTTTCCAAGCGCTCTTTCATCTTCTTATCTTTCAGACTGTAAGATCTCTGAGAAAGAGACAGTCTTTATTTGTGTACTGTACAGCACCTACATATTTAACACTAAACTCAAGTGTTTGTCTACACTGTAAAATAGTTGCCAAACAGTGCGGTGTAAGAGCATGTCAAGGGTGTTAATTTCTAACTATTAAGAAGGGAATGAGAAACAGTGTGAACAAACTGTAATTTTTTGATCAAAGCAAAGTGATAGAATATGGAGTGCCCTGAAGATTTCAGAGAGCCCCAAATATGATGTTGGTCAGTACATAGCTGAGGCTGTCTGTGCAATGAGAGTTTTTTGCCTTAGGTTTTTTTTGCCCAGTGGAACTTGTATATTATTTGCACCCACCATCATAAAACATTTTGATAAGGATGTTCTCAGGAGGTATTTGAAAGCTCTGAGAAGTTAGAGTCACTGTGTTCACACTTAACAGGCTCCAATTTCCAAGAGAAATGAGTGTGTTTTGGGTTTTTCTTTACCTCTCCAGCCTGTCCCCTTTTATCCAACAGCTCTACTGTGTGAGGTCCCAGATTTTTGATCCTGTTCTCAAAATTCAAGCCTGCTTTAAGGTCAGAGGAACAGTGCCTTTGATTACTTTATTACACCATATATCCTCTATACATAAATATTCTATTTATAGGTAAAAACACAGCTACTTTCACTCTGTATGGCACTTTCACATGATGTGAAAGACTGCAGGACTGTGAAGTAAGTCAGAAAATAACATATTCACTCTCAGATCATGTAGAAATAAGTAACTGCATGGGCACCAGTCATTGGAAGTTTATATCTGTTTTCTTTCCCTGACTACCATTATAATCTGAAATCAGAAAACTGCCCTGCATCTTGCTTTTAAGTGAGCGCAAAGGTTGCTTTTTTCTGTCTGTGATTTGAAATGAGTAAAAGGTTGTTGTGAAGAGCTGTATTCATATGCTTGCCTATGAGTACTTGCTGCCATTTAAACTGTGCTATGTAAGATGTCTGTGTAAGGCTGGCAGGTCTGATGCAAGACCTTGATGGGACTTGCTGCCTTTTGGAGTGTCACACTGAAGTGAAAGGGCTGGAGCATAAGCCCAATGAAGAGCGACTGAGGTAGCTGGGGTTGTTTAGCCTGGAGAAGAGGAGGCTCGGGGGAGACCTTATTGCTCTCTACAACTACCTGAAAGGAGTTTGTAGCTGGGGAGGTTGGTTTCTTCTCTCAGGCTAGTGATGACAGAATAAGAGGACAACAGTCTCAAGCACCATCAGGGGAGGTTTAGGCTCAACATTAGGAAAAGATTTTTTACGGAAAGGGTGATCCGCCTTTGGAATGGACTGCCCGGGGTGGTGGTGGAGTCACTGTCCCTGGAGATGTTTAAGAGAAGACTGGATGAGGCACTCAGTGTCATGGTTCAGATGATGGGTTGGTGTTGGGTTATGGATTGGACTCGATGATCTCAAAGTTTAATACTGTGATACTGTGAGTCAGGCAGGATGCCACAGGACCTCTCAGATGCTACCAGGCACCTGTATATGGGCAGCTGTGTTGAGCCCTTGTAGAGTCCAGCAACTAGAAGAATTGCTTAGTTAACAGCTCTAGAAAGCTTCTGATCCTCTCCCTGGTCATCAGATAGCTTCTTTTTGCCCGAGGACAGCATACATTTCTTCTTTCTTTCTCTCATGATGTAGTGGTTTTACCACTATACTACTAGGGGGCATGCAACAGTGACAAAAGACTGAACAGAATTCAACAGCAAGTAACAGATGTATTGTTTAGGGCTCTAACAAAAAACTTTATGGGATTCTGAAACACTAAACTAAATACACACAATGTAACACCCGACAGTGTCACGCAATAAACAAAAAAACAAACTTAGCTTCTCAAAGCCGGCCGTTCGGCTGAGAAGCAGTGGGAAGGAAGGGAAAGCCGCCTCGCATGTTATAGTCTCTTGGCTCTCAAAGCCTCAGCAAGACAAAAGATGGTGAAAAGCACCCCCTCCCCCACAAGGGACACCCAAGAGGAAAGCTGTCACTTGCGGTTTGGTGATTAGTTTCTGGGTGCTACTACTGGAGCTCCGATGGCACTGCTGCCTGTACTGATGGAGGCGAGTGGAAGCAAGCTGTGCAGTCCAGGAGCCAGAAGAGGGGGAGTCGTGGCTCCCCTCAGCTCAGGAGAAATCTGAAAAGAGAGCGAGGACTTCCGTGTTCAGGCTTTTTATACCCTGGAAGTCTTGTGGGAATTTGATGGTTTCATCCTGGCCAGGCTGTCCTCCGATTGGCCAGAAGAGTTGGGCTTTGCTCTTTTCCCGAGATCTTCACTCTATGCAAAATGGCAGTTCCTGCCAAAATGCCACGCAGCCAGGGCAAGGGGCGCCATTAACTCTGCCTACGGAACACTCGCTGCTTGCAGGGACCCCCAGGAGGGATCCCCAGGGCAGCAGCGCCACTCATGGCTATCCAGAGGCAGGAGTGGCTGCCTGCTCCAGCTGCCTTGGACAGGGCCACGGGACCCCTGGTGGGCTCCCGCCAGCTGCCCGCTGTGGCTGGAACCCACATGGACCCCGCCGGACACACCACTGGCAAGGGAGGGTGGTGGGCAGCCTGCGCTGCGGCACGCGACCCCCGTTGGCCATCTCTGCCACCGCTGGGACCCGCCACAGGTGGTGGGAACCGCAGGGCCACCCTGGGACCAGCCAGAGCCACACTCCTTCATGGCAGCATGGGGCCAGCAGTGCCGCAATCATACTGCCCGTGCCACTCCGCCCTGCCCACAGCAGTGAGCCGGGACTCCATTGGGAAAAGCAGGACGCTGTGCCGAGGCCAGCAACTCAGCTCCACGCGTGCATGCCGCCTGGCTCTGCCACTCCATTGCTGCGAGTTAGGACCACGCCGGGAAGAGTGGAGCACTGCCAGTGCCAGCAATCACATGTATGTCTCCCATCGCTCCGCGGCAAAACACACAGCCCCCTTTGCCCAGTGCCGCGGGCATGCTGCGGGAACGCCGGTTCCATTTGGTGTGTTGCTCCACTGCCTCCCCACCATGTGACCTGGGCAGGGGGAGGACAGGGAGAACTCCCAGGTAAGAGCCCTGCTCCTCTGGGAGCGGCATGTCACCCGCTGCCGCTCCCTGGCCCCCACCCGGGACACGAAGAGCAAAGATGGGGGAGAAGCTCCACAGATCTGCTGACACTGCGATCTCAGCTTTTCCTTCACGTTTCTAAAAAAACCCTGGTTTTAACTCTTTGAACAAGTAAACAAACAACCTATTCTCCCTTCCCCCCGACAACCCCATTTTCAAACTCGTAACACATGGGATTCCCAGCTATCCAAGTAAACACAACTTTTATGCTTACCTATACATATAATGGATTCCTAATTTGAATGTAAACTTTAAAACACCCCAGTACGGTTTAAAAATTATATAGATACCTTAATATCACATATATGAATGGACTATTGCCTCTTAACAACTTTTATGAAAATCACAGAACAGAACAGAACATCAAAAAATTGGCTGAGGGATAAGATCAAAGCAGGGGTTTTTTGAGTTTTAGTTCCAATAAAATTGAATGTCCAAAAAAGTGAGATCACTCTAATTTTTTTAAATTATTATAAATTTCCTATGCCTTGTGTGCCTTGCCCTCATGTTTCTAAAGAAGCCTGCAACAAGATCAGGCCTGAACATTACTGAACAAGTAACATAAGATACACTTCAACACATACAACCGCTAGATAAAGAAATTGCACCTATCTGGTAATATAAATTGCTTTCTTCAAGCCTGACCTATTGCAGTGTCTAGAGATTTACTCTAATACTTTGTTCAAACCTTCAGCTTAGTGTTATCATGAAAGGAAGTTCATCGGGAATTTCAGAAAAGCTTGACCTCTTCTTTTAGTTAAGACTGTCTTCTCTCTGGATCCATATCTTTATTGAAGATACGTGACAAGGTGAAGATAAAATATATCTGCATCTGAGGAAGTTCACGGAATGATTTCTTGCATGGTAGTAGGCTGGTGAGGAACAACAGTGTTGTTTGTGAGGAATAATCACATTTAAAAGTCTTGCAGAGAATTACTCCTCCAGCATTCCTTCATGCCTTTGACACCAGACTTTTGGTACTTTATAGGAACCATCTTTGTCCCCATTACACTGAATCTGGGAAAAGCAAATTTGAGTGTGAGATGGTGCTGTTTATAGTAATGAATTGCTTGTAAAAAACATTGTTCAATTCACCTTGCACTCAATGCTAGGAAGTATAATACGGGAGCTGTCTTGAAACAATATTCCTGGAGCTGCTGAGCCTTGGAGAGCCTCTCTTCTTGTCAATTGCCATCAGAAGCCAGAGCGGAGCTTTCACAATAGGGATTCAATATCTTTTCTAAATATGAGTTTAGGCTGGCTGGTAGTTCAGAAGAAGCTGTATAAGAGAGAAAGTTTGGCACATCTGAGGACTATCTGTACATTTGTGCCTTAAGTGTGTCAAGATGAGGGCAGGTCTCCTCAGCCCTATGTCAATCACCACAGAGTTCTCCAGGCCAGTTTTGCAGAGGAGTTTGCATTAATGTTAACAAAGGTTACAGATAGAAAGGAACGGTCTTTTCAGCCAGTAATTTGTTTACATACACATACACAAACCCTGCTAACACTGTTTCTAAGCAACTTAAACCATTTAAAATTTACTTCTAATTCAGAAAAGAGTTTTAGACAATAGAACCTGGAAAAGGCTTTGGAAAATACAAACCTGTTCAAATTTAGGATTTGCTAAGTGAAAAAGTTTTTATGTTTATGGTACTTTATCTGATAAAATTGCTTATTTTTATTTAAGAGGAGATAAAAACTTTCCTGAAACCATGGGGAAACATCATCAGCCAGATCTTCTTTATATGCACCATTTCATACCATCTGAATTCAGTCCTCAATTTGACCAGTAAATTTCCCTGGAAGTATGCCCTTCAGTCGTGCTGGGAAAGCATTAGTTGCCTGGAGGCACAGACCACCTGACCTGTAGCAGCACCAGGAACTCATCCCCACCCTCAGAGAAGTTCTGTTTGGTCACAAAGCTGAGGAGATTTTCCCCTTTCCAGAGGAAAGGAATGCTTGGCTTAGTGGCTTTCCATCCTTCCTAACTTGAAAGCTGCTTTCTTTTCTCACACCAAAGCAAAAAGAAGGGGGGAAAAGCAGCCCAAATCACACCACCCTAGCTTCAGGATCTAGAGTGTAGCAATCACAGTGTTTGCAGTGTGAGACAACTGAGAGCAGTGAGGTGCCCACAGGGTGTCCCTGCTGAAGAGCCCTCCCAGGTGCCCCAGGGAAGGCCTCCCAGCCCCTGATCTTCCTGTGCTGAGCAGGAGGGTGAACACAGCATTGCCTACCTGCTTTCTGGTATGTCTGGGCAGGGTGTTTGGGGGAAAAATTAGGGCTTCCTCAGGATCACTTCTCAATGCCATAATGGATGGCTAATTATAGGTCTTGCAGTGAAAGAAGCAGACCCACAGAGATCTTAAGTTACTAGACTTTAAGTAGAGATGTTATTTCTGGGATATTATTCCCACAGGCCAAAGTACAATTATAGTGGTGGTTTATGTTTCCTTGAGGAAAAAAAACCAAAAAGTTAAATGAGTAAAGTATATGGTTTTAAATTAATCCTCTTATCAAAGACTCACTTAGACACAGTTTCACCTTCTGCTTCCTCCTTGTAATTCCAATGATATCAGGGAAAGTCTCTTGTTTGAATCTTTGCACGGCACAAGGTAAAGGGCCTGAGCAAGTACAATGTGGCAACCTTGGTCCTGCAGGGCTGGGTACTTTCTTTGAAATCATCAGGAAACCTGCTCCTGTAAAACAAACAGACAAAGAAAGAAATCCTTTGCTATGCAGTACTCCTCCAAAACAGCCAAAGGAAATTAATGTGTTCCCTCTACTTATTGGAGAAAAAGTTTCTCAAGCAAGTCAGGGCTTTACTTCATTCCTATTGAGAGCCTAGAAATATGGTTAGTTGTACCTGACCACTCTAAGGTGAGATAATGCAATACAACTCTTTGTAGGCATCCTAATTAATACCAAGAAAAAGGTTGCCACAAGTTGTCCATAATTGATTTCACCTCAAAATATAAACTGTATGAGGAAAAGATTAGGGAAAATGAGCTCTTAGATTTTCAAGTAACTGATAAACCATCTTGTTTTTTCTAAAGTGTCACTTCTTTGGGCAAAGTGACAAAAAGGTGGATGCAGTTTGAAAGCTTGGAGCTGGCATGGAAGCGGTCTTTGCTGGTGAGTGCATAAGCTTCCAACTTGAAAATAAAAATGGGCAGAGTATGAGAGGGTAGGAGCAGTTTTCAAGCTGTGCCTTAGGAAGAGGCAGTGGAAGAGAAGAATTAACCTATCAGAACTGAGGATCATTCATATCTGCCTAGGAAAAATTCAAAGTCAGGGTACTGTTTAGAATGTCCTTTGAGTTCACTCAGGATGTCATTGAAGTGCAGAAGTCCAAAGTTTATAAGTGTCTGACACTTTGTGTTGTACTACTGAGAAGCAGTATGCAGTGGGATGGTGAGAAGTCATCAAATCAGAGGGAAGATAATAGATAGGACCATACTTTTCAGTCTTATTCATACAATAACACCAATCCCAAAACACACAGAAGAATTTTATGAAAGGATATACAAATTGTATGTAAGCAAAGGCTTGTTCATAGCAGCATGCCACTGGCTTCAGGACATGGTAGAAAACACAGCACTGTGTGTGCTCAGCCATACTTTCCATTTCCATTTGGAACGTGTGGGTTTGGAGCATGGGACTGGAGTCGTAATGTTTCAGGTTTTACAAAAATGGGCTCTGAACTGTGCAACATGGAGGGGATTCAGGCAATTTATCTAGAAAAAACAGTGAGGCTTTTGTTGCATGGACACTCTGCAGGCCTGCACTCCCCAAACTCAAGCTTGGTAACATTCCCTTTCCCAAGCATCAAGGATCATTCCCTAATCATGGTTTAAATAGGATGCCTGTTTTCTGATCTCAAATAGCACTGTCAGCAGCTTGGTACTTCAAAGCTAATGCTAGGCTGCTGGCTGGGTGCCAGCCCCCTGAAGGAGGGATGCCCACGTTACTTGGCGTGAGCAGCTGGTGTTTCTCTTTGTCTCATCTCCGATCACCAGTGCCAAACCTGCCCTTTTCGTGAAGCCCAGGTTCTCACCTAACGTCATGCCCACTGACCACTTGCCACATAAACATGACTGCTTTTGCAAACATGATTAACTGTGTCTGAGATGTACACAAGCTCCATCTTTAGCAGCTCCATCTTTAACAGAGAAAACCTGTTCCCTGAGATGCAGCTATATGGAAAAAACAAGAGTGGATGTGGGCACTTTAAGTACCAAACCAGATAGTCCGTAGCAGATTTATCCTAACCTTCATTTCTTTGAGCACATTTAAAGGATGAAAGTGAGTGACCCATGTGCAAAAGAGCCACTAGTCATCGCTGGAATATCCTAGACCTAGAGTAAGCTGAGTATTGTTCTTAAAGCCTGTTGGCTTTCCAAAGATTTCAATTTGTGTGACAGGATGCTAGATGTGTTGCCCAAATGGTGTGTCAAATCTATCACAGTGACAAGGAAATACTGTGCTCTCCTCCTTCCCTGTGAAATTCCTTGAATACCTGGTGCAAGCAGTTCAGCTGATAATGCAAAGAGGGATGAAAGCAGACAGCCTTGTTTAGAAGAAGTGACTTTTCAAATGGGCTGTGACAGGCTCCCTTCATCTTTCTGCAACATGTCATTTCGATGCAAGCAACAGACTACAAATAAGCCCTTTGGTGAAGCAAAGGCTACGCATTTCTCACATTTTCACTAATTGTGAACTGTTACTTAATTGTTCATGTACTAGTGATTATTCCCTTACTTGGAATATATAGTGTTGCATTTCAGGTTCTGAGCTCAGACTTGGCTATTTTCAAGAGACTTTTAAAGTTTCTGATCAGGCTGCTAAGTTTACGTTAGAGGCTGGGTTTACGTTAGAGTAGGTCTCTGGTGCTTCTAGTGGTATTGTTTTGATAGGGAAGTTATACGACTACTTTTTTTGAGTGCAGTAAACACACACCAGTTTTATCTACATGATCCTCTTTTATTAATTCTGTCAACTGCCATACAGTGTGTGCTCTTTGTGTATTATGGCTCAAATCCAGATGCTGCCATGATCACTGAGAACTTCACCACAGATTTCAGTGGGATTTCACCTGCACAGCTGTGCCTGATGCTTCACCTCAGGGAGAAAGAGTCTTGTTCATCCTCAAATGCCGGGTTGTACCTTTGAACCTGGGTTGTTCAGGCAACCCACATCTTCTCAAGTGTCTCAGCCTCTCCTACTCTAGGGACCGTGTCTCTATCCCTCACAGATCTGGAATCAGGCACCTCAGTGATGACTCCACACCACCAGATGGAAGCGGGTGCCATTATATAGAACTGTTCACAGAGGCACAGCCATGTCGTTCTGTGCATCCCAGTAAACACTGCTGGAAATGACAGGTTTTATATTTCTAATATAAAAGAAAAATTTCTATAGGACAGGGGAAAAAAGCCTACTTAGAAAACAAGGCTGGACTTACTGAGTCTGTTTTACTTAGGGCAGACACACACCATGCGATGGTATGACCAGAAGCTACCACATGCCCACCATGAAGTTAGCACACCAGAAGAAACATACCCGTGTGCCAATGATGGTCTCAGCACAGAGCCTGATGTATGCTTCGGGATTTACCTCTCTTGGCTTAGCCCCAAAATATATTAAAATAGCCTGAGGGTTGCTTTGACTTGTATTCAACGATAAGAGCTCCAGTGGACCACAGAGGCATACAGACAGGGTGTAGTAATGGTTACAGGTTTTCTAAGTTATGTGAAGCATCTATGGCAACTTGTCAGACTGATCCATAAGAAGATAACTAAAGTCTACTCAGCTGCAAATGAGCTCGCTCTCCTAAGACAGGTCCAAGGCTTTACAGAAATGAGCATGTCTACATAAGAGAGAAAATGTTTCCCATATTTTCTGCTTCCAAACTGATCTACAGCAGTCAGTCTATCATGGGAATTATTCTTCTGTGTTTCAGTCCCTCCCTTTAAAACGTGCTCCTACTATGCAACACAACAAACAAATTCTGCTAGTCTACTTATCTGTGCAGGTTGTCCTCTAGCCTCTGTTACTGCAGTATACTTCCAGGAAAGCCTTCATTCCCTGCAGGACAGCCTGCAGTAATGTGAAACCAAGAAGAGAAACAGCAGCACTGCTGCACAGTGGATTGGCATACTGTGTTTGAGCTACATAAGAATATGCATCTGAGGTCTCCTATGCCTTCTATGGGTTGGGAAGACAACATTAACCCTTTCTGTTGCTATAGAGCAGTTTCTCATACACCTACAGAAAGACGTTGTCTTTTCTTATGAAAGGAGACTCACAGCTGCATCAGAGTCAGTGAGTTTCATATGGACACATCTTAGAGTTGCAGATGGAAGTGCTGTCAACATTCAGACCTTAAGCACAGGATGTCAGCGGCAACTTTGTGAAGGATGAGAGAACACTTACGTGTGGCCCTCACGCTGCTTTCTTAGCTGCATGGTGATGTAACTCTTAGACTGTTATGTTGTTAGTTAAGTAAACAGATTGAGAATGCTTGTGGGGGTTTGAGAAGGGGAGTGGAGGGAGATGCAGAGTTCTTAGAGGGAGCGAGGGGGAAAAGGGGATGTTTCCATTTAAACCCTGGGGTTTTTTTGGGTTTTTTTCCTTTCCCTTCCCTCGCTTCCCACCCCACTCCCTGACTAACCGCTGCTTTTTCCCGGGAGCCCGATGCGTGCAGGGCTGGCTCCAGGAGTGTGCAGGGCCAGTTCCCGGGAGCCCACGGTGCCAGTGCGGGGCGGGCCGGGCGGAGGCGGCAGCAGGGCTGGGGGGGAGCTGGGCTGGTCCTGCCAGCGCGGTCCCAGCAGCCACACTGTTGCAGGTCGGGTCCTTTGCCTGGAGCTGTCCCAGCGCCGGGGAGGGGAGGTCACTGCGTGTTTTCCTTCTTCTCCCTCGGGCAGTCACCTGCTTCCTGGGGGTCGGCAGTGGCTTTGCTGGCCCGGCGCTGCTGTGGGGGTGCCCCGGTGGCCGTGCCAGTCCCACGCTGCCACGAAGAAGCCGGCAAGAAGCCCTGCGGTGTGAGCGGCCCCAGGAACACCCCCTGCACGGCAAGAGGAGCGCGGTCGCTGCCCGGGCGGCTCCTGTGGCCCCGGTTGGCCCCGGACACCCCTTTTGTGGGTTTCCGTGGTCGGTGGGCGTCCTGGAAAGGCGGCAGCCATCCCGCGGCTGGCAAAAGATGGCGCCGGGAAGCCATCGGCTCACAATTTTGGCGGGAACCGCCACTTTGTTGGAGCCAGGAGTCTCGAAGGTGGAGGTGGAGCCCAGACCGTTGGCCAATTGGAAAAGGTGAAGCTGAGAAGAAGACTGCGGGATTCACGTGGGATTTGGAGAGCTTAAAAGCCCAAAGCAGCAGAAGTTCCCTCTCTTTGGCTTCCTGCAAAGCTGGAGAGCAGCAGCACATCTTCCCTTCTCCAACTCCCAGGCCTCGTGGCTTGACTCCAGCCACCCCCGTTGGCACCGGAGCCACACCAGCACCACTACAGGTGGAAAAGCTTCCCCAAATAACATCCCGGGTTGGGGGGAGGAGCTTTCACTGTGTTGCGTCTTTCAGAGACTTCAAGGGCTGGGAGTTGCTACTACCAGAGAGAGAAGAAGAAGAAGCAGCTTTCCCTTCCCACTGCTTCTCTTTGGCCAGCTTGGCTGGCCTTTGAAAGCAGTTCCCTTATTCCTTTTTTTTCCCTTTTTCATGGTTTTTGGTTGGGTTTAATTCTGTGTTAAGTCTGGAGTTCCCTTGAACTGTTTTTTTTCTCTTTGGTTGAGCTCCAGACAAATAAATATTTCCCTGTTTAATTCTGTTCAGTCTTGTCACTGTCGAGCTAGCCCTTATTTAAACCAGTGGTGCTTAAACCACCACAGTGCTCTAGCAGCCACCTTCAGAAAAAGCCTTAGAGATCTGATATACTTTAACTTCATGGGTTTAGCTCATTCTTCCAGTTCAGGTCATCTCTCTGTTTCTCCTCATGTTTACAAGCCTTTAGCGTTATTTTAGCTTTTTGCTCATGCATTCATCATAATCTGTGAAAATCAGAGTTGACACGATGACAAAAGTTGTCACATTGAATACATTGTTTACTTGACTACAACAGTTCTTTTTATAGTCTCTCCAGAGAAAGTTTCTTATTCAAATTTGCCAGAGATACTCAACAAGTTTAACGAGAAACTTGGCATTTCCTCTTCCAAAACTTCTTCGAATTGTATTTTACAGCAATGGATTAATTGACAACATCTTGCTTCACAGAGGCACATATCCTTCTGTATTAGATTTCCTCAACTTATCTGCATCCAGAGTTTAGGGATCAGCCATTCAGCACATCATTACACAGCCAGTATGCAGCTCACTTAGAAAGCACACTGATCAAACGCCAAAATTCAGTTTTGTGTAAATACCCAGACTGAGATTTCTCCAGTGTTCTGTACTGTATATTTTACATACTGAATCTCTCACCAGTTTCATTTTCCCCAAGGCTTTCATACCAATATAAGGGAAAGAACTGTTCTCCAAACTAGTGGAACGAGACATCGTGTTTGACAGGAAAGACCTAAAATTTATGTTTTGCTTGCTTCATGCTCTGACTTGAATTTACCAAAACATCTTCTGCCAGAAGGGATAGTCTCTTGTTATTTATATCCACCACAGTCACCTGTGTGATCCAGGACTGTCTGTGTCTGACTTATTTCCATATTGATACCTGCAGACATTTTAACCTGAAGGATGGGTAGATTACTTTTAAGTTTTATTTGTGACCAATAAGGAATCACTATCATGCTGAAATTTTTAGCTTAGAAATATAAATTCCTTCCACAAATTTGGACTAGGTGTGTTCACTAGTATTATAAAATACTTTCTGATGTATGCCTCTGGACTCCAGAAACCATGGAACTGTTTGCAAGAACTCTGCACCTATCATTATTAGATGCCTATAGGGCTGTAAAACAATATTTTTAGGTGTGGCAAATTTGTTAAAATTTGTGTGACTTGCAATCTACCGTGTAGTGAAGGAAGTGAGGAGACATGGTAATCCAGCAGCCATGATTTCAGGGTGGTCAAATGATCTTGCCACAAAAAAGGAGCTGAGATCTGCATCCTAGAAATATGGGGTTTTTTGATTAAGATAAATTAAAGTGAGATTACCGACAACATCCATCCCAGCTCTAAAAGAGACAAAAGAAATGGCTAGAAAATGTTAGTGTCTGGCTGTCTTGCCAGTCACCAGGGAGCAAAGCTGTTTATAAAAGAAAAGGAACAAAACTCCAAACTTTGCCATTCTACAAAGTCTCGTCTATTCTGTCTCCAAATTATATAACATTTTAGGCCTTAAGGAGTAAACAATGTATTTCTGCTTCTTGCTTTTCAAACAGCTATTTCATTTACCATTCTCAGCTCTCAGACAGTGGTTCACTGCTCGGCCTGCCTTGTCTCCTGTGTCCTCCTGATGACTGCACACTGAGCTCTGTGCAGGCAGCAGGACCAGCTCTTCTTTAGCCCACAAGGAGCTCAGAAGCACACAGCATTAGTGCCATGTCCTGTTTGGGCTGTTTGTCTTGCTAAACTACATGTGCCCTATCTCTGCAACCCTTGTCCGCTCCTATAAATGCCCGTGCCATTATATATCACAGATCAGATGTGGAAGCATCACTTTGCTGTGCATAATGTTTTTTCCAACTTGCCCTGCAGAAGCAACACACACATATTTTTAACATAAAATGTAACATAGCAAAATACATCAAGTTGATTTGAGAGGTAGATCTCACAATCTGTCCTGTTCAGGAGGGGAGGTTGCTACATAACTGACTCTAAGCAGCACCCCAGGGTGCTCCAGGAAGTACTGAAGGAGTTATTACCTGTATGAGCTAGTTTTTTGTGAGCTGATCCAGCCAAAGAGAAGGCTTCTTCCATTTTAGATGAATTCAGCAGACTAGAGCTGGCTTTGATGTACACACAAGCTTTCTACTCAGGATAAGCTCAAAACTGTGTGGTCCCGTCCCAACAGCTAGCACTGAGAATTGACTGTGAGTTGGCAGATCAGACACACAGTCTTTCCCCTTCCTGTACTTCTCCAAAAATGTTCTGCACTGGCTTGTTCATGTGATAGTGTGTAAGTAGAGCTTTGACCTGTTTGTGATACCTTTTTCAAAGCAGATGCATGACTCCAGAACATGCTTACCCTGAATGCAAAGTCAAGCAAGCAATAATACACCTGCAAGGCACTCCAGTATATTTTTAATGCACTGTCTTTTGAGGCTCTTTTGGCCTTGGGGCTTCATTTTACTGCAACCTGTAAGGTGAAGTCCTGTAAAACTTCACCACCTGTAGCAACATGGAAATTTCACTCTCTGAACACCCTAACTTTCTGTTTAGTAGGGGGTCACATGGATTCAATAATGGCAAAATCTTAGGGTTTGTGTGAAATTTTTTCTGAGTTGTTGATCTTCAAATACAGAGGTGGCATCTCTGCAGGAGCAGTTACTTCTTTTTTACTTCTTTACAGTCAGTCCTCAAAAATGAGATGTTAGATTTTGAGGATGAAAGCAGATTTTTGTAGTGGAAATATTACAAAGATGTCCTGCCAGAAAAATCTTTTTCAGCAATTTGAGCATTCATCTCGAAAGAGCAGCTTATGATGCTGGAGTCACTGCATTCATTCAACATCACAGTGAAAAGATTTGAGCTGGCATGGCTCAGTAGTCTGCAGGAGATACAGTGACAGCTTTCTGAAGGTGCAGATTGCTTTTGTTCTCCAGATGAAAACACTCTTACCATGACAGTCTCAACATCCCCTTCACCAGCCTGGCAAAGCAAGGAGCATGAAGAATGGGAGTGTGTTGCTATGGCATCACTGGCAGAACAGCAAATTCGGAGGAATTTACTCCAGCAGAATAAAAAACCCAGGGCAGTTGTTAGGCACAACTGGAATGTATTTGCTGGTGCACAAATAGCAACACTGCAAAACTGATATATGACTTAACAAATGCAAGACACTTTTTTCTCATCTTGGTAGTAATGCCAATATAGATTATGGGAAAGGAAGGAGAAGACCAAGTCATAAAACTTACGAGCTTCAAACACGAAGTAGACGAGATTTTATAGTCTCTAGTATATTCCTAGCTGACTGCAGGACGTTTCTGCTCTCACAACTTCATCCAGGGATGTGTGAAAAAAAGCTTATAAACTCTTCAGTGCAATGCTCTGTCCGGGGTGGCCCAGGCATTCAAAAAATTACTCTGTTCAGCTTTAGACATTCACCTCAAGAAAAATGAGGTCAAGGTGGAGAAAATCCAGGTAGAAGCACAAACAGCCATCACTCTAGAAATCATGGCTTAGTGATGTAAGACTGGATGAATCAGGACTACTTTGCATAAAACATGGCCAAGTTGAAACAGGAGGTTAGACACAAATACCTAGGAGACTATTGTAGAGCAGAAGGAAATAATCTGTTCTTCATGTCCATGGTGGTTAAGACAAACAGCAGCAGATCCAAGTGAATGAGGAGAGATATTCATGAGACATGAAGAGACACTGCCTATAGCAAGAACAGTAAAGCACTGGAGTACATAGGTGAGGGGAAACTGTGTAATCTCTTTCACTGCAGATCCCCAATATCCAGTTAGATAAAAGATTGTTGCCGTGGCAGAGAATGTTTCTCTTAGTGTGAATCAGAAGGGTATACTTACATAACTTATTGAGGTCCCATCCAGTACTGGGGTTTTTTGACTGGATTATTTTATAACTGTTAACTGTATCATAAGCACTTATCACAGAATCACTTTTTTATTTTTTCCGATAGGATACATTTTACTGTACTGATAGATTGAATTCGAGATGGTTTACATCATTCTCTGTAAAATCTCATGGCTTTATATTTTGGTGGCTTTGGTGTGTCTTGGAGGTACATAGACTTTTAGAGAAAGCACAGCTGAGAAGATGCAAGAATCTTGTTTTAATTAGGCTAATTTAATGTAGCTCTGAGATTTGTTTCAGTATAAGCTTTATTAATGTTACTTCATCATCAAAATCAGAGAGATGAAGTATAGGAAAAACATCCATTCTGGCCTTGCAAAAGGAATTTTTACGTTAAAATACTTGGCCACAAATGTCACGCACATAGACACAAACTAGAAAGCTGTCAGATGTGATAAAAATGAAATATAGGGAGAATTAATTTCTTCCATGTTTAGTAATAAACCACGTGAAGGCCATAAGATGAAGATGCAATATTCAAACCCATAAGCATCTATGATCCAAATTTTCCAATAAAGATCCATGTGAACTAAAGAAATGTTTGCAGTATCATCTGAATTGCAGGCAAGTATAATCCACAGAGAGCCTTCAGTCTCTCACTGCTGCAATTAGAGTGAATTCTTAAGTGCCAAGATAGTAAAAAAAGTACTTGAATTTACAGCTGTAAGCTATTCTTATTTCTTATAATCCTGATAAATATGAATTATCCATTAATTAACCAAAATTATTTTCCATCTGCTTAGAATTGACTTAGGTAGTTTCAGCCAGCTCTGCTTTCTGCCTTGAACTTCTCTGCTATCCACAAGCTGAGTGGAGCAACACACCTCCAAACTGACAGGGACCTACTGCACCGCTTCTCAACAGCTCATCTCTCCTGTTCAGAGCCCAAAATATCCAACTTCACCCCTCTTCCACCTATTATTAATTATAGCTTATCAGCTGCATGGAACCTAGTAAGAACATTTCTCTGAGTACCTCCTCAGACACCTCCTCTCTTCCTTATAGAGTCCAGATGTGATCCACCAACCTGTGGTGAAGTAAACCTGCATTCTTGGCCATAAGACTCTCAGACAAAGACATCCATGACATGCCCAGCCCTGGAAAAAAAGAAAAAACCACACCACCAAAGCAAAGAAAGGCAAAACAAAACAAAGCAAAGCAAAACTCAAAAAGCACAGTGAGAATCTCCTCCTCCACAAGCTCCAAAATCTACAGACTGATGAGTAAGCATAAACTTCCAGCAAGTTCTGCCTCTTCCTAGCCTAGAGGGATCCTGAATAGCTCTAACACTTCTTCCCTGATCTTCTCCAAAACCTGTTCAAATGTACACAAAGGGAAACAAGAGCAGTGACTGGGACAAATGCAAGTCATCAGACATGGGTCTAGCCCTGGTGCAAGTATCAATGAATCTTTAAGGTTAGAAAATACCTCTAGGACCATCAAGTCCAACCATTAATCCAGCACTGCCAAGTCCACCACTAAACCATGTTTCCACGTGCCACATCCACACATTTTTTTGAACACTTCCAAAGCTGATGACTTCTCTGAGAAGCCTGTTCCAATGTTTGACCACCCTTTTAGTGAACAGATTTTTCAGAATATATAATCTAAACCTCCCCTGATGCAACTTGAGGCCATCTCCTGTTCTATCGCTTGTCACTTAGGAAAAGAGACAGACCCCCACCTATCTACAGCCTCCTTTCAGGTAGTTGTGGAGAGTGATAAGGTCCCTTCTGAGCTTCCTTTTCTCCAGGCTAAACAGCCTCTGCTCCCTCAAACACTCCATGTAAGACTTGTGTTCCAGATCTTTCACCTGCTCCATTGCCCTTCTTTGGACACACTCCAGCACCTCCATGTCTTTCTTGTAGTGAGAAGTGAATATGTAGTTTGCATTTCTCTACACTCTCAAGGCACAGAGAAAACACCCACCTCCTCTCACAGGGTACACTGTGCAACAGCAAAACCATTATGAGTGCCACAATAAGAGCAAATTAAGGGCCCAAGTGAGAGAGGATTTACTCTAGCAGGAGACGACTGAGTTGCAGAAAGCACATCTCTCACAGGGACATGTCCTGGGCAGTCCCCGTCTGCCTGCCAGTGCAGGCTCCTCTGAGCTAACTAGTTCCTCGATGAGCACTGCTCAGGGCAAGGGCTTTGCTCAGAAAAGCATGATCTGTGCAAATGCCTTCTCTCCTACCATGTAATTACCGGGTTTCACCTATAGTAGCTGCTCTGTCTGTATGTATCCCTCAGTTTTCCAGCTCCTGGGTTCAGGCCAGAATACCTATATGTCTCCCTTCAGGGTGGTGTGTAACTAAGTTTTGTCCTACCAACTAATTCTTCACTCTAGTTCTTGTCACCATCCCCAGTCACTTGGCAGCAGAGCACAGTGCAGCAGAAATCTGCAAGGAGAAGAGTGAGCAGGTCTCTGTGCTGCCATGGGGCAGACACCCCTGTTTTCTGTCAAGCAGTCTTCTCTCATGTCTGCAAGTACGAGCTTGAGCCTCATCTCAGGAATTTAAGGATCATGCTCTACCCCATCCCACTGCTTTGGCATGGGCACTGGCTCCAGTTGGCTAGATAGATGGCTCCAGTTTGCTTCCTGAAGCCTGAACAATCCGTGCCATTCCATCACGTTGCAATCGCTTCCAACCTTTGAGGCCCTATGCATTGTGATTGCCTCCAGCCCTGGAGGCCCCATTCCACTTTCTGGAGCGTAACACAGACCCTACCAGGCAACTGGCTGTGGAGGATCCAGCAGGCAGGACCACCCCAAAGGGCAACTGCAGCCTGTGATTGGCTCTGCTGCCTTCTAGTTATGTCATGTTCCCCATTCCTGTCCCTAGATTCAGTGCCCTTTCTCCAGCCCAGGCTCCTGGTCTGGATGTCAGTTCTCCGTGCCTAGACTTTTGTCCTGGTTTCTGCTCCTGCCCAGCTTCATCCCTCCTCCCCAGCTGCCCTCCAGTTTTCATTTCTCTTTTAACCAGAAACCAGGGAGCCCCATCCCACCCAAACCCTGGTATATAGGTGTGGCAGCACCTTGTGGGGTTTAACTCTAAGGTAGTGCTTAGACTAATTAAGGGGGCAGATGAATTCCTCCCACAGTTTAGCGGCCTCAGGAGAGCAGGGATGTGCGTACATTACCCCTGCAATCCTGCACATGCTGTTCTGACACCACACATCTCCTCTTTTCATGCTGTTCCAAGCAGTCTTTGACAGATAGAGGTTTGCAGCGTGCAGACAGGACCTTTGCCATGTCGAAATGCCTCCAAGCAGCAACCACCCATGTTGGCAGGCTATTAAGTTTCTATAGAATTTTGACAAGACTCCAAATGAACATCAAACCATCCTAAATCTCTCGAGGCACAAAGAATTAAAAAAAAAATTTTAAAAAATTAAGGGGGAAAAAATACAAAGCAAAAAAACTGATTTCACATGCCATTATTCCCTCCAGCTTTGTAGTTAATTTAGAATCTGTTGATTCTGGTGCCAATAAATAGTATATCTTTAAACTACCTCTATACTCAGACTTGGTTTCACTTTCAGGTTAGCATTGGTTGTTTAGCTAGCAAGTCAGTAATCTAACAGCACATATAGGAGAGATATTCGTGCATATTTGTTTCATTAAGCAAAACCTCTCGTGCTAGCTAGACGTGTCTCTGGGAAAACTCGCTTTCTCAGAAGGTGGGAAGTGCAATATTAATATATGTGCTAATGCACTGCCCCCCAGTGGATTCGGGATCTGGTGCAGGAGATCGAGCTTTTGCTAACCTTCACTTGTAAAAAAAACTTGAGGGGGAAAAAACCACACGAGACACATGTTAAAGCAAAAGAGTAGTTTAACCATTGTGGGGCAGTGTTAAATATATTCATATATGTTTTATGGGGAGGATGATTCACATCCGATTTTAAATTTTCAGTACATGATAGTGCTGTCCCAGAATATCTTTTTTCTCAGCAAGTACTGCAGTCAGAGGGAGCAGAAGGTTGTGGGTGCTTTGTGGGTGATGCTTCGTATTTCAGAGATTTTAAGAGGAGCTATAAGAATTTCTTATTTTTAAAGAGTAGGTAAGTCTAAAATGTTTTAAGGCTGACAAGGTGTTACACATAACTACTAAAGCAGCTGGAAGGAGTTGCATTTGCTCACTACAACATCCCTCATCATCCAGTAGGAAAATGTGTCACTTTCTAGCTTGTAACATAAAAGATTATGTTTATTTGATCATATTGAATGTTTCTAGAGATAACTGGCTCCTTGTCTTCTGGATCTCTTAGGACTGTCATTGCTTCACAGAGGTCCCTTTCCTATCATCATTTAGTTTTCCCCACAGCAACACAGAATATTATGAAACCTGTGGTTAGGTTCACAGTTACAGTCAAGCTCTTGGCATGTCCAAAGGCTCTTTTATCAAAAAGCAGATTTAGATGACTAGAAATTTTAAAACATTTAACTAAACATCTAGGTGGTAGAAATAAAGACCCTAAGAACATGATATTCACCACTGCATCAATTATTCTCTGGTGTTATCCTTTTCATTTTTGCCACAGTACTCTGCTACATTTCCATCACATAACCTTTATTTCAGGACAGGGTACTGTTTCTGAATCCACATCTCCTCGTTTTCTTGTGCCTGTGTCACTGGAATGGGATGAGGCAATAGATGTGCATATGGATGATAAAAATATCTTTTCTGCTCAGTAGCTTAGTTGGCTTGTAGCACCATAAAAGGCATCTGAATTGGCTAAATGACCAATTATTGCAGGGGGGAGAGGAAGAAATACTAAACTGATGTGAAATATAGTATATTTGAAGATAGCATGTAGTTTAGGCTTGGCAGTACTCAAGCCAGAAGCAGGCAGAAGCCCTTTCCAGGCGACTGGGGGAGACAGTAATGAACACCCTTGTAGTGCATGTGGGAAATGCAGCATCTGGTATAGCACAAGTAGAAGGAGTACAGCTTCCTTTCTGCATATATATTTGCTGAACACCACATAGGCTTGCCTTCCAGGTCATTAGCATGCCAGTCTGAACTCCCCCCTTTGCCTGTGCTTGCTGTCAAATCAGCAGATGTCAAAACCTGGCCCTCAGACATTGGGGGATGGCCAGCAGCATGTGCAATGGTTTCCAGTTTCCCCAGTTCCCAGGCCACAGGTATCCAGGCTGAAGTGCCAGTGTGACCCATGGAAGGCAGCCCCATGCCTGCCTTAGGGCAGCTGACGTGAAAGGAGGCTTGCTCAGCTACCTGCAGCAAGCAGCCCCTGGACACTACTGCCCCTTCTCTTGAGATGGGTGCCAGTAGCCTATTTTTTCTCCTGTAAAACCTATTCCCTCTCCTCTAAAATTATAGAAGAAATAGAGACATTGCACAAATTAAATGTGCAACATAATTTGATAGGTAGTACCAGGCTCTTAAGTTCTTGATAGGAAGCTTTAATTCCTAAATAAAGCAGGTACCATGGGCTGCTTGGACTTCAATAGAGTATTTGACGCCCATATAAATAAGGAACATGAGATAGGTCCAACAGGTCACATCAAAAGAGCAATTATTGAACTGAAGGTTCCTGCCTGGTCTCTCAAAACCAGTCTTACCTAAGTGTACTGGGCTGCAAGTTGCAATCAGAACTGGCTGTTTTGGAAGGCAAAGCCTTGCTGAAATTGCCAAGGTGCAGTCATAAGGCTGCTACTCGGTAGGAAGCAGGTCAAGTGGTTACTCACACAAGCTTACACTTTGCATGGCCTTGCTGGTGGTGTCTCAGAGTTTTCATGATTCAGGTGATGGTGGTGGTGGGAGAACAGGCAAATAAAAACAAATTTTGTTTTTTATTAGACTAGCTGATCTAAAAAAATAAACATCCCAAGCCTAGTTCCTTCAGCAGGTCCAGAAAGAAGCAGTAAAATCCATGCTAATTGCAAGAGCCCTTGAATCAATAGCGCTATGTTAACAAATCCCTCCACAAGAGAGAAAAAGGTGGTTCACACCTGTGGAGTATGGGGGGTGTTACCTGGGAGCAAAGTAACAGGCTGTAAACTGCTGCAGAGAGGNCTGTGTTATATTTTTAAATTTTTAAATACATTATTACATTTCTGGTATTTTGTAATTAATGCAGGTTAATTATGAGCTCTTGGCTTGCGTATTTCCAGTCCACAGGATAACCAGTTTTTAAAACTAGCTTGCTGCCTTGAAAGGCTCAGCTTGACATAGCCTACTAATAGGTTTATCAGATAAGGTACCACTAGGCTTAATGTGCTCCTTAATTAGGAATGTAAATACCTTCATTAAAAAAGAAATGAGGGCCTTAGAGAAATTATGAAGAGATTTGATGATTATTGACTCAAAAGAGAAAGTATTCTAACAGAGAAAGCCATTTCTTCCTTCTTCTCTAGGAACAGAGGCAACATGCTTTGTAATTGCAACATAGCATGTTAAGCATAGAGATTCCACTCCCCTAGGACATTACCTGAAATTTGGGATATCCAGGCTGAACAAAGATGTAAGGCACAGTCAGCCCCTCTGAGGGCACGTGGGTATAAATAGATGTGTTTGTGTACAAACACATGCCTGTAAACATGCAATTTCTGTAGGCACATCTGTATGATGTTCTTAGCCAAGGTGGTGATTCTTCCTTCTCTCACCTGTACATGTGGTGGTTGGCATAAACAGCAACCTTAGCAGGTCATAGCTCGCAACTCCCCACAGACATGGAGGATTTGGTTGCTCAGGCATGTTACTCTGCCTGGCGTTGGAACTGGGAGCTGTGTTTTGGCCACTACATTTCCTCACTGTCAGCCCAGGGGTACCTATGCCTCTGAGATGGGTTGGTGGATGGGGCACATGGGGGGTGCTACCATGGATCACCCCTCAAACCCCCCCTTGGGGCACAGAGGCCTGAAAGCCTTGGCTGGTGCTGCAGACTCCCTGTGCTGTGCCCCCAAGTCGCCTCTCCCCTTGGGCATCCTGACATGGCGCCTGCTCACTGTGTGGCCCCTGCTCCCCGCGGAGAGCTTCTCCTCCCTGTGCTCCCTCTCCCTGCTCTTTCAACAATGGTGGCCTGGGCAGCTTGGGATGTAGTTTTGAATTTAAATGCAGCCAGCCTTTAGTTTACAAAAAAAATAAATCCCCTTCAAACACAGTTATGTAAAAAGTAGAATAATAAAAAACCTAATGTTCGTTGGCAGCATAAGTATCCCTTTGTCTGTAAGACAGAGGCCTGTTGACAAACAAAAAACTTCTTTGGGACTCTAGCATCAAGTACCAAAGTATACATGGCCCCCACTTAACACTGACTCCTTTACATTTGCCAAACAGTGAAACTGCTGCGCTGCTGTTTTGCACTTGTAAAAGGAAAGAGTTCATGGCCACGATCCTCACAACAACATCCTGCCCTACCTTCAGAGGTACCACTGTGCAGCTTCCTCTCACTGCAACCCAGCTGCTATTCAATGTGCCTGTAAGATGCAGTAATTCAGATGTTTTCATGTAAACCATGGAAAAAAACAGAACTGTGTGTTGACCTCTCTAACAATATTCTGGCTTTTAGCTAAGAAATGCAAATGTGCTGCAGAGCTAAGAGCAGACATTATTTGTTGACTGGTCACCATGGGATTTCTGTTCTATTTACAATTTCAATAAATTCTGTCAATAGACACTGCAGGATTTCACCTCAGTTCCTTCCTGTAACTTATTTCTGAATTTCTCCACCTTTTTCTGTCCATCAACCACTATTGTATTTAAAGGATGACAGTCTCCACACCATGCTAAAAATCCTCTGCTTCTCAAATATTGTGAGCTTTGAAGGTACTCATCAGCTCCCAGGAAAAGATCCTGAGAAACAGAAGCAAAGTATGAGCTCAAAGTCGTGCCAGTCTTAATAATGGAAGACCAGACGTTATCTGTCATCTAGAATGCACAAAACACAGTAAAAAGGAAAAGATACTAGAAAAGCACCATCATTGCTTCAGTGATTTGTATTTTCCTAATAAACTTTTAATTTTCTGCTCTGAATGGAAAGCAATACCTATTTCAGGAGAGCTTTTGAATCTAAATTGATTTGTTTTCATATCAGCAATTTGAGCTTTCCCCTGAAAGCAAAATGCCAAAACCAAGTTTCCTCTCCTTCAGGCAGGAGTAGATGGGCAAACTTCTTAGGAAGTGGTGATGGAGAGAGCACTGAGCTGACAGGCACTAGAGCAAACCAGCAGAGAGTGAATGACCGCATTGCTGCTCATTAATTCTTGCCTAAGAATTATTAAGCTGGGGAGTCTAACATATTCCTTTGCAATTTTTCATGGTGATGTTAGATCCATCTTCCCACTATTTCCATGGAAAACTAAGATGCCCTCTGGCAGCTGTGAGCTGGCAGCGGGGTGAGCTCATCTGGGCAGCAGAGAAGTAGCTCTGCTAGGGGGGAATGGGGCACCGCCCTGACATGTCTCCCAGACACTGCTCTCACCACCACCATTGCCAGTGCTTCTTAAAAGAAAAGCCCGAATCCTCTGAAAACAAACACGTAAGCAAGCAAACCAGAAGGAATAATATGTCGTTATAGCACTTCTTAGCAGACATTAGGAGGAGCTGAAAATAACAGGAAAATCTTCATGGAAATCACCTTAGAAAAATAAGCAGAGGTAGAAAGTAATTCTATCCCACTGCAGAGAATCCTTATGGGGACCAATCAAAGAAGTCAAGATTTTGTCCCCATCACAAATTTGATGTTTCTGTTTTCCTTAATTATGCACCACATACCACAGATTCTTTTTTTTAAATAAAAGAACAATAAGAAAGCAAAAGACCTCATGTGACTTAGCATAAGGGTCAGGGCAGTATTTTGACTGGGGAAGATACATGCCCTTGCTCACATTTTTGCCCTAATATTTTCTTGTTTATATAAAGCTGCTGCAACTGCAGTAGCCTCCACGGCAGAAGGCCATGAGTGCCTTTTTCCTACAGCATCACTTCCCCACTAAAAAGCCTTTGTAGTGAAAGCTTTATTGAAGTGGATTCATTTGGGTGGCAGGTTGCAGAATTAATGAATTACTATTTTCTGGCCAAAAAATCCATCCTATACCCACTCCTCTCTCACCTTCCTGAGCAGCTTGGGGCAGCAGGAAAAGAGGTTTGCCTGTTAGCCATGCGCCCTGAGAGGACTTTGGAGTAAGGCTGAAGACCCCTGTGGTCCTCCAGCAGTCCCAGTCTGGCAGGGTTAGATTTCAGAGGAATGCTGCAGGCAGATAAGACCAACATCAGCCTAGAGAGAGGATGAATCAGGGCCATGCCAGTAGCAAGGAGACTGGAGTGCAGTTGGCTCAGTACCAGCCAACAGTTGATGAACTGTGGGAGACCCTAGGGTCCCATTGGGCCCTGTGTCTTGTTAGTGCTCCCTTTCAACAGAAATGTATGCCAGCTGTGCAAAGTGTGTTGAAAACAGCTTTCCTTCTTTCCTGTTTTTGCTTGCTCCTGCGTGGCAGTAATTTTTCCCCCCCACAAGGACTTTTTCAGAAAGGAGATTGTCCACCTACATGACAGCCAATACGTGTTCTTTATGTAAGGTGGGAAAGCAGGTTGAAATACAAACTTTCAGCTGTAGTTTCCAAATAAGCAAGTCTGTGAGAGATGGATGGCTCTTCATCAGGCTTGATTGTCCCCAGGTCCTCAAGCAGTGCCCCTATTAACAAATTAAAGAATCTTTTATGTCTCTTCTTGTCAATGCAGTTCTCACTGGAGAAAGTCTTGTTTCTGTGCCAAATCAATCAATTATTTCTCTGTCAGAGTTACCAGATCACAGGGGCAATTAAAGTTTTATCTGTGGCTTGAGCTGTTCTTACTTTCTTTTGATGTTTCAGGTAAAAAGGAAAAATGGAGTTGTATCGGTTTAGCACTTTTTACATCTCTCTAAGGTAATTCTTAAGGTATTTGCAAGGTCAAAGTGATAAAGGAACAGTGGGAAACACTGTAGTTGGTGTTGTCCTACTAATGTAAGGTTCCATACAATATTCTTTCACAACAATACAAACTATAGCCAAGGCTACAAAATAGTTTTTTGAACATCGCTGTATTTCCACTTACTTACACTTCTCTAAGTTTATTCTGCCCCTGAGCATGCAATGCCATCATTGTCATGCCCTGATAGGCTCAGAGAACCCTTTTCCCTCCTGAAAACTAAAGTCAGACTGCGTCTTTTTTAACAAGTCTAGAGCCAAGAATGAACTCTGCTCCTGAACTCTGAAGCCTGTGAGGCCCTGCAGTGAGAATTATATGCTTAACTCAATTAAGAAGGATTTAGCAGTATCACAAGCATACAGAGACTATCTACTGAACTCATACAAAAAACTGTGATAATGTGTGAAAAAGGTGGCTTGCGAGATTCTTCTCATAAAACCTGGGAAGTCAGTGCATGTGCTGGGTTTGCTGGTGGTCCCTGTGAAGTACATACAACCTGCCCATCTTTAATTATATGAAAGCATTTATCTCTCATTCTTGGGTGTGGATTAATGATTGATTCAGATTTTCCAGCTACTTAGGTATTGCATTCACAGCCACAAACCTGATAACCAAACTGCTGCTTAGGAAACCCCAGAAAATAAATGCATAAAGAAATATCAGAACTGCCAAAGTTGTTTGAGGTGGTGGTTCTTCCTTTCCCTCTCACAAGATTAAGTTTTGTGTCCTTGAAGTATTTCTATGTCAGTGATGAAACTAAAGAAATTCAGACACCAAAAAGCCCTCACTTCTCTAGCAGTATTAAGAAACATTATTTCTGAACTTCATTCTATGTGTTCATTTTCCTCCTTTTTTCAACTATATTTTAGAAAAAAAAAAACAACTCTCTGGCAAGAAATTATGTTTGCATTGTATTACTTACTGAAGCTAGAGAATTAAAAAAACCTCTAAGGTCATCCATCAAAAGCTGTGAGCTTTAGCTTAGACCACCAGCTGTGGTAACCTCATTGTTCGCACATTTCATATATTTATTCTGACTATACTCATGGTTACTGTAACTACCATGGCATATAATCCAAGTAAATTATCAAATTCAAAGGCTATCTACAATGAATATTGGTTTTCCTCTGGACAGCATGAAACTCATATTCTGTCTAGTGATTTATTTAGTTAGTTAGTTACTTACTTACGTATTTATTTGTATCTGTCAGTTCTTGGTAAGAAACCACAAGGACTATATGGATGTCTGAGAGGAGAAATATTGGAGTAATGGGGTCCCAGCCATCTCTTTTCCTATTCCCCAAATTTCTGCCTTGCAGTCTACAGGAGAGTAGCTGAGACAAGGAGTCTCATTTCTTGCTGTGGTTGCCACTGGGAAAATAGTCTTCCTTTTCCTGTCAGTTTACGTGTGTATTCTTGCCAGCCATTAACGAATATGCCCAAAAGACAAATATAGCTGTAATTAGCAACCCCCACTAGTCATGAAGAGGCTTGCTGTCTGTTGCACACCTGATCCACAAAGACACAGGTTTGTGTTTTACACCTTCTCTCGGGAGACACCCACGCATCCCAAAGAAAAACACAAATCGGGATCTGTGAAGAGCTCAGCAGACAAGCTACCAGAGATCCCAAATTCCTTGGGAGTGATAGCATAGTCCCAGCAAAAAAATACACCTCTAGCTCCTTTCCACTCCCTGCTTTATGCCATTGCACAGGAGACAGTCATTTGTTTCAGCCAAAGTGGAATTATTCATTAAGAACTAGTTTCTTTTAGTGGTTAGGGGCTACAATAACTGATCACTCTTTTTCCTGATTCTTGGCTGGAAGTCCGCATCTTCATAGTTGTCAGCTAGACACACAAGTAATCTTAGCACCAGAAGATGCCTTGTTATGTGAATGGAATTAATGAGTGACAGCATGGTGCAAATATAACTTAACATGCCTGAAAACTGACAACAAGCCCAAGAGCAGCCTGGCATGTCTTGGTAGATACCATCGGGTATCACCCTAGTAACCAGGTATCACCTGAGTAACTACCAATGGCCCTACTGCCAGAAACCTCTTTTGTCTACCTCCCCTCATTCCTGCGTTATAAAATAAAAGTGTTTTGAGTTTTAACTCCAAAGGAGGAAAAAATGAAACAAAAAAACCCAGCAGAAAATAACACAGCCAATTTATGGCAGTGTACTTGATTGGGAGAAGGAATACTTAAATTTAAATTTTTTGGTATTTCAGTTTGGGAAAAAAGTCTTCCCTGGAGTTCTAATTTGTCCATATTTAGCATTTTGAAATGGCTTTTTCCAGTTATAAAACTGTTTCCCATATGCTTGACATATTGCTGCATATAATGAAGGAATGAAGAGGAAAAAAAAAAGTGTGTTTACATACAAAGCATACTCCACATGCATATTTATATTAAGAAACAGAAAAATATTTTATTTATGTATGTATAGCTTGACACTTACAACATTTCATGTAAATAAATGCCAAATGGAGAATACTGTATTATACAAAAGTGGGCTACACTTCTTCAGTTCCATTTTTCAAATTTGGCTATGATTGCATTCAAGTACCTCAAACAGCAAACATCTGGGTGGTTTGAAAGCAAGTGAAGCATGTTTTTGCTGTAAAACATATTCTTACTGTAAAGTTATAGATTCAAGAGTTACTGGTGAAATTTTTGGCTCTGAACAGCTTCAGACCAGATTTATAAGAAATACAATAATTTTTGATTATCAGTGTGGACACAGCCTTAATAATATTAATATCTAATGTCCAAAAAATTCTTTTATAATTAGGTTACATTTTAACAGACATGTGCATTAAGACTATATCCTTGGAACTTTTCCAAGCAACTGCCTTGCCATAGACAAAGACTTCATCCAACTTACATGTTTGACACTTTTTACAATTGCATGACTATTTTCCATCTCTTACCTCCAGATTTAGGACCATTTATCTCTGATTCTCTTGTTTCTAGGTTTCAAAGTGCAATTTCCTGCAGAAATTAATATACTCATAATTCAGGTTGTCCACCCACCCACCCGGTTACCTGTCTCAGCTAGCCCAATTGCTGGAAGGAACATATAAAGCAAGTTCATGGCTTGATGCTGGAGTGATAAAATCTTTGCTTAATCTACTTAGTGTTTAAAAATGTAAATGTTAGAAGCTATCTCAAATACTAGAGCATTGCTCTCATGTAGGTTATATGCTTGAATGTGGCGCAAAACAGTAATTGTACTCTTTTGGGAGACTAAAAGTCTCCCAATGTCTGAGGCCTAGAAAATTGAAAGAGTAGTTTACATCTGCTAGGACCAAAGTGTTGCAACTGTATCTCAAATATATGCAATTTGAAGCTCTAAAATCCCTCGGGCATATTATGTGCTGCAACAATGTCATTAAATGTGTTGCATCATGCTAACAAAACAATTTGTGCCTCCTTTTCCTGGCTCTTTTTTCACCTTTGAAAGAAATCCAGTACATGAATATGTAATATTAACTCTTATTCAAAATTATTCATTTTAAGAGACTAAAGAAATTGACACATGTGTTTGTAACACTGATTGCAGCCTTCCTTTTCCCTAGCCATTTTAATAGCACTTCAAATATAAATTTTGGGTCCTTCCTTGTGTTTATCTTCTTAAAACTGCAGTTTGCTTATCAAGAACAGAAGGAAGCTCTGGGCTTTCTAAGTGGATCCACAGAAGCCATCAAGGAAAATGCAGCCCTAGTGTGCTGACTGCCCACGCTGCTTGCCATTGGTTCACTCTCTGGCTCTGCTTTGGCTGCTCCATCCAGATATTTCCTAACAAACTTGATCTATTGTGGTTGAGCACTAAGCAGTGTGGACAAAAGCCAGGCTACCTCTTTCATTTAGCAATCAAGACGTAGTCCTCAGTGGGAGGATTTCTTGGCAAGCCAAAAAAGTGTCAGAACTGAGACTTGGTTCCTCATCTTTCACAGATTCTTGTAAATGTGACAAGAACGGATGCCCTCACGCCGTCCGTCTTCTCAAAGAAAGAGGTGTGCAGGAACGGGGGGTGTGTGTGTATGTGTGTGTGCGAGTGTGTGTGTGTGCACGCATGCACATACACATCTCCCCCTCTCTTTGTTTAGACCTCTAGGCATCACTCCCACCTAACCTTTGTTCTCCTTATGAGTCCTTCTGTTCTTATTTTGGCAACACACACAAATATTTACTCATGTTCATAAACAATCACCAATTTATCTTTTCAGGTAAAACATCAAGACAGCATGGCTCACCTGGGTGACTGTAAATGGACTCACGTGTTCCCTTTCCTGGTGGTAGGTATTTATGTGTGTACATGTCTCTTCAGTGTGCAAAGATAACAGGATTCTGCTTGGTTTCTTCATAACCATCTGTGAATTGCCACGGCAAAACCTAGAGACTGAAGCTTGATGCAGAAATCGAATTTCATTTAATAAAACACCTAGCACCATGTGCTGCTTAAACTGGGGCTGCAAGGGAGGAGGGGGAAGGAGAAGAACCCAGGATGGAGCAAACACAGAAGGTGCTGGAAGCGCCGATTAGCCTGATGTCACGTGAAGCACAGCCCTGTCATTGCTCAGCCCGAGGCAGTGCGTAATCTCAGGTTGTTGTAGTTGTTCATTGAAGTCACATTTATGAGGGCTCATTAGAGCTGGGAGGGGTGAGGGTGCAAACTCAGGCATTTGGTTCTGCAGGACAGCATGAATGTTAATAGGTCAGGAATGACAGCTTTCAGTATTTTAATGAGCGGCTATGCCAACAAGCAAGAGCATTAGCGCTCTGAGAAACTCTTGGAGGGACCAGGTTGCTGAAAACTCCATCTGCTTCCATTCTACAGTGTTACCATTTCTGCTTCCCAGCTTTATGGGTGTTTCACGCTGCAATGCTGGCCCTGATGCCTGATGAGCAGCTGGGCAAAGGGAGGGGGTGAGGCATGGAGAATGAAGGCATTGGAAGTGACAGTGCTCTGGGATGCTCTCTGATGACAGGTCTCCCTGGTGTACTCTGCCAGTGCTGAATACTCCAACTGCGGCGAGAATGAATACTACAACCAGACCACTGGCATGTGCCATGACTGCCCCAAGTGCGAGCCTGGTGAAGAACCTTACATGGTAATTTCAGCTTCTTCTGCTGAACACCAAATACAAAAAACCCAAATGTTTTGCTGCATGGTGGTAACATATGGATAGGAAAGAAAATGGGGATGGACAGGAATGCCCAAACAGAAATGCTCACACCTGCAAGTGTTTTCTGGGAGCAAGGCATCATGCACACATGCCAGTAATCCACATCCCAGGCACACCCTGTTAAAAGTGAAACTGTAAAAGCGGAAAGGTAAAAGTTCTATACACAGTCTCTACCAGTCTGTTCTCATCTCAATAGTTGTTTAAAATCTGATGCTGCCGTTCCGGCATGGTGTGACAAATTGGTTAGTCTGGTGTGCTTGCTGGCCCCCCACACCGACAATTTAATTTTGCTCTCCCACTAAGATATTTTGGCACTAGAGGAACTTGGATGTTTCTGCAATATTTTAAATTATGGTTCCTAAGTAACCATTTGATTTACAGCAGATAATTGTTGCTTATTAAAAAAATAAATTACTGAAATCTTGTTTGGTTTTAATGGGATAAACATCCTATTGCAAGCATTTCACCCAGTTGGTAGTCCTGAACAAGGACATTTGAATAATAACCAGTTGGTTTTAGTTTTATTTAATCTAAACATAATGCTCATCTGGGACATGTGAGTTCAGAGGTTACAAAATCTTATCCAAACATCGCCTTTTGTGATGTTCCCTCTGAGCTCTCCTAGCATGAAAGCTGCTGATAGCCATGCTGCAGCTGTGTTTCTCCTGTGGTAGTCTTCTCTACTCTTCCATTTTCAGTTCAATTTCTATCAAAGCAGCAGCTGAAATTCACTTCCACAATTTGTTGGATTATGATAGAAGTAGCTATGTGGGGCCACTTACAAGGAGCATGATGCTCCAGTTTCCCTTCTCCCTCTCCAGCATACAGCATGCTGCATCCTTATATCCTCAAAGCCAATGGGCCAGGCTATGAACATACTCTTTTGCTAGAAGTTGGTGTGTAGCACAGGTCTGCTTTTCAGTGACTTTATGTTGTTGCAGACGTGTGGATATGGCACCAAAGATGAGGACTATGGCTGCATTCCCTGCCCTTCAGAGAAGTTCTCCAGAGGAGGTTACCAGATATGCAGACGGCATAAGGACTGTGAGGGTTTTTTTCGAGCCACAGTCATGACACCTGGTGATCAGGAGAATGATGCAGAGTGTGGTCCTTGTCTCCCAGGGTAAGAACTTATACACTGACTTTTGCTGTACCCAAGGCACTGGAAAACGCTTTCTAAATGTCAAAATCTCTGACAGCCTTTCTCCAAGTCCTAGCTGACTGTAGGTGCAATACTGATGATTTATTCTTTTTTCTCTCTGCTAAAATAATACATTTAAATGTTTCAAAAGCACCAGTAAGTTTAATAAATTATAGACTCATAGAATGGGTAGGATTGGAAGGCACTCTTCAGAAGTTGTCATTAATCTCACTGAAGAAATAGCTGTTTGGAAAAATAAGAAATAATTTTATCTTACTGGAAGTGGAAAAGGAACAAGCACAGGTGTGCAGTACCATCTTAAATGCTCTAAGAAATCCAGCTTGGCCTTCCAGTTCTAGCTTTAGAGAGCCACCTTCTAAGTCCCACATCCTGCATCCTACAAATGAGCTGCATGGAAATGCCTTGGATACCCTGTAGGGTCTATGTCAGCACTATAGCATGTTTAGGAGCATAAAATATTTCCTTTCCAGATGTGACCAGCTGGCACATTTGTCAGTAGTTGACAGCAATAGCTAACATAGCTGTTAGGTGAGATTTACCAAGGCATTTTAGTCTCTCAGGGTTCTTTCTAGCCAACAGAAAGAGATCTAAGGAGCTGCTAATGTGGTGTGTGTGCTGTTGTTCAGAGTCAAAACAAGTTTCAAGGCTGACTGAAAGGGTTTAAAATAGATGCTGTTTTTTAAGGCCATCTTTGTAATGGTCTCATGCTTAGTATAATTCTGATAGCAATGGTGAGAAAGAAATTTCTACATTGGATATATGAGCAGTATATTCTTGACTATATTACATTTGAAACTCTGCAAACCCAAGCATACATTTGCACATTTTTTTGTAGTGTGAGTACATACTCCAAAACACAACCTCACCTAACATACCTTTTCATTTTCTGCCACTGTGCCTCTTTGGTTTAGAGAGTAATTCCTACTGACATTTGGCTTTTGTGCAGTTTGCAGATGCTGTGTAGCCCACACTCCTTATAGCATGGAGAACCCTGTTAAAAAGGCCTTGCAGGCTTCCAGGTTTATTGTATCAGTGAGTCTGTGTGAAATTTTCACAGTTTACAAATAAAATGGACTTGTCTAGCTGCCAGCCAAACAGACTGATGATGTGATTTGAAAAGAACTCCCTCCTGACTTCCTCTCATACATCATAAAGAGCAAGAAACTTAAATAGTGGTCACGGTTGCTGTTTTGCAATTTTTGTCAGGACTAATGAGGTCACCCAGGTGGGAGTAGGGTGCTGGCTGAAAATAATCAGCTTGCACAGCTGGTGCTTGGGGAGAAATCGCAAAACATTGTGTTTGCACAGGTGTTGCCTGTAGCAGAAACTGGCCTGCTGGAATTTGGCTGTGTGCCGCTCTGTGTGCAACTCAGGTCCTGGGATTGTTTGACAAAGCCAGCAATTAAGGAGAAACACTTTCTTAGTCCAAGCTTGATTAGATGGAACTCTCAAGATAAGCTAAGCATGGGCTAAAACAAGCTCTGAAGCTGCCCTGATTCCTTGTGCTACTTAGAGTCCTCAGAGTTTGCTCCTGTGCAATGGTGGGGGAAATGCAGACCCCGTTGTCAGAGCAGAGAGCTGGTTCAGGCTGATCTCGTTGCCCCCAGTGTCACAGGCATCCAGTGTCACCCAGGCATCAGGGTGTGTGGCAGCTGACAGAGTTCATCCTTGCCTCAGCGGTAAACCTCAAAGAGCCCCCAAGTCAACGACTGGAGAAAAAATAAGGTTTCCATTTTCAGAGGACTACTTCCATACTGTGTTGCTGATCTTCCCAAGGTAACAGCCCACATCTGCACCTAGGGACATTTCCTCCTTTTGCTATTTTTCACAAGTTTAGTAAAGCAGCCTGAGGAAAAGATCAACATATGGCACATTCTGAACTAAAGTTTTCAGACAAATTTCCTTTGAACTGGCAGCCTTTTCCAGTGGCTGTAAGTGTTGTCCTCTATATTTTACTTTAAAATCAGTGCTGGATAATTATGTCTTTTTCCTCCTATTTTTTTTTTTTTTTCACTATTACTGATGATGGATTTTAAGGAAGGAGACCTTTGGTACAAGAGGGACGGCCATCCACTGCTTCTCTGTGTTCCCTCCCATAGAAAATAAAAGTAACAATGTCGCACTCACAAGAAGGAAGCAAGGCTATGGTCAGGGAAGATTTTAAAGGCTTAGCTCTGAAGCTGTGATACTCAGAACCCAAGTCCAGTTGCCACTGAATTCTAGAGGTACTTAGACTGAACCTCCTGGGACACTGCAGGCTTCATTCTCTCCTCCCGCCCAGAAGCTCTTCCATCATGATAAATAGGAAGGGTCAAGAATGTGGAAATTAGGTGTGAATCAGACTGTTTTCCTCAATGAGGTGATCCATTAGGTGCTCATGGAATGTAATTCAGATGACAGCTAACTACAAAAAATAAGCAGCCACAGCAGATCAGAGCAAGGATCCCTGTAGTCTGGTCGTCTGTCTTCATTTAGTAGTGGCCATTAGTGGAAACCCATGGAGGAGTAAGAACAGGCCAAGTATATATGATACATATCCCTTCTGCTGTTCCACCACCTATTTTCAGCCTGGATTAAGTCCACAGTCTCCTCAGAAGATAGAATCGCAATGGGATCATTTTCTTTTTCAAATGTAATCAGAGATACTTCTGCTACTGAGGCTTCCTTTTCATGTGTTCCATAGTTCCAGCAAATCCACATTCAGTTCTGTTCTCTGAGATGTTTTAAGAGAAGCAGTGAACTCTCCTTTGTTTTCTGGATGAAAAAGTTTAGACAGTGAATTTCAATTGAAATGCAGTTTCCCCCTGCCTTTCTGGATAAGGTAGCAGACGCCTCCACTCATGTGCTCCTCAACTTCTTGCTCTCTCTCTGCAGACTGTCCCCTGCTGAGAACAGCAGCCCTCTCTACCCTACTCCACCTCTCGCCCCAGTCCCAGGTGCCCTGGTCCCTACAGGGCAGCAGACTTAAACCAGGATCCAAGTCCCTCAGTGTGATATGGCACCACCAAGGATAGCACAAGAAAAATCACCATGTGTTAAGCTGGAAAACAAGTCCATTTTTCAGTCTACCCTTTACTCTCGGATTTTGCCTGTAACACTTTCAAACCTGAGCCTGGCAGGTGCCAAGGAAAGAAAGAATGAGTCTTGTAGTGAGTAAGAGAGGAAAGATGAAGTTTTGCTCCTGAGAGAACGGTAGAGTGGCAGATGAGGCACAAGGGACACTTGAAGGGAAGAGTGAGAGTGAATCTTTTAAACCCAGTAAGAAATGAGGAACCATGTTCACCTCACCTAGTCTCTGTCCCTGTCTCCTCCTTGCATGTTTGTGTACTCTGTTTCCTGGACCTATATCCCTTATATGTAGGCTAGATCATTCATTAATACACCAACTGATTTTGATGGACAGTCTCAGCAGTGATTTCCTAACAATGCATACATTTTCCAGAAAAAAAGATCATACTGCACATGCATAGACAGGTACATAAGAGCAGAGGATAGATTCCCCATTGCATAAAGTGTTTGTAATGTTGAGTACCTCTCTACGCAGAATGCATTATGAATTTATTCATCTCTTCATTAAAATTGCTAGTGATTTATAAGGTATCTCCATAACATCATGTTACTTCAAAACATATGATTTTGATGTAATTTACTCATTAAGGTGCCCGTGAATCCAACTCTTGCGTAACCAATTACCTTATTCCAACACTAACTTTATTAGCAGCCCAGAAGTTCAAATCATGAAAACATTTTCTTCACATTGTAATTCCACTATCAAGGACTGTTATAAAGAATAGAGCAAGGGTGGTGTTTTCCTGTATTTTTTGTTATGATTTGGCTCAAATTTGGTTCTAACATTACAGAAATTATGGTGTTCATAAATAAAATCAGCCAACCATATCCAGCTAGTGGGCTTGCTTGAAAGATTACTGCTTCAAAATATAGCATTCCCATATTTTGAAAAATCTTATTTTAGGGTATGATGTAAATTGCAACTTGGACTCAGCAGGGAGAATAATGTTGTTTTAGGCAATGTTACTACTTCTTGTCATGTCTTGATGTTTGATTAATTACCTTTTAGGAGGAAAGAAAGAATAGAAACACTGTCTCTATTCAGACAATGTAAAAAATTAAAACAAAATAAGAAGAATCTTTGCATCACATTGCTTATAAAAGTTTTTTTAATGATTTTATCACTGTATAGTTGTTTGCTGCGGAACCATGCTCAGTCACAGCATATTAATTTACACTGTTTTGCCTCATCTTGCCCTTCATTGCAGTTACTACATGCTGGAAAACAGACCTCGCAACATCTATGGGATGGTTTGCTACTCATGCTTGTTGGCACCCCCTAACACCAAAGAATGTAAGTGTTCTGCCATTTCTGTGCATTTCACCTAGTTCCGCCCTAAAATCATCTGCAGCTCAATGTGAAGTCTTTCAGGGATGATTACTATGTTCAAACAATAAGCCCAGCTCCAGTAAAGCAATTTCTGATTCCTGCTAGTCTTGCCAACAAAGAGAAGGAATGTTGATTATTTGAGGAACCTTTGATTTTAGGACCTGTTATTGTTCATTTGTGCTCAAGTTTTCATCTGTTAAGAGGTCCCATGCAGGATTTATTAGGCTTACTTAATCAGTCCCATATCTGTGTATTTTTCTAATTGAATTTCACTTCACCTGAGAAGGAAACATGGGACAATTTGTAGATTGAGTAAAACTGCATCGCACCTTTTCATACCCTTTGACTTCAAAATGATTCAAGGGTTGACATTGATGTGTGACATTGATGTTTGGTTGTCAGCACTGATGAGAGAGTTAATTCTGTAGATTTTGTTGACAGAAGAAGCTGTAGTTTGCTAACTGAAAAAATCATGTATTTAGGTGTGTGTGACCCCCCGGAGGTACCTGTTCTTTTGCATGCATGTGCATGCACTGGCTTATCCATCCTCATGCCATGGGAAGGAGGGACAGCCCCACACCAGCACTGCAATGCAGAGGCAATCCCCCAGAAAACTGCTTTCTCCTTTAGGGGGCAAAGAAAGTGAGAAAAAGAGAAGGAAAAATGAGCTTCTCTCTGAACGACAAAATTACTTTGACACCCCGTCAGAGAATCTGGAGAAGATCAGGAGAAGCAGCTTTAAAAAAACCACCAAACCAAAGTCACAAATAAACAGAAAAACAGACAGAAATGAGTAGTTCCCTTGGGAAATCTAATGCATCTAAACCCCAAATCTTGTCCATATTCTGTTCTTTTAGAAGTCTTTGTCATAAAAAGTATATTGCAATATTTTGTCTGCTTGATTCAAAAGCAGGGGTTGACAAGAAAGTCCCGAAACGTTTATTTTTTTGTGTAAATAAACAGCAATTACTTCCTTCAGATGCTGCTGAACTGTGTATCATTTGTGCTCTGCTAGTCACTTCAAAGGAGGATGGGTCATGAACAGTTACCAGGTTTCCTAAATTGCAAGAGGTCAGAGGAGCCAGGGGATAATTATCACCTCACATAGCTCCTGGTGAGCGGTAGCAGTTTAGAAGGATGTACCTCCCTGAGCTGTCTGCATGCAAAGTAGTGGGTCTGTTGTACAGCTGCTCACCCCGCTTATCTCCATAAACCCATCCTGTCCTGAGATGTCACCTTCTGCCTGAGGAAGTGAGAGTGGGCAAAGGCAGAGTGAGTGTGATTTTGGTGAGACAAGATCTGTGTTAGGAGGTGAGGTAAGGGTGCTATAGAGGACTCAAATTTAAGATATGGGAAGAAGGTTGAGAGGTTAAGTGAAAACACAAGAGTAGGAATATTGTGATTTAACCCCAGCTGACAATTCAGCCCTGAACAGCCACTCACTCCACCCACTGGGCTGGGGAAGAGAATCGAAAGGGTAAAAGTGAGAAAACTCATGGGTTGAGACAAGAACAGTTTAATAAGTGAGGTAAAAGCCACATATATTAGCCACATATATCAGATATATCACATATATATCTGATACATCACATATATCAGAACAACAAATTCATTCCCCAATTCCCATGGGCCAGCAGGTATTTAGCCATCCCCAAGAAAGCCAGACTACATCACATGTAATGGTGTCTTAGGAACACAAACACCATTACTTTCAGTGTGCCACCCTTCCTTCTTCCCCCAGCTCTATATGCTGACATGACACATATGGTGTGGAATATCCCTCTGGTCATTTGAGATCAGCTGTGTCCCCCTCCCAGCTCCCCCACTCTGGTGGGGTGGGGTGAGAGGCAGAAAAGATGCCGTGTAAGCACTGCTCAGCTGTAATGAAAGGATCTCTGAATTATCAACACCTTTTTGGACACAAATCCAAACCACAGCCCCATACTAGCTACTATTAAGAAAATTAACTGTACCTCAGCCAAACCCAGCACAGGGAGTCTCAGTGGGAGGTGAAGGTTTATGGTAAGAGGATGCAGATGCACCTGGCTCCCCACTGGTGGGAATAGAACCATGCCTGCTGCTAGCCCATAGCTGGAAAGTAATCTCTTCCTCAGCTCTGATGGTCTGTCTCAAATACATGCTGAAATGTTGTTTTATAAGTATCAGACATGTTGGCAAGGAACTACTTGAAGAACTCAGAAGAGCTATTACTCCATTAAAAAAAAATCTTTGTCTTATGTAGGATATCTGGCAGATACAATATGTGATGTGCATCTGTAAGGAAAGTACGAATGGCACAACTGATTAACTGCATCCAATTTTTAGCTTGACAAACACAATTATCTTTGGGAGAAATTTAGGCGGGTGCATAAACCAACAAATTGACTGGGTATTAAGGTAGAAGAAAACATTAGTCCTAGAAAGACTAAACATTTCCATTTTAATTCTGTGAAACCAAGCATTTGGTTACAAGTATTCAAAAAGCAGGAAAGAGTTTTCAAATCCAAATCTCTCAAATCACTAAGCTCAGGTATTTTGGCTTATGATGTCTAAAGCTCTGGACCTGATTTGGAATGGCAGCTCCCCAATTGATAGGCATTAATTTGTACTCCAGATGGAAAATCAGCCTTGCTGCAGGAACATCTTGAAAGGCTCACTGTTCCTGTGGCAGGCAGTGTAAAATCTGGTATTAGCAGATGATCTTTTTCACACATTTTGCAGTCATCAGATTATACCAGTCAGAGCAAAGAAGAGGTGACATGTCAGTGTTGCACAACTGTGGCATTTTTTGAGGTTTATAAATTCCAAACTCAGCTGAGTGCTGTGCTCTAAGCACATAACCTTAACACAAGCATGTGGTTTCTGTCATATGGAGGATAATACCAGATTTTTTTGGTAGCAATGGTTCCTTTGTGCAGCACAACCTCTGCTTATTGACTGGCTGTCATGACTGAGGACCTAGAATGAAAACTCCAAATGGCCCCAGGAATCTTCTATTCCTTTCTTGAGACTTCATCATAGCATTAAACAGCATTTGGGAACCTAAACCCCACACTAAAATGTTGCCTCTGACCCAGAGCTCCTATTCTTCAAACACTGCTGGATATACCACACCACTGGAGAAAGGTGACCCAGGAGGTCACAAGGGAATGAGAATGGCAAATTGCTTAGAAATAGGAAGCTCAGGGTGACAAGTTCTGGCTTTGCACTTCTAGACAGCAAAATGAGGGCAGATAAATCCTGTTCCAGGCCTTGATCAGGGTTGAACAACAGTGGTGCTCTCCTTAGCTGAAAACATACCTTATTGGGGAACTGCCTGGTCTGTGTGTGTTACAAAGGGCCAAGTGTGTGCCCCTACATGGAAACTTGCTCAGAGAATTTGTGTGATGACACATTTTATCTGGCAGAAATGTACTTGGGTTTGGTCAAAGGGTAAACAAGTATGTTTCAACTCCAAGGATGTGCTGTGTAAGTTTTATCTCATATATAGTCAATAAAACATGAAATGGCAGGAAAAACAAAATGAACCCCATGCCTCACATCTGGAAATATTAATGTAAAAATGACTGGGAGTGAGAAAGAAATCCCTCAATAGGCCTATGTCACCTTTCTCCCCCTCTCCCCTCTTGAGAGACTTGAGACATAAATATTAAAAAATACCATGGAAAGGAGCACTTCACAGAGTTCAGAGGTTTAATTGAGGCAAAGGTGTCACCAGGTTATGTTGTTAAAACTCTCTCTTTATGGACTGAAGGATGAGAGCAAAAGTTCTGCAGCCTGGGAGGACTAACAGCCTTCACCAGCAGCTTTTGGGCAGTGGCCACATACAGAAAAGGGGTTATGCACATACATGAGTGTAAGGATGTGTGTTGTGTAGCAGGCAAGCTTTTACTTACTGGAAAAAGGGTAAACATCACCCTAAAGACTACAGTTTTCCTTATCCTGTGCACTGTGAAACACCTGTGTAAGATTTCTGGCCCATCAACATGCAATTCCCTCCAGTCTCCTGTGTAGGAGCCTCGGTGCTAAGCACAGAGGAGCACAATGCCAAAATATCAAAGATATGAGACCTTCAGCTGTGCATGAAGCACATCATGAGCCATCAGTGCCCCATGCTGACACTGAATTGGGATATGATACCTCTGTGATAAAAGGCAGCGCTGCAAAAGGTAGGGGAGGCAAGCTTCCCATGCAAATCAAAGAATGAAGGTAATGAGCACCAAACCACTCTAAGATGTGGCTTCCCACAGTTCATGGCGCTGGATTTTCTGTCAGCACCACTGGAACTGGAGTCACTTCAGGGCTCTGACTGTGTAGGGTGGTTTTGTTTCATTGGTTTTTTGTCTTTCTTCCAATGTAAAAATTTATGTAAAAGACAGAAGATTTAGCCATACATTAAGTTTCTCTGGCAGAGAGGTACAATTACTGCTGGAAGAGATTTTGTCTTTTAGCAGCTGAAGCTCTCAATTAATTTATGTATATTGACTCCCTCTTTCTCTTCTAACTTTGATATTTGCCACCTCAGTTCAAAAATGGTGGATGAAAACAAAATCAAACCCTGCTAAAAGAACTTCAGGAACATTTCCTTTGAAGTTGGATTTACACAATTTCATCATATACGCAAATCCTTTTCCACCTACAGGTTATTGATCTAGAGAACTTCAGCAAGTGATTGATGATTTTGTTTTTAGTCTACTGTATATGTTCATAAGTGTGTATGGGCATAAAAATACTTTGTGTTGTTTTATTTTTTTACTGGTTTTATATACGAAAACAGACACAATAACCAAGCTGTGTAAGTTTTTAAGTCTCTCATCAATGATGGCTTGGGAAAATTAAAAAAAAAACCCACGAATTAAAAAAGAAAAGCAACAAAGGAAAATGCATTTAGTGAAGTTATTTTTCAACTACCAGAGAGAAAATAACGTCCAGAAACAGAAAAGATAAATTTTATTGTTGTGTCATTAGAACTTCAAAAAGAACTAAAAACAGATGACAAAGAACAAATGACTAACAATTGATGGCTTTGTGTGATGAGCAGTAATCAGGAGAGCACATCCACATCGTGTACTAAATACTGAGAATTCAGCCTCCTTAATTGAAGTGCTTAACACAAACAAGCCAAATGACAAAACCATTTGTGTTAGTGAAAATAATTTTTTCAGACATTTTTATTTTAACTCTCCATTCTTTGTCATATCACCAATTTCCTTGCCTTGCCAGTTTTGTCCTTTTGTAATACAATCAACATCAGGACATTTTTCTTTCTGTTTCAAATTATGCATACAAATGAATGGTCTTGTTATGGTGGGCTAACAAAATTTTTTTACTTTTTTCTTTTTTTTTTTTTTTTGAGTTATTTGATCTCTGAACACCCCTTTCCTCTTCATATATGTAATGGGAGAAATGTTGAAGGCTGTGCTTTATTATTCACTGGTGGTATGGCCTCATTCTCCTTCCCTTAGGGTTTGTCTGTATTAGGAAAGGAATCTAACCTTAGGACAAAATTGGCCAGCCTCAGACATGTCTTCAAGGGAAAGGATCCCAGAAGAAAATATGAGGTTTTCTGTCTTCAGCTGGGAAAGCTGAGCGCAGGAGAACATTTGGTCTTGGTGCAGTTACTCCAATGACTTCAATGTTTTCACTGGTGCTGGAGCTGCAGCTCCCACAGTGAGCACCACCTGCCCATGAAAGACATTGCAGGTCTCTGACTGTGTTCAGGAGTTGCAAAATCTGCAGAACTGCAGCTTTCTACCACCTGTACAGAAAGGGTGTATGGGCAAACTTTCCTACCACCATCTTTAGAAGTTTCAGTCCCAGGAATTAATTTAATGCATGCTCTTTCTGCTGTAATAACTAGTAAGACTGCATTAGCTGCAGTATTAGAGTAACTTGTCTTACAGTAGTCTACACGTACCTGAAAAGACAGTAAAAGAAAGTGCAGTCAGGCAATCCTCCATTGCCTAGGATATGCTCTGTTACCAGCGATTTGCAGTATTTTCAGAATTGGTTTATGTTTGGTTACTGAAGTTGCATGTAGACACCTTAGAAACCAGCTTGGGTTTGACAGCTGCTTTAGCTTCCATGACTTTCCAAGTGCACAGGCATTCCATTTGAAATGTTGTTTACTTAAGTTTGAAAACAAACCTTTCATGTAAATACCTGAATACAGAATTACATTGATTTGAAAATTCTGACCTCTTGCTTTCTACATATCTAGGTCATTAGCTATCAATATGTTTCATTAAAATCCAGTTTTCAATTGCTTTGTCAGCCATGATCTTTCTATCTTTACTGAATTTCAACTCAGTATGATTTATTTGTCATCTCACATTTAAGGCTGCTAGTTATTTATTTGCATGTGTGCTTTGTCCTACTTGACATCCATAAAACAGTGTCAGTGATGACACTCACAGCTCAGCTGTGCCATTCTTGACTGGACCACGACTGTGAGAAAAGGGATGCATCAGAAGAAAGCAAGATGCACGCAAAGGCAAGAAATAGATACATATATAGACACAGGTTTTTTTAAACTCTTCTTATTCGAGGATCATTCTGATAGTCTGTTGTGTATGCGCTTTGGGAATTTCTATAATATGTTATTAAGTATTAAATAAACTCAAAAAAAGTTTTCACTAACTCTGAGCAGCAGTCCTTTGCATAGACCGGTAAGCTGATACCCACAGCAGCATATGTAGGAGCACACTCTACTGCACCAGATTTTATTCACTCACAAACACAGGGCCCTCACAAACAGAGGGCATGTTGGTAAGACCTCCCTTCCTTGTGCCCTCCTCCTCCTCTCACAAATCTGGTCCTTTTGTTTGTCATGTCTCATTGTAAGTCTATCTCAAGATACAACTGTAATAGTCTGTTACATAAAGAGCAGAAAAGTTAATTGAAATATCAAAAAAAGAAGTATTTTATTGCTCAGCATTTCTTCCCTATGAGGACAAAAGGGCACTGCGTGACAATTTAAGTTAAAGCTATTATTTGAGTTAAACTTCAAATATTTAAATGTGAATACAGATTCAATTGTTATTTTAAGAAATAAGTATGGAGGGTATTTTTACTGAGACTGTATTTACACTGCAAGGAAATTACAACTAAAGCACAATTTTTTGAATAAAAAGTATTTATAATATAAAGGTTGACCAACCATTAGTGATAAATTTCTTTCCTAATGTCTTTATCACATTCCTATAGTATTACTTACAGGTGACTAGGAATATAAACCACTCTTTTCACAGCTGTATTACAGCCATCGGTCTTTTTTTTTTACATAGTGTTGTTCCCATATGTTGTGCTGTAGCACCTTAGGATGTGTCTACCTGAGCTATATCTAAGCCTTTCTAGATTATGTGTCATCTATATTGGAACCAGAATTAATAATGTGATTGGGATGCAAGACTGCATGTGCACAGACACGACTGACATTGCAGTCATGGTATGGCGCTGGAGTGGTAAAAAGCAGCCGCTGTGAACTCTGTTTATTTTTGCACACACAAAAGTGATATAAACTGAAATTCCACAGAAGCTGCCATTTTTGATTCCTCTTGTAGTGCAGGTGTAGGAACTGGCACTTTCCTCTAAGCCACATCTAAAGAAAAATCTTGGCTCATAATGGATATGCCAAATTATTAAATTTGACAATAGGCTTAAAATATGCGTAACGACAAACTCCCACCAAGGCATATGTAAAAGGCCATCATAGTCTGGCACCAGCCTTGATTTTGCCACGATAGGCACTACACAACAAGTGAGGCGGCCCCGTTCCCATGCAAAGGAAATACTGCACGTAGGCTCTGGAGCTGAAGATGCTCACTTTTGTGCACAGGCAAGGCTTTGCGTGTGTGTGTGCCATGCGTGTGCCCGGCGTGGGCAACGTGCTGTGCCCTGATGTGGGGTAGAGCTGGGTGAAGTGCGACAATGATGCTGGATGAAGAATGGATGACATTCCTCCTTACCATTCCTGTGCTGTGTGCTGCTGTGTGACTTCCCACCTTGAAAGGCTCTGTTTTCTTTCACAGACAGAAGAAAAACATGAGGTTAACAATATCAAACGACTGAAAGGTTGATTAGGCGGAAATATTTCAATGACTACATACTTCAAGTGAAGGATAAGAGGGGTGAGTTTGATGAAACTCACTCATGGAGACGAACTGAAGCTTGTTAGATAAACTGCAGGCAGGCAAAGCAGCACAGGATGGCTTGCGTGTGTTCACTGAGAGGCAGTGTAAGAGGAGCTATTGTTGACTTGTTTCAGCTTGCAAGGACCGTGTGGAATTACAATTGGCTATAATTGGATTTGCCAGGGGGCCTGCAAGAACAGGCATAAGCCTGGTAGCTGTGGACATGAAGGAAAGTGTCAGGCTACAGCACTGGCCATTTACTGAATTTCCTCTGTTATCCAGCCACGATGAGTAAACACAGAGGATACAGCCAAGGATGATTCACTTCAGTTTTGTGAAAAATTGCTGAAAATTTTAGAAATTACCTTTCTTTAATATCCATGCAGACGACATGTTCATTTACTGATACCTAGATGGTCTACTGCTGCATTGTAGTTCCTGGAACTTATAACTAATTTTTCTTAGAAGGAAGTCTGTCACAGAGAAAGGACCAGAAGCTAGACTTATGTAATCAGGCCATCATTTGCATAACATGAAAAGCATCTGAATTAATAAATTAGTATATTCACAACATTATGAAAACATTTATTCAGTTTGAAAAAATCCCAATTATAAGAAATTAATCAATTTCCTTCCAACAAATGATGTTTGAAAGAAGTTTTACTATTGTTAAAGAAAATTTCTTTTGTAGACATCTGCAGCTTGTACTTTGTCCATTTCTCATTCACTACATGCAGCCATGTTTTATGTTAGGTAATACTTTTTTTTTTTTACTTTTTTAAAAAAACTCATTTCTCTTAATTTGAAGAATGTGTATATTGCTTTGTTCTTTACCATGGAACATTTCTCAGACCAGACTGCTTAATTTCCTGTCAAGTTTACCTGGTGGCTTTGATTTCTTCAAATATTTACTTGGTCAAAAGAATGATGTGGTGAGCTCTCATCTACTCTAGTTACCAAACTAGCTTGTGAAGCTGTGTGCTGCGCACACCTTACCAGATGACTGGTACAGTATTTTGCCTTTAGGTCTGCTGAATATAATTATCACTGGACACAGCTAATACAAAGCAGGAGGGATTTCATGCATCTCCAAGACAAAAAATTTTTTGCAATGTCTCTTGATAGCAGCTGTTTGTATTACCTGTTTACCAATGGCATTGAAGTTTATTTGAGAATGAAGAGAATGCTTACTCCCAACCCTAATATTTTTGTTCTGTTTTGGAATACTATGCCAACACCATTCTATAGGAAAGACTTATTCCAAATAATATGCAGTATTGTCTAGTATTATCAAAATACATTAATTTACTACTTTCCTAGGTTTTCCTGTGTGGTCATGAGGACTTACATACCATCACAGCTTCATAATGGTGCTGCTAATGAGGGACGTTTGTGAGAAGGGGGAGTTGTAAACACTTTGAGTTGTCAGCTGGATCCTGGAAAACTTTCTGCTACCCAGGACAGATCTGTAACATGGGAATCCATGTATAACTGTTGGCCCTGCCTGTGTCTGAAGATGCTTGTGTTTCTTCTAAGTTCATAACTGTTCGGGACCTTCGAGTTCTTCCCCTCCCTCTAGACACGATGCAAAAATGTAGTCAAAAATGTAACACAACTTTCAGAATGCATTGGGATTAGTGACATTTCAAAAAATAACCAGTTCATGGGTTCTTTGCTAATAAATGGGGAATGCTCTTTACTTCTGCCAACATATTCCTCTGACGGGACAAAGTAGCCATGGAAGTTTATGGCATTTCTGTTTCTATATTGCAGGTGCAGGGGCTAACTCTGGCATTTCAGCCATTTTCCCAAGTACCTCTGGCACAAGCACTTTCTCACCTTACCAGCATGCTCACAAAGGTAAGAATACACTCACAGAGTTGATTTAGCAGCTTCTGTTTTGAAAAGGGCATCAACAAAGTTCAACCAAACTGAAAATATCTATTATGGTTTTCACTGCCACTATTTCTGGATTTCTAAAATTGCTGTTAGAAATAATCCAGAATTCACTTTTATTTCTTGGTTAATCATCACTGCTGTTTTAGTCAGCTGAACATAAAATGGATTAGAACTGTACTCACCAATGCCAGCAATAAATTTAGCTCGTTATTTGTAGCTATAAAAAAATGGCACTCTGCCTCGGCAAAGCTTAGCTCAGAATAGTGAAAATAATGTAATGCACAAATATGGTCAGGCTCCTATTGGGCTAACACAAACGGTTCTTCAACACGATTATTACGTTTTTAAAATATGTGAACCTGAAAAGACATAACAAGAAGGTTGCAGATAATGAGGTACTGACACATGCTGATCATCTTTGCATTGTCTGAAAACATGATTGTGAGGGTCACGTTTTCCGAAAAATTAAAGTTTTCATGCATTTTAGCATATCTGTAATTTTCTGCATCATTTTGTGGCTTTTCAATTCTAGTCTTTTGCATCCAAGTTCTATTTCTAAGAACCTTTTCACAAAGCTCTTTTTAAATCCACTTTCTAGCCATGCCGCATTTTAAGTATCTGTTAGAAAAACATCAGTTCTTCTGCAAGTGCATTGTGTTCTCCTTTTAACCGCAGAGCCACAGTTTTAAACATTAATTTTAGTTCTTGTTCCCTTTATATATTTACCTTTTTATTTTTTTGGCTTTTCAATCCCGATTCCCAGACTACAGTCTTAGGAAAATTTCTACTCTTACATGTAGCTTCCATATTAGTAGCAGATAATACAATTTCCTACACTTTGTATCTGATGGATCATGCCATCAAATATTTTTAATGAATTCTGCTATCTGGTTAGTGCATAAATTTAAAAATATTGGAAAACTGTTAATTAGTTGCCTTTGAGACGCAAGACCAAGTTTTTCAATGCTTAATAAGTAACCAAGACTCAGATAAGTAAACAAGTATGCAAAATATGTGTAGAGCAGACCACAAAGTGTTAACTACTCTTTGATCCTAGGAGTTGCTCCTTTATGAAAATATTCTTTTCATTTATTCCAGCAGATCTGTCAGGACAAGGACATCTGGCTACAGCTCTTATAATTGCTATGTCTACCATCTTCATAATGGCTATTGCCATTGTCCTCATCATCATGTTTTACATTGTGAAAACAAAACCTTCTGCTCAAGGTAATTATTTAGCAGGTGAAATTTTAGCTGCAAATGTTATTTTTAGATAGCTTCTGAGAGTAATTAGTGTTATATTTTTATATTCTAGCCTGTTGCAAGAGCCACTCAGTAAAAAACGTTGAAGCTCAGGCTAACACACAAGAAGAGAAGAAAGAAGTGCAAGGTATAAATTATTTTAGTTTTGCTCTTTTTATCCAAGACAAAAATGGGCTTACATACTCTTAATACATTTCTCTTAATTACAATTTTTCCTTTGAATTGTATAAAAACCACATCAGTTTACTAAAGAATCGTCTATAGCAGTTTTTTGCATGACCAAACTGTCACTTAATCCTCTCATAGTAATTGAAAGGGTAGCAGAGAGATTTATGTTTGCAGTAAGGTTGCCAGCAAAATCAGCTCCTGACAAAAAGCACTGGTTTGGAAACTCATTGCCAGTTTAAATTTCTCTAACTGCTGCTCTACAGATAATGTTGTGATATTCTCCGAGAAAGAAGAGTTTGAAAAACTTACAGCAACTCCAGCTAAGGCTGTCAAAAGGTGAGTAAAATATAAACATACTGCCAGTTAAACTGAAGTAGGGGAGGGACATGGTTACCATTGATCCTGGGACAGTGGAACAGATGAAGAACAAATTTGATGGGTAAGTTGGTGCAGCAGGGAAAAGGCTAGATGTTGTAGTAGTTTTTCCCCTTCTGGTTTCTGAGACAATAGCAGAGAACATCAAAAAGAAACCTGCATCCTTCCCACTCTCTCTGTGGCCAACTCATCAGCTCTTGGAGCTCCATCTCATGTTTTGAAAGGTTCATTTCTTGGATCTGAGTGCAGTTGTCACTCCTTAGGACCTTAGTAAGGTTCCCCTTCCTTTCCAGGCATGAAGTGTAAAAATAGTTGCTACAGACTTGTCCATGGCATCATCTGGTAATTTTCCTCACCTTGCTTCTGCCTGGCAGCCAAAACTGCCCAGATAACATGACTAAGGTGGGCTAAACACTGTCTTCAGTTTGAAAATCCCTCTATAAAAGGATTCTTGCAAGCGACATACAACTGCATAACTTGGTGGGCATTGCACATGCACCCTGAGCTGCTCAATGCTGTTACTTTCTCAGGATTTCAGAGGAAAAATGGAAGATGCTTTTATTCAATTAATTCTCTGATAACAAAAAGGAGATGACTGGAGTCATCCCATGAGAGACTTCACCAAGATAACCATATCCTTCATTTCACAGTGAAAATGATGCATCTTCTGAGAATGAACGACTTTTAAGCCGTAGTATGGATAGTGATGAAGAAGCTGCAGTTGACAAGCAGGGGACCCCAGAGAGATGCTTATTATCTTTAGTGCATTTGGCCAGAGATAAATCTTCTACAAGCAATAAATCAACTGGGGTAAGGCTATTTTGAGATTTAAAAATTGGGAGCATTTTTCTGTATTTTTTAAAGGAAAAAAATATACAAACTGTTACACACATTCTTCCCTCTCCCTTCTCAGTAATATCCAGTGTTCTGCTTGGTTTTCATGTGCAATTATGAAAAACACAGACACGCTTTGAAGGTCATTCCTGTGCTCTGAAGGACACTGTAATCACTGTTTGTTTTGCTATGGAAGGCCTTTGCTTCTTCCTGCTTAGCATGTACTGGTCAAGGCTTTTAATATCACTTGGAGTATTTTAAGGCATAGTGAAGGCCACACAGCACCCACACAACTTTTGAGTTATCATGAAACTCTCCTTAAGAAAGTGTCTGCTCCGATATATTTTTAGTACTTCGAAATAATTTAAAAATAGCAATAGCTAGGACAAAATCACGTAATTAATATCACACATCAAATATTGTTTAAGAATAAAAAGGTTTGAAAATGCATCTTTCCATGTTTGCATGTTTTAAATTGTTGGGATGGTTCAGCTTAAACTTTCTAAAACAGCTCACTTTTCAGCTGAGACCAGACATCTGGAGTCTCAAAACAAGCAAAATAGTTTTGTAGTTGTAAACTGTTACTCCAATGCTCATATTTTAAAATTCAGGATTCTGAGGTCTCTCTAAATATCCAACTTTATGATACTTCTGTAAGCACCAGCTTGAAATTGGATAATACACCTCGGGTAGGCATGAAATCAGAATATTTGGTAAGAAGCAGCTTACTTTCTAAAGACTATGTATCATAGATACATTCTCCAGAGTCATTTAGATAGATACCTCATAAGCACACCCGAAGCATGAACCATTTCTTCCAGACCTTCTGTTCCAGTACTTCTTTTGGACTGAAGATTGCTGACAAGACTGAAGACAGACTTTTCAACGAAATTGCAAATTGCATCATGATCCTCTACTCCATACCTAGGACGTCACAATTAAGCCGCTTGGCAGAAGTTAGAAGAGCAGTAATTTTTTTCAGGCTGGAGATTAAGTAACATGACTAGCACAGGAAAGAATATTCAGTAGTTGTTGGACAAGGAAAAAGAAAGTTCAAGTCTTGCTGTTAACCAAGTCTGCTTTTTCCTAGTTAAAACAAAATCCATTTGCAATGAGCTGCCACACAAAAAATCATCAGGCTAAACATTACCTGTTTGCTATCAGGATAAGATTTACAAATCCCCTATGTCCTGGCTCTGGTAAAAAGAGCATCCTACATAAATCTTAATGGGCATGGAATTACTTAACCTCCCTCTTTGCCTTAAAAGGGAGGGGAGAATGAAACTACGAGTCAAATAGCTTTCTTTGGAGGAGTTTTAATAAATCCCATTAAAAGAAAATATCCTGTTTACAAAGTTCTAAAACAGCTAATCCAAGCCTACAGTAGCAACATGACCAATGAAGCACATGTAAATTACATCTAGAATATATGAACAACAATCAGTTTCTGCATTGCATTGCCCTCCAATAGAAGACAGGCTTTGGGTGGAGCAGTCCCTTTGGGGTCTCCACTCATACATGTGCCTTGCCCTTTAGAGCCCCAATAAAATGAGGAAAATCTTTCCTCAGAGCAAAATACAAAAAGCGGAGCTTTTTTTTTTTTTTTTTTTTTTTAGCCTGGTTTGCACTGAACAGTGACAAATTTGTGGTGATAATGTTGGAGTCCTGTCAAAAAGACAGCTTTTCAGAAAGCTCAGTCTAATGAGAGCTGGCATAGGGAAAAAAAATTTCAGTCCCTGAGATCTCAAGACATTTTGACATTTGTTTTCACTCCACATTGAATTGAAAGCCAAACCTTGAAAACACTTTTGCTAAATGAAACTATATAAAAATGTCCATTTTTAGCTTGAAAAATGTCAGGTTTTCAGTCTAAGTTTCTTTCTTGTCAAAAATGACTAGAGCACACTGGACCTCAGATGTTTCCTTTCCAAAGCTTCACTGGTTCTTTCTCTTTGTGCTTCTTTTTTTAATCTGTAAAATGTTTCATAGTTACCCAGACTATATGTCATGGAGGAAAATACAATTAATTATGTTAATTAACTAAGTAGTTCTAGGTCAAATAATAGAAAGCAAGATCCTTTCCTCTGCAGTCCTCTTAGATCACTGGAAGAAAGCAATTTCAGTTTGAATTTAATTCCTCACATCCAGTTCTAACCTGGTTTACCTGCACGTCCCTACATTATTTGTCTGCATGCACAATTCTGGATTTGTCCCTGTTTTCAGGAGTTTGTTTTGGTCTGAAAGAGAAATAAAATATGCAAACACTTGGAGGCGAAATACTCTCAAAAAAGTCTAGAAGCTGGAAAGAAAGATCTCTAGCAGTGACAGTGAAATCAGAAATATATTTATGCTTCATGGAATAATTGCTGTGTTATTTTCTTTGAGTCTTCAAAAGGGACCCTTGAGGACACTATGTGATAACCCCTAGCACCATGAAATGAAGATGTCCCAGAGATTTTTCACTGCTGTCTGCTGTTTACTCTTGTGACTGAAAAATTAATTAAATAAAACTCTTCTCATTTAGATTCAAAGTCGAAGGAAAAAGATACTTGACGTGTATGCCAACGTATGCGATGTTGCAGAAGGTGAGCGTACAAAACTTGCACTTCCATTAAATTAGATCACAAGAATTTGCTATAAAATAAGAAAGGCCTCTGCCTTTCCATGGAAATAGTCCCAATCCCTAAAAGATACTCTGTAGGCATATTTGTACTCGTCAGGAACCCCCATGGTGCCTGACCCCAGGGCTGGGTAGGCTGGGCTTGGGCTGGAGTATATCACAACTTCTCTCCAGGCATGTGCATGGGCTTCTCTTCCTATGGAGAGCTGAATGGGTTATGGTGGGTTATGTTGGGACACACACACAAACTAAGTTGTGAAGAATCACTCTTGCATTCCTCATTCTAGAGGAAACTTGTTTGATTTCTTTCTTTAGTTCTTTGTAAAACAGATAGAAAATAGTTCAAAAAATGGAAGTGTGATTTGGGGAGGGTCAGGATTGAGGGAATTTCTCTAAGTGGTGTCCTACCTCTCACAACAGAAAGTGGAATTTCCAAGTTTTAAGTGTTTTAACACTGTTTAGCACTTGAACTGTTTTAGCAGAAGCGACACGAACTAAATTCCCTGCAGAACAGGACATGTGACTGCATTTATTTCTCACCACACACACCCTTTGTGCGGGCATGTATGAGTATTCTGTGCTTCAGGGAGCTCTGTCTCCCACCAAATCACTGCTGCTGAATAAGAAGCAAGAAAACTATAGAAGCAAAAGGCTGGTTTGGGAAAAATGGTGTAGCTGATTCTCTCTTCTGTTCTCTGACCATGAGTACATGGTCATATGAGAATATATGTCCAGGCAAAAATAGCTTTTTCCCAAAAAGATGAATGTTAAATCCTCTCTAGAGATTCAGTGATAGTAATGACATTCGAGCACTTGCAGGAACTTCTAATGCTTGCATCTGGCATCATTGCTTTACCTCACTTCTTGCTTTCCCACAAGGGCAACTTTCAATTACAGACATATTTCAGCAGCTGCTGGTGACAGTCTCGGGGAAGGGTCAAAGCTGTCTCTCGAGCTCAAACACTGTCTGACGTTCAGAGGTGTATTAATGGGGCTGCTCACTAGGGATAGAGTTACAGTATACTTTTTCTAACAGCTAGTAAATTGTTGAAGGAAGGGGCAGAGCCATGGGAATTCACACAACCCATCTAATACTTCTTTCTCAGGCAATTTTTACCCTAATTATTGTACCCTACTCTCTCTAGGTAATATACAGTAATAACTTTGGAGTTAGACATACCTATCATGAACTATCACTTAAAGATTTTATCTGTATTCATTGATAACAGTATAATCTGTAATACTTTAATAAATGTCAACACTCGTGCCCAGACCTACCTGACAATACACACCTTCCTTTACAGGTCTGAGCCCTACAGAGCTGCCATTTGATTGCCTGGAGAAGACGAGCCGAATGCTCAGCTCGACCTACAACACAGAAAAAGCCATAGTGAAAACGTGGCGCCACCTTGCTGAGAGCTTTGGACTGAAGAGAGATGAGATAGGTGGTATGACAGATGGCATGCAGCTGTTTGACCGCATCAGCACGGCAGGCTACAGCATCCCAGAACTGCTAACCAAACTGGTGCAAATCGAGCGATTGGATGCTGTTGAATCCTTATGTGCAGATATTCTGGAGTGGGCACAGGCAATGCCTGCTCCTGAACCAGCAGGGACATCCTGACACGCCTGCCTTGGGCTGCACTTCCACATCACTCCAAAGAAGTATGATTCCAGCAAGGACTGTGTCAAAGACTATGGACCGTTGATGATTCTTCTACATAATTGCTCCTGATAACCAGTGGGAAGTTCTTCTCTTTGACTTCTGAAAAAAATGAAGTTACACACCTACAAAAACAAGAGCAGAAATCTCACAAGAAGCTTGGTATGAAACATGTAATTAAACAAAATTATCCTATTAGACAGTTCTTGATAATAAGTGAACACACAAACATCCATTTTGCAGTCTGTGTATGAGTATAAGGGCAAATAACCCTACTGATACCTTTCCTGCCTGACCTTCAAGAAAGGTATTTAATAGCTCTCAAAATATTCCTGTCTCTTAGAGCTTCATTCAACGGTTTAATGGTTTAATAGTTACAGTCAGAAGCAGTATACTACAGCTACAGTATCAATTAATACACCAGGCACTTACATTTCTATCCACTCCAACCAATTTCATTTTCTACACTCACTATGGGTTTCTTGGATATAGAAGTGTGTGCATAGGTGCATATACAACCTCCTCAGGTTTACTAACCAAACTATATGAAAAAAGAGTCATCTGAATTTACAGATCAAAGTGCTTCGAAACAATGTACATGATGCACATTAATGCACGCTTGGTCCATACTGACATTTCAGAAATTATAAATTCACACTGCTGACTTGCTGAGGACAAGCTGGTTAGGCAAGTGGAGAGTAAAATTTGGCCATCACTCCTTGTAAATTGAGAACAACAGGTTCTTCTCTTCTTAGCTGTTACAAAAAAACCCCAATCAACCAAACAATCAACCAACCCACCCTCCACCTCCAAAACCACACCTTGTCCACTTCAATGGAAAATGTACTTTTCAAGTAGTGACATATACATATCAAATTATATTCCAACCAGAGGAATTTCAGACAATAGTGGTGACATTAGGAGCAAGCAAAAAAAGCAGATTTTTTTAGAGACATTTGAAGTGCAGAAGAATAAAAAATGTTTTATAAATGCTATAAGTTTGTAAGTCTAGTCCATAAGCAACGAATTCACCTGTGAAAACAAACTCATCTTGAAGGTAAAGCATTATTGTGAGTTTGTGTATTACAGAAGATGAGCTCTTTTTTTCCTTTTAACTAATCTCTGATTTTTATGGTTAAAAATTCTCTAAAACTCATTCAGACCACAAGTCAGTATCTATTACCAAATTTATTTGATAATTTATAGCTAAAATAGTGATAGCAGATTTCATCAAGTGCAGCCACTAAATTAAGAGACGTGTCAAATACAAAAAAAACCTTTGAAATTCCAAAATGCATGACTGAACAAAATGCCATTAAAAATATTAACTATTACCTTGAATTTAACAACGAGTGTTTCATCACTTAGTAACTAGATCTTGCCTATTATAGTATCATAATTGTGCAAAACAGTATCACCCTTTAAAATCTATATTTAATATCTTTTCAGCACTTGATTTGTATAGCAGAAGCAGCAACATACATACATACAGCAACATGAAGCCTATCCCTGCCATTCTTCTTCCCCCCTTTCTTTCTTATCACAAAACATTCTTCATGTATTTGCATATGCCAAATTTGATGAGAATTTTGGCTTTTAATGAAGCAGCAACCTGCATTTATTTGAACATTTAACTAGCTGACTGATGTTAAATCTAGAGGTGAAATTCTCGCTGTCTTGAAATTAATCACAAATTCATACAGATTTCAACAGGCTTCAATAAGATTTCTAGGTCTGCTGACAACTTAGCAATCTTCAACAAGATTTTCAAGACCCTGAATTTGCAGTTTTTACTACTGCTACTGAATTAAAAAAGAAAAAAAAGGAAAGAAAACAAAAAGTATGAAGATTCTATTTTTTTGTGCCAGTGTGTAACTGCAGTGTTATTCAGTGGACTTCCTCCTAAATGTGTCATTTAATACTACACAATCATGTATGTGTTAAAAAGAAGATACAGGAATTCTCTTTTTTATGTCTATTGGATCATGAGAAAAGAAGATAAAGAAGATACAGGAATTCTCTTTTTTATGTCTATTGGATCATGAGAAGATAGGGTCTTGAAATCGATGGTGCCAATGTGAACACAGACTATTTAACATTATTTTATTTAGTATACAGTATTTTTATTGTTACACAAAAGATGTACAGGAATGAAAAAAAAATCCTGTAGATCTTGCCAAATCTTACTTTCTAATAACTTGTTTAATGCTGTATATATAACTTATTATATTGTAAAGTATGAACATAAAATATGCTAATAAAAGAGGTCAAACACAGTTGTATTAGCCATTTCTTTGATTAAATAGCATATTGCCTTATAAATCTGTAATTAAATGATTTAGCCAAGGGCTAGCAGGCACATTCCTGTGGTATGAGACTGCCTTGGTAACATACATGGAGGAATCTTTGCATTCCTGTAGGATAGTCCTTCTCTGCATCACACTTGGGAGACTTTTGAAGCACAAACCATTTTGTCAAGAGAGTTGGGGTTCAGTATTTCACCTTGTAGGTACTGTGAAAATGCCAAACCCCTTGCATTTCCTCTGAGAAACTTTAAGGTTTTTTCTATGTACTGAGAACTGCTACAGACTGTGAGACTGGTGAGCACTCTCACAGTAACAATATTCTCTTGTTAACATGTGTTCGTTCTGCCTTTCTAAATTAGCAGTGCTATACCACATACAGAAATCTTAACTGGAAGCTTGCACTGCATGACAACATAATTATGTTCATGCAGTCTTAGGCTGCATGGGTGAGACTACCAGAACTCCTAGCTTCTGTAAAAAACCAGAGCACCAAGATGGATTTCCCCCAGACTGAAGGTACTGCCTTGCAAGACCTTCCCTACCTAATCCCAGCTCCCTGGCCTAATATTGTCCCGTTTTTTTCATAGAGAAACTTGCTGGACTTTGCAGACTCTTTCCGATTTCTGGTTGCAGACAAGAACTCCCCTCTACATAGTGTTTGATATCTGACATTCCTCGCCTAAAGACATTAATCAAAATAACAGAGGTAAGATGGGCTGAAAAGGATAGATGTCTGTTTTGCAGGATAAAGGAACAACAGCTGACTGCCTCAATATTCTATAATTTGGGATCATTAATCCATTATTCATGAACAAAAAGATAATGTGCATAAATGCCCAGCACTATTGGTTGGAGGAGGAGCTGAAAAGACATGCCAGTTCCAATTCTTCATGTCAAACTCAAAGCCTCACATAGTTTAGAAGTCCTGCTTTGTTACAAGAAGGGTGTGCTTAACAGAAAAACCCTTGCTGTTTTAGGTGAACACCATGACCCAGAGGTAAAACAATGAGTACTGTAGGCAGAACTCGTTTTTCTGCAAGTAACCTCTATATTTCTCTGTGATAATGAAAAGCAAATGGAGATCATGCCCTTATTATGTATTGGATAGTCTTCCTACTGCACATTCCATTAAATATATTAACATAAGAATGTACTGTCTCAGGCTATATCTAGTTTCAGACACATAATATCACATATATATTCTATCCCTCCCATCCAAATAAGCTCTTTTGATTATTTATGTGATGATTTGTAATGCATAGCACCTGTTACCTCAGGTGTTAATCTGTCACTATCAGCTACTCTTCCAGGACAGAAAAATGTTTATTCCTTTTTGCCACTGTTCTGTGAAACTAGACTCTTTGAACACTTACGGAAGAATGTTAAGAAGCCTTTGTATGTACTGCTGCAGAAGACACCAGTGAGTAGCTGTTATAAAGGTCACACATAGGCATCTCACTTGTCCTCTCCTTTTAAAAAAGAAAATTTTTTTCTTTCTTACTAGTTGAGGCTGCTTTAAAAGTAAGCTTGTAATAGGATTCAAGTTAGCATCACAAGACAAATCAGGAATTATTTTCCAATATAATTCACCACATAGAAGTACACGAAAAAATCAAGAAGAGGTAACACTAAAGACTGATCAGTAGAAAGACAACTGAATCACGAAGGAACCAGAATTCAGCATCAGTTTTTGAAATTCAGCCTGTGCAAGGCTGCTGCGAAAAAAAAATCATCCTCACACTTCAATATGGAGGACAAATCAAGAGGACATCAAACATCGTGGAATGGATGACGAACAGAAAAATGATGTTTAATTGCATTTCTTATATAAATATCTCTTGAATCCACACACTAGAAGATTGTTTCTTCTGAAGCACAAAACCAGTCTGGCAACACTAGTAATCTCCAATCTTCTTCAAAGGCCTACTACTTTTCTAAAAAGCTGATGTGTGGGTGGAATACTATGCTTCTGTTTGAAACTCTAACACAGGATACATTTTTTCCATGAGTCTGGATCAATTATTTCTAATTTATTTTTCTCTGTAATTAACTACTCCAAGGATGCCATTTTATGGAACTGAGGATGATCTTAAAGTAAATTTATTAGTAGGAATGTTATCCTATGCTGACCTTTCAACTATAGTTAGCAGTATCCTGGACACTGAGTTTGCAGCCCTAGTTTGTGTATGTTCACTAGACAAGTTACTTAAGCTGCAGTGATCAGAGACATGTGGTATATTCAGGGAAATACTCCTTGAGTCCAGTCTAAATATCCTTGAGTAATGGGCAAGAAAAAATTGGTTTTGGGGGAAAAAATGTATGGCTTCTCAGATCTCTTTTTCTTAGTTAGTTGTCTCAGAGATCAGAATGTCTAGTGCATACAAATTGTTAATTTTCAACTCAGAACCACTCAAAAAAGTAGCTACAAGCAAGTAAAAAGTAAATGATTTTGTTCAAAGTTATCTCTTCTATAGTGATCAGGCAGTCATATAAGACACTTGCTTACAAACTTAGGAGGAAAACAAAAGCCTAAGAAAGAAGGATGTTCCTAACCATGGTTGGAAGATGGCATTCAAGAGTTTCATCAGCCCAAAACACATCTATTTCTGAGGACAGATAGTGATGGTTATGACACAGCACAATACAAGAGTCAGTATGACACATATAGGTGCCCTTGCCCATCACAGCGTTCTTCAGGCAGTTGTCAAAGGTAGGATCACAATGCTGCACAGCACTATTACTTTTACTATAATTTTTGTGAGTTTTAAAAATTTGTGAGCATTATATCATTAACAAGAGCACAAGGGGTCACTGCTTTGCCACCACAGTTCCTCTAACCATTTGGAAAGTGCAACATTACCAAGTTGTCTCATAGATCAAATTCTCCAGCTTTATGGACTACATTTAAATACATTATCTTGAAAATAAATGATTTCTATCAAACCATCCATCTCTAAAGTTACAGAAGTTTTAGGTGAAAAATTCAGTATATAATTAAAGGAACTGATGTAACAGTTCTGAATTATGAGCTCTACTTACAGCTCCTTTTAAATCTGGTCTGGTAAGTTAAATCATACATTTTTGACATTGATGCTGATCATGAATAGAAGTTCTTCAAAAATATGTTACCTTCAGCATACTTTCACCTTCCAGGTAAATTTATCTGGTACAAGAAATCTTTCCCTATAATATATTAAGTTCAGCTATATAACATTAGGAAGAGATGCAAGCCAGTCAGGTTCACAAGAACTGGAAGGTAACTGTGAAATCCTTCTTTAAGAGACAGACATTTATCAGATGGTGAAAAGTCACAAATATGAAGAAACGGAGCACAACTGTGCAGGATGGATAATGTTAGCCTACTTTATTTAGCTCTGCCAAGCTTCTGCAAATACAACTGTCCCCTGTCCAGGGAACAATCTTTCTTACAGATTTGCCAAATCTAGGTTTTGTAGATCAGGTCTGAAGCACTGTCTTTCTCATTTCTCAATAGGAAACCTTTGATAAACAGCAAGGGTGATTACAATTCTACAAACATGAAGAGATGCTATATTCTTGTTGATTTTCTCAATGAGGACTCTCACAGTTGTACAAAAGACAAAATTGTGTGTTGTCTTTCCTAAATTAATAGGTCGTGACTACAGAAAATTTTCTTTGTTTCATGCCAATGATGGTAGTTGATCTCTTCTGGAGACCAACACACAAGCAAGATGTGGCAGACTGTAGATATTTTAAAGGTGTTCTAACTGATTGGCTCCCAGAAAGTCTGAGTTACTGCCTTTAAGTGCAAGCACTCATCAGGTCTCTTACTTCCCCTCAAATTCTCTCTCAAAAAAATGGTTGAAAATTAATACTCTGTAGGTGTGTATTAATTCACCTCTAGCCAGAGGTGTCTTGCATACCCCAAACAGCATATCCCTTTGCAGGAAACGAGACAGTGATCACATAAACCATGTTTCTTTAGGGAATCAGGAGCCATGGGAAATAGCTATAGCTACAGTTAACTTTTTTCGAATGTCTCTTGTTGTAGACAGTTTTCTGGGAGAAAGGTAAAATAGAAGAAATCCATACTCATAGTATGCAAAGGTTAGAAAAGCAGAAAGAAACCCGTAGAAAATTCTAGATTCCATCTGCAAAGACAAGACGATGCAAAAAGATGCCCAAAGTCTGGACAACTTGACAGAGATCTATCCTTTCCAAAACCCAAACCAAACCAAATCCACAAAAGACAGCAGGGAGTGCAACTAACTTCCTTTGATCCCTTTCCCATAGAGACTGCTAAGGTCAGTCAGGTTATTGATAACAAGGCCACAATAAGGACCAGTGTGGGCAACTGGGGTGGGCTGCCTCTCAAGACTCATGTTCAAGGCAGTTCAACAAGCAGGTATGCACAAAATTTGATATACCAAATAGAAACAGGAATGTAGAAATAACTGTGGGTTTGGTACAGTATTATCCTAGTACCTAATTCTGCCTGTTAATTACAAAGGCCAGCTAGGTTATCTGTGCTTCTGTTGTAGACAGCTTTATCAGTTAGCTTAATTACTCTAGATAATCAACTACAAATTGAAGCAGAATAAATCCAAAATCTCCATTTCAATTTATTATCTCTGATCATTTTAGTTCCATTTTTGGTAGATTGACATTTCACTTTCCTTGAAGTCTCTGATCCTGAAATCATACTGCTGCAAAACAAACTTTTCACCTGTATTTGTAGTTTGCATGTCCCATTAAGCCATGCACATTTAAAGATGTAATCCAACACAAACTAAAAATCTGATGGCAAATAAAACCAATTTCAAATTCATCACTGTTTTAGCTTTCTAGATATTAGGAGTCTTCATATAACATTTCTGCATTAAGAGGATTTTTTAGTAATAAATTTGAGTAAAAAAAAACCATGGCATGGTTTACATTCTTTAAAGGTCTTCACTGAAAAGTTTATGACAATGTACTATGACAAATTGTGTGTTAACAACTGCCTTCACAAAAATTCACTTCTACCATCAGAAGTCCAGCCTCCTTACAAGTCTATCAGACTGTATTTGTGACATTATAATTTTTACTGTGGCAAAAATCACATGCACATTTTGAAACTTTACTACAGAGTCATAAAATCAGAGAGTCACAGAATGGTTTGGGTTAGAGGTGATCTTAAAGATCATCTACAAACCCCCGGCTGTGGGCAGGGACACCTCCCACTAGACCAGGTTGCTGAGCTCCCTATCTAACCTGACCTTGAAAAACTTGCTTAAGGTCAAGATCATTAGTCTCATCCTTAGGTCATCAATTTAACTGCAATAATATTTTACACATTAAAATCCCTCTTTTTTTTGCATTTCAACAGAAACCTAACATTTAGATCACACAAACTTGAAATCAATTGTGGTTCAGCTTTCCAGGCTGTAAACACTTCTGCATATAAAACACAAGGGACCAATATTAAAAGCTACATCATCCTCTACGTGTCTTTTTACCACATTGCCTTTGCCATTATTAGATGATGACATTGTGTTAAATTGGGATCACAGGAAGATTAGTAGATTAAGAAAGAGCAATGAAGGCTGAAAACTAAGAGCATAATCAACATTCTTGTGGATGTAAGAAAGGTAAAAACTTTCTACATTTTGTTATTATTTTTGTAGTGTTTTCAATGGTAGTAGATGTAGAATCACGTGAGGACTGGGAACACTCTTCCTACGTAAAATGGTTGTGTCTCCAGCCAAAGGTATATGCAAGCTTTTGCACTGCTGGTAAATTTGACAGAAGTCTGAATCTACTTATTTCAAAACATAATCGATTGTCAGCAAATGCTTTTTGCTATGATTAGTGCAATTTAAAAATTGCCTAGATTTGGTTTCCTGCCCGAAGTAACCACTGCTTGCTCTCTTCTGGACTTACTTCGTGTCAAATCTGGTGAAGACTCCTTCCACAGAAACACTTGTCAGAAATATTAAGTCAAATTGCTAGAAAAATATTTGCAGTTAGAATTCAACTTCAAAGACCAGTTCAAAGACTTCTGGTAAAAAAAAACAAAACAAAAAAAACGTATGAGAATGAGAAATAAACCTCTGGAGTTTTATACTGACGTCTGTGTTAGTCAAAGCCTGAAATACAGCTGATCTTTAAGCTTTAACTGCACTTTCAAATTTACAAATAGTTTCAGCAATGACAGTACAAATCAGAAATAGAAGACTCATTTGAATTTTTAGAAGTATCCTATTTCCAATGTATAATAACTTCTGAATATGAACTGTGACAGACAAAAAATATATTCATACCCAGAAATGTGAGTACTACAATTGTATTGTAAATTAATAAAATACATAGCAGAAACAATAATATACAAGAATTTTACATTAAATTGCTAGGCATTTTAAGAAATGATTTTATTTACATTTGCAGAGACATTACAATCCAAAGTTGTACTAGAAATTTATACAAAGCAGGATAAAATATAAAGGTTATTTAAATACAGGAAAAGATCATATAAACACTAAGACATTCTGAAATGAAAACAAAATTTCTCCTTCAGCACATCTAGTTATCTTAAATCAAAATCTGGTTTTCATAATTAAAACTGCAAACAGGTAAGACACCTGTTTGTTACTTATGAACCATAAAATAATGAATTTATAAAACTCTCTGAAGAGTCAAAAGGAAGTAAAACTTGTACCTGTAAGGAAAGGTTGGTATTTCTGAACTGCTTACTCAAAGGATCCAATTCCCCAGATTGCATGAGTCATTCAGAACAGCAGCATTATTTCACTTCGTTAAAAAGTATTGAAGAAAGTCATTCAACATATTACACAATTTTTCATTTTCCTTTTTATGAATGAGCATCATTTTTACCAATGAGAATCCACACAATACACAATGACTTACACAGTACTGAGTTCTGCTTAATTTACTTATAAAAATCAGTAAAAAAATAATTCCAAATTTCAAGTAACATAGGCAGTTGGAATAAATTATACAGAATAATAGTTAGATTGAAAGATAGTGCTAGTGACTTATGCTTAGACTGGAGGCAAGAGAGTTACTCCTCAACAATCCCAAATTCAGCAGAATTGAACTGAGGTTTATACAGAGGAAGGTGTGATCTGGATTTGTAGTCCTGTGCAACTCTTGGATCATTTGGTGAAGAGCAAACATTTCAAACATCTTCTTATTGCTTCTGCAAAAGATTTTAAATAAAAAAATTGTCAACTGAAAATTGAGAGGTTTCATCTAAAGATGCCATAGAAAATGATTTTTAATGAAGAAAAATGTACATTATATTGGCAGTTTCATATAATTCTATGTAACATGTAATGTTTCCAAATATAAGGTTGTCAATGTATCATGAGAAAAAGCTGTGTAAAATTTACCAAAAATTGTAATTTCTCTGGAGTAAGTGGTATGCACACATACTGTAATGAAAGCTCAAGGAAAGACTGTAACAAGGTTTTTCACTCATGTGAAATAGGATTCCAGAGACAATAAAAAAAAAATTTAAAAAATCAAAATAATTAGGATAATAATAATTAGGATTTCTGAGCCAATTTTGCTTTTACTGTATTTCCAATGTCAAACTGTTATTTAGAGTAATTACTTTACAGGAAAATCTTTTTTCCCCTAGAGTTCCATTTTGTTTGTTATAAAAAATGAAAACCTCAGTTTTTTCAACTGCCTTAAGTCTAATGCAAAAATTACTCAGTTTAGATACCCACTTTCATAAATTAAACAACCCCATTAAGCAAAGCACCAATGGAGCTCAGGCACATTACTTCTGAGATGATTACCTCATAATTTATTATTTAATTAAATTATGATCATAGTTAATTATTGGTTTATTGTTACAATAAAACAATAGAAAGCAATGGGAACATATTTTAAAAATAGGAATATTCTCAAAAGGGCTTAAATGGCTCAAACCTTGAAATTTTGTTTTTGAAAGAAATAAAACCTGATGAAACTTGAACGCAATTCACAGATGAGACTAAATTTTCAGAGGAGATTGCTACCAAATACCTGAGTAAAACTGAAGCTCAGAGATTCTCTAAGAATTCCAAGCATTTTTGTCATCTGCAGACATAAGGAATAATTCCTCTTTAGGTTAGGTTGTGGGTTTTTTCTAGTCTGTATTCTGCAAATTGAACTAGATTTATACACTAATTGAGAGTCTTGTCTTAAACCTCTGTGACAGAAACAGTTTAAATTTAACTGCTAACATTAAAAGTCCAGCATTGTATATGGTGGAGTGAATAAAGAGTGAAACAGATGATTTTTTGAAAAGGAAAAATATAAAGGTCCCCAAGTTTACTGATCTAATAATAAATAACAGAGCAGTGTTAATAAAGGATTACTTTATTCTGGAGAGCTTTTGCAGTATAACACAGAGCTTTTCCAAAACTGGAACATCTAGCTTAGAACTTCGAAGCAATACAGAGCAAGTCTGGAAGAAGGATTCATTACTGCAGGCTTCCAGGAAAGGCTGTAAGGAACCTGTAAAAAGGAAATAATTTAAAAACTGCATCACAGAGTTCAGTGCAGGGAAAAATACAACATCCCTTTAGAGGGCTTTAAATGCTTCATGTTGTGCAATGAACACAACACAATGTAGAACAATTAAATAATGCAGTTTATGCTGAGCATGTGATGCCAAACTCAGGTAAAACTAGCAACTGAAAAAATGCAAGCTCAAGAGAGTTCTGACACTACTGATCCTTGTATTAAAATAAGGTCTATTCTTTTGAGAACAAAGGAAAATAGGAAACAGAACAATTTTAAACTCAAAAATTCTTATATTGAACATGTTTATTCAATGCTCAATTATCATGGTTCTTTCCTTTTGATCATGTGAGAGGAACATTAAGCCATGCAAAAAGAGTCAGTGTCATGGTTTAGGAATGGTACTCTCCAACTGAGTGCTTCCATTGAGACTATCTAAACCACGCTGTCACTGAGATAAGAACATTTTACTGGAAACAGCAATGAGATAAGAAAACAAACAGTTAACAGCAACAGTATTAATAACAAAACTGTGCAAAGGAGAGAGAATGGTTCACATGCAAAAAATGCTCACTGTGGAGCTCGACTCAACCTGACCTGTTCCCTTTTTATGTCATTCCTGGTGCTCATATTACAGATTAATTTACAGAAAAAAGCATTGAAAAAATAAATAATAATCTGTTTTTTCTTAAAATTCATTGTTGTCGTTAATGCTGGCAATCTCAGCAATCACACGAGACAGGGTTTCGGCCAGGAAGCCATTTAATGAGAGAACTTACAGCTTTTTATACTTTTTAGAAACTACCATGTTACATCTTTATTGGTCCACACAATTGTTTTTGACTAACTTATTGGATGAGTTGAAGCATTAGCTCATCTGTCTTTATTTTGAGAACCTGCGCTATTATTTTGATACTGGACAAAGCTGTTGATCAGAAAAGCATGAGAAAGGCTCTGCAAAAACAGCACCTGCTTGATAAAAGAAAATCTCTTGTTATTGTGCAAGAAATTTAGGCCACTTTAGCTTGTGCGAAGCTACAGATGTATTTTGAAAAAGTTCTAGCCATATTTTGAGAAACTAGGATATTGTTTACTTTTGCTTTTGCTGTTCTTCTGACAGAAATTTTCCAGGCTGACTTCAAGCTTTACCAGAGAGACAGAATTACTTATGCTAACTTTAAAACTCTCAAAAATTAGGCGCAAAAGCCCCTGGCTTTCAAAACCTACCACAACAATTCATAGTATTTTGTATATCATAGGGCATTTGCATTAGTAGAATACACATGTGAGGAAAATATTTTAATGCTTACATAATATTAGAATAATTAATGTGTTCTACTTAATAAGAAATTGTAATTTGCAAATTAAAACATAAACCAATAAATATAGACAAAAAATATTCTCTGCATATATGCTGAGTACTCTAATTTATAAATAGGATGTCAAGATGTTTTTATCAGTACAAAGAGGACTAGGTATGTGTTTCGGTCAAAATTTTCCTTGTCCTTGTCCAAGGACATACAGTTTATTAAATACAACAAGTAGCCTTGGAGTGAATTCAAGGTTTTAAGTTATTTCAGGAGGTTTACTGGGACAAAACCAGAAGAAACTCTATAGAAAACTGTATAGGGCTTAAAAAAAAATCAACTTGGTATTTAAAGTCATCCTGAGAGCCTAAAAAACATAATTTTTTCAGAGTTGGGCATTTATACTGAATATTCAATAAGGATTCAGTAATTCCTATTCCAACAAATGACCAAGAGCCAACTTCCTGATATACTATACAGTGAACTCACGAAACTTGTGCCCTTTGCTGGTTTACACCCACAAATGAAGAGACTGAGAAACAGCAAATGCCTTTAGCACAGATCAGAGAAATTACGGCCATGTGTAATCTTTCCCTTCTTTTCAGTAGAGGTGCTTTTGGCAAATTGATTTAAAATGCTGGATTCAACAGGTAGAATCCACAAAATATGTAACAGAATAAGTGGATGGAAACCATACAGATGCAGGATATTTACAGAGTTTGGTAGCAAGAGGCCAACCTTGCAGCAATAAAAAGCAAGATGACAACTGATACACTATGAATTCTGGAAAAGGGAGGCAGATGTTTTGTGGTTTGTATAGCTGAAATGTCCTCTGTTCTTTACCCTAAGCAAAGCAAAACAATAATTATTCAAAGAGATATATGTTACTGAGGCAATAAATCATCATAAATTAATCGGGGTTTATGTTTACATCTACTTCCATGTTTCTTGCATTCCTTCTACCATGTTCAATCCACCAATGCATAATGTCCTCTCTCTTTTAGTACTATTTCCAGTTACAATTTGCTGCCTCAAAATTGTAACAGCAATAAATATAAAACCTGAATGAAAGTAAATGGTACAAGTGAGCACGAGTAAGTAAAAGATATACCACAAAAAGTTACATAAAGACACTATTTCTTGCTTTATTTTAGCCTATAATCTTCAAGGCATACCACTTTTAACATTTCCTTTAATATTTCTGTGCTTTTGCTGCAGAAGATACTCTTTTTCAGACGCTGTCACACACAAAACCTGAGGGCTATCTGTCAACTACAGCAAATACAAAATCCTTAGATGAGTTCACTACATGTGCTACACTCAGTGATACATGACTGTCATACACTCAAGATTCAGTGCTGTTTATTGAGTCATTGCTCTGTGACAGAACTTTGAGGTTATTAAGTACATACAGCAGTGTCTTAAACCTGGAAAAATAATTAACCCAGAAATCACTTCTAGTGTGGTGGTGTAATGCCCTAGAGAGTCTAACTTGTTAAAATCCATGAGAAAAGGTGACAAGACTAAGACAGCAAACAAGCCAAGCCAAATGAAACAATCTACCATCTTAAGAGTACTTGCTGGCAAAATATTTCTGTCATTTAAGAGTGTTTGAATTTCTATACAGATAGCAAAAAAAGGTAACTTTCTCTAAAGCAAGAAACATCTAGGACTGCAAATTATGTAGTCCGTAACTTTACAGAAATTCTATAGAAATACACCTTTATAGAAATTCTAAAATTTGCTAGAGATCCCACAAATGACTGCCTATTCCTAAGAAAAAGAAATGGTCCTACTGAGCCGTACCACTGATGAAGTCTGTTTTAACAATGAAAACTTGACACAGTATCTCTTACTTGCCAAAGATGCATATCAGAAAGTTAAGAAAAGTATAAATAAATGTGTGAGAATATTGACATTCCAGAAGTAAATTGAGAAGAAAGGTTTTTCTTTTTTCTATTGCCTATTAAAACAGCAAATGTCTTTACAAAACTCTCATTTAGCGTAACTTCTGACTCAGCTGAAATGATTCACGAGATCTGAAGGTAACAAAGACTGCTTGGATGAATAGGGCAATTCTACTGTTTATTCCCATAAACATCCTTAAATAGCCTTAAAATGCTTTTAATTGCTTTCCTGTAGGGTAAACAAATTCAGACAACTTAGACATTTCTTTGCTGCCTTGTTCTTAGTAGTACTGTACACATATCACATTAAAAAAGACAAAAAAAATTTTTAAAAAATTAAAAAAATATACTCCAAGAATGTTTTGACCGTGAAGTTTACAAATGACTGTAAAAGATAGCATTACTCTTAAGACAGAGGATTTTTCCCGTAAGAAAGAAGACCTAAAGTGGAAATAATTTCTGAAAGTTCACAAAATTCAATCAAGTGAAAGCAAACGGATAAAAGCACATGCTTAAACGGACTTTCTGTATACTGCTTATATACTCCAGATGAACTTTTGTACAATATATTCTAAGTAATCAGAAAATGAACAAAAGTCATTTAAATGCTTCTCTAACTGATTAACTAAAGAATGTAAGTGACACCTTTTTAAATATTTTGGTGGCTTAGATCTGCATAGATTTTGCTTTTACTTAACTATTTTAGAAAAGCTAAATTGGAATTCATGCCGACAGGATCTGGTCACAATTTAAAATAATCTGCAAAAGCCTCCACTCCTATCCTTAAAAAATTGCACCGTGTTGTAGTTGCATTAACTTAGCCTGATTGGTAGACTGAAACAAACAATGAACAATTTATCACTGTTGACAGAATCCATCTGAAATTTACCCTTGAAGAAATCAATCACTCACAGCATAAAATCTCACCAGCTACACTTATCCAGAAAATTCTCTTTTATACCTAAAGTTATGTCACTTCAGAAAACGAAAGTGACAACTCCGAGTTCACGTTTTAACAAATTAATGATTAATTTTGTCTCATGTCTAGTTGTGTGAGGATCTGCTGGGAGAAAGGAGACCACATGACAGCAATGCAAGTGAATGAAGGAGCACTATCTACTAGTGTGGAAAAGTTAACTAAAACAAAAGTTAACTATGCATCACAGCAGAAGCACTTCAAAGGAAACAGCAGTATCACTTGTTTGTAACCAACTGTCTATAACACAATCACCTGCAAGATTTGAACCATTCGCTGAATTTAGCATTTTCTCCTGTAATCAGTAGCCAGGACTATTAAGCCAGTGCCTAAAGCACAAGGTAGGTGCTCACACAGGTGACACGGAGTTAACAGAGCCCAAGTGGAAACTTCAGCTGGTCACCCAGTAAGTGTTGACCTCAGTATGATCTGAACTGCTCTTTGGTTTCCAAGCAGGTGAAAGACACTCATGCAGACATGAGACAGAAGGTATAGGAGACCAGTATCATTCTCAAATGGCAACTGGAGGTTACATCCAGAATAAAAATTGTAATAGAAAAGGTTAAAAAATTAGCAGGTATACTTATGCCACAAGTGGTGCTTGGAATGAAAAGAAGCTTACAAGGAAAACAAAAAAGGTCAGAAAAGAAAGCTATGCCTTGGAGGTCAGAAACTGTAAAAAAACCCAGCAGGAAAAGTCAAGTACATTCAGACCTCCTTAAGGAAAAAAAGTTCTCCCAGTCATTTAAGTAAAAATAGAACAAAAAAGAGGTAGTGAAGTCATCTCATGCCAATGTTTGAGGGATGGTGTGCTAGTGTGAGGTCCTTAGGTCTGGAGGTCTTCGAAATTAGGGTTTCTCGACAAAAAATGGTGACAAGATCAAGAGCTTATCTGAAGTACATATCTGTGTGCTAAAACTGTAAACTGTTTATTAAAAAAATGCAAGTTTAGTAAACAGGAGCAAACAAGATCCTAGCTGAATAAACTTTAATGTTCTAAAGATTTCATAATTTAAATTGATTTGAAAAGAGATATGTATACCCAAATACTGATATAAGCAATGCCCTTTTACATCAAACACTTAATAAAGTTAGCATTCACATCCTCCTTCGAAATTGTATGCTGCTTAAGAACTATAGTATGACCCTAAATGAACAGTGAAGCTTTAGTTATGAAGTGCTACTTGGCTGTACATAAATTTTATATTTAATGGTTCCTTCTTTAACTTACTTGGGAGACTACAGGGGTCTAAAATTCAGAATAGCTAAGCATTACACAGCTGTTACCAGAATAAGGAGAAAATAATGACACGGACATTATTTCTTGTTAGAGATAAGGCTACTTCATACTAAATGGATTTCATCAAAATCAAAATCTTCAAACTAAGCTTGCAATTAATTAACAAAAATGTGTACAAAATTTTGGTGTATTTGCTTGCTTTCAGTATATACAGGTTGGTCCTAACATTATCTAGGCTGCATTTAACAGAGTTAGAGATACTTATCTGTGGTTAAAATATTAAGCTAAAACACCTATTAATCCAACATAATTATTCACTGTTTTCAGAAGAATGAATAAAAATTACAAAGGTAAGACAGGATAATAGAGGAAGGATTTCCCTTTAAATGGTTTGTATTTCAATGTTCCTCCCACATAAGCTGTAAATCATTTCTTTCACTATAGCTTTAAACATAATTCCTCAGGATAATTTTCACATCTGCCCTTCATGCAGGTAAGGGGGAATCCTACCATAGTATGGTATTCACAACCTTTACATTTTTACCCTTTCAGTACTTCAGAATAAGCTCATTTGAAAAGTTTTAATCCTGCAAAGTTACCAGTGAAGATAATATGCTGGGAAAAGTTAAATTTTAACCTGTTTAAGCATACAGGCATTTTTTACTCCATGCATTCACTGCTTGTGAAGTCTCAAAAAGCTAAGACTCAAGAGAAAACAGGAAGAAGCAGATTTGAGTTTCCTGGACAGATTCCGACCATCAGCATTTTAGAAGTACCTGTAGAACACTGCACATTGTAGAATACCTAGCATTCCAACACAAAGGAAAAGAGAGAGTGTCCATATAGGTAGTCCACATAAAAAGGTTCAGTTTACAAGTAAATAAGCTTCTTACTATGGAGACAATCCTTTTATCATCACTGGCTTGATTAACTTCCCTATGAGATGAATACATCTTGACACATATTTGGTTATCTATGACCATAACATTTTCTTTTAAAAAATATAAAATTAGAAGTTTCAGTGACTGTATAACTACAGCTCACTTTTGCAGTGATGTCAATATGGTTAAGAAAACACATTTAAGCACAACTGGAATGTTCCTTAACTTACAGTAAATATGAGAGAATCATTTTAAGATTATTTTTTTTGAATATGCACTCATCTCAATTTGTGAGTAAATAACACACTAATGCAAAACATACTCTCTGCAAACAGAAATAAACCTGAAGACAAAGTAAGTCTGTAATGCCCAAAAAGCAGGTAAGTTTTGATTTAATTGAATGACCGTAAGGCTGGGAAAGGGGAATTTACTAATCCACATGACAAATGTCAGTTATCACTGGAGGAGGAATTTAAGACATATAATGCCTTTATGTAAAAGCACAAAGGGTGGAACTAAGGCAGGCAGCTTTCTGCTTACAGCAGATTTCATACCAAGCACGAATCAGACTACAGGTAACAATGATGTTTTTGATAGCTGACTATAAACTCACTATATCCCTTGAAACCCCTTTAACTGATTCACAAAAAAAACCCACAGTAAGCTGCAGGAGCAGTGAGAAGGTAGGAAGAACAATATCCAACAAGACTGCATATGAGAAGTATTCAACTACAGGGTGATTTAACACTAATGATGTGATGCTCTTGAACACCCACAGAACAAATTTTCTTGATGAGGTCATGCTACTTATTACTAGATTGTTTCCAGAAAATGTTTCATGTCTGGCATACAGGAATTCTCTTGAAGAGTGTGTTGCAACTACTGTCCTAGAAACAAGATCTGTGAAAAAAGAAATTTGTAGTCTTAGGGAGGGAACTTTGAGATAAAAAGATGCCTTGAAAGCCACTGGTTCATACTATAACAATCCAGATGGATAAAAGTAAATATTAATTATTAAACCTTAATTTTAATAGTAATTTAAATGGGAAATGGCAAGAGCTTTGTTAAGTGATAAATACAATATATCCCATTTGACTAAACTGAAACATCAGTATGCAGCAGTTAATACACTTTGCTCCAAAAGCACACAGAGCACTGCAATTGTAGAAATCTATCACCAAGCAGATTTAGAATTTATCTAAATCTAAACCTTCTATGACAATGCTATCAGAGATGATTTGAGCCTTAGTTCTGTCTTCAGAAGGGTTCATAGATTAGAGATGGGACTAAAAACCAAACATCATGGCCTGGTAGCTACAGTAAAAATATAACTAAAGTTCTGCTTTGGTGCTGTATTCACATGTATCAGCTATTGGAAAGCACATTTAAAAGAGAAGACTGAACAGGTTGAAATGTCTATAATGGTGCATAAATTGGTACATTTTTAGATAAAAATATTAACAGAATGTATTAAGAAAAGAGATAAAGTAACTCTGTGTAGCTGGTTTTCTACCATCAGGCTCACAACAAGCTGTTAACTCTTGCAACTGTGGACTTCAGAAGCAACCTATTACTTCCACTGAAGACAGCTGACTAACCAATTAAACGTCAAAGTGGGCCACTGAGCACCCCTGAAGAAAAAGAATCTCTCCATCATGTATAGAACATGAAACATAACAGAAAGTATTTAATATTACATTATTTATCCTAACAATTACCGACAACTTCATTTCAGCTACTTAAGTTTCTAGCATAGGTTAAATGAAGCAATTTGCTAACAGAATGCAAATGGTTATTTAAGGACTCACTCGGTTGCAAAGTTTCTTTTCTCAACAGTAAAAGTAGTGAACAGAATCCACAGAAGTACTGGAATATATGGAAAAAAACCCAACAGTATCAGAGCATGAAAAAAACTGAAGTTCTCTGGACACAAAGTAAACTGTCTGAAATTACCGCGTAACATCTTTAGCAGACTCTCACTCTTACGCCCTGAGGAGCTGGCCGAAACTAACCTCCACTTTTTTTCGGCCATGACATTTAAAAGTCAGCCTTGTTCCAACTACAAATGTTTTTGTATATTAAAAGAACAGTGATCAAGCTTTCTCAGAGAAGCAAATCACTCTGGAGTTAATTATTCCTCCACCTCTGTCTGCTGATCTTCCTCTTCCTTGTGAAAAAAGATCTAAGAGAAGAAGGCAACAATCAGAACTGTGCAAGATACTGTGTATGAATGTACATCCTGAGCTGGCCAAGACCGCTGAACGTGTGATAATAATGAAGTCTTGAGCAGACAGAGAAAAAACGTACTGAGGAATGTTAGCTTCCAGTCCTCCGCCACTTCCCATTGAAATGGTGGTGTTGGGCCTCTCCCAGATTCTTGATGTGAAACTCCTGAACAGAGATGGAGATGGAAGTCAAGAAAGCTTGTGTGCCAGTAAGACACACAGCAGTAAGAATACTAATTTTAATTTGCCACTAAGATCTTGTTCATAAATTAGAAAAAAGATGGTACTAATTCCTCAACTGTTGCATTTGACATCATGTTTTCAGTAAGTAAATGTCTTATCAGCACTGTCAATATTGTACAAACTTGCAATGTAGACTTGGATTTTGGACCCATTGTACCAGACACACTATGAAGCCAAAAGCAATGATACTGATCTAAAATCTCAGAATGTGCATTCCAAACCCCAATCTGATTGCACAGTACTGCAGACTCTCTTGTTCTAATGTCTATCAACAGAAATATCCATCTTACACTAGCAAGTACCTTCTTCACATCCAGGTTAAGTAATTTTTCTTAATATACGAGGGAAACTTAGGCTTTATCTCCAGAACATGAGGAAGGCAATCCCTTACATGGGAGAGAATCCACATAAAGACCTCAGACAGGCCTTAACATAGTAGTTATGTCACATCTCATTAACATTTTTCAGCCTGAACAACTAAAATTTGAATTTGTAAAATACTTCATGAACTAGTTAAAACTTAAAACCTAAGTTATAGAAATTAATATGCAGGAAAAAAACTCACTGGCTTTTTTCCCAACTTAACTTCTAATCACGTCATCTCTAAAGGTATCATTTTTGAGCAAAACTATTGCAACACTCCTACAGAGCCAGAAAACCATTGCAGGAGGTTGAAAGAATGCCTAGGATGGCATACATTACAGAAAAAATAAAAGCCTAGGCTTTGCCTCCTGTTGGCCAGATGCTGTCTTTTCAGATAATATGATTCTGTATTTCAGTATATGGCCAGCTACCTATGACTTCATATTTAAGGCTGCAAGCTAATACAGCTTTAAAACTCTAAGCATATTGTGAGCATAAACTCCTGTATTACTCTAACACAGAGAGTCCTTTGAATATTCACTGCTACCTTCTATAGTTTGTCTTTTAATGACTTTTTAATAGGAAACTTAGAAAAGAATGAGAACACAGTTTCTCATCAATAATCCTTCTTCTCATAATTAACAACTTCTTGCAAAACATCAACTATGTATTGGAAAAAAGCAGAACACGTCTGTAAGTTGTGTATTGGCAATTTATTCTATTGAAGAGAAAGGTTCTGCATAAGGCTTTATACCCAGTTGCCAAGAAATAATTCTCAATCAAATGTCAGTTCCATTAAACAGTATTCTTCCTTCTCTGATTTCACATGCATACAACTTCTCTGAGAAGCAACAAAGCAAAATTTGAATCTCTCACAATGTATCCTCATTATTCTTCAAACTGCTGGCAACTAGTGTATCAGAATGACTACTGACAGGTAACAGAACATGTACAGTTATGGACATTACCCAAAGTAATACCAGACACCATCCACCTTTCTTAAGTTGTTACCCTTGTGCATTCAATTAATTCTTTCCCAGTCACTTCACCAATCACGGTTATGACTGTTAGGAAGAATACTTTCAGTGTAAGACTGCACTAACTATATGGCCAGAAAAAGAGTGTGCAAGGAAAAACAGAACTTTAGTGAAATTTTTTTCCAATTGCCTGGCTACAAAATTGCTTTTTGCTCCACGTTATACCATCCCACATCAAATATGCTTTCTATTTTAACCGGTACATTGCACGGTAATAAAATACTTCCAAAATAATACACATTCAAAAACTGCAGCAGCCCCTCCCACTTTTCTGTTCTAAAATGCGGTTAGTGATTATTATCTTTAAAAAAAGCACTCACAAACTCTATTCAGTATGGTACTGGAATGCCCCTCTACATTCATGTTTATCCAGTTGGTTATCAACTGACCCTTAGCGTGTATCACTTGGAAAAATGCTGTGACAAATAAGATTATTAATGCTTTTCCAGGGCCAAAGCACAGTAAAATTCAGCAAAACATAACAACCTCTTCTAGAAATGCTATTTCCAATTATTAAAAACTGAAAAATTATTGGGCATGAGGTGTTCATTCAAACTAGGAAAAGAATTTTAAAATAGCCTATTTTTTACCTCCACCTTCTGGCAGGTTTGAGTGACTTGGCTTCCCTGGCACAGCCTGACTTCAAAGAAAAATATCAGCAAGGTAATACAGTGGAATAAACCGAAATGCCAAACCAAAAATAGCAACAAAAAATTCACAGCAATAAATAAGAAAGCAACCAGGACAAAATATGAAACATAGATGCTGAAAGGGAGAAGAAAACACAAGGTGACTCAGAAAGACAATTCAGAAATGTAGTTTATGTCTCTAATGAATGTACATAATAAAAATGAATCCTAATACTACATTAGATTATTTATAGTTAGGAATCATGCTGGGTTTACTTTATATTTACAATCTTTTTTTAAAATTTTTTTTTTTTTTAGATTACCGAAATTTACCAGATTCCATGGTCATCTGAAGTAATCCATCAAGAGCACTGGAAAGCAGACCTCTACTGGATACTTTTAAGTGACTTAATACAACAGGCATACATTGGTATTCCAAAAATAAGGCCTTCCCTTCATCTGTCTTCAAGTCAATGCGAAGGGAATCAAATGCTTGAGCCAGGTAATCCACTGAAAGATATCAGAATACAGGCAATAAAACTTCTACAATCATTGTTTCATTAAACAATGTGAAAAACTATCTGACAGTTTCCATTGCAGATATATACCTAAATGGTGAAAATATTACTTTTTATTTGAAGACATACCCTGGTTTTATTTCTTAACAATTAGTTGTGAGTGGTGAAAAACCTACCTACAACTCACAAGATTATGAAAAATATACTTAAATTTGTGAAGTCCTGCAAATATTTTGCTTAAGAGGAAAGAAAATACAAGCTTGCAGAGTTTGAGACAGTGCTTTCAATGTCTAGGAAACCTCTATTAAAAGAGTCAACTGCTGATGTGTCTGAGTAAGAGCAATTGCTTTCATGAGAGCAGCTATTTTCATTCCTTCTATAAAAATCTGTAGTTTCAGAGCATACATTTTATATTCTCATCCATTGTGGAGTGCATGGAATTATACTAAGAATGTAGATTAAGTGCACCAATCTAATTTCTTAATCTCCTGATGTCAAACTTTCCTCAGTATCTCGGAATTGCATTGATCATCTGAAGCACATAAAATTAAGTAGAATGAAATGATTGATCCTGCTGCAAAAGTTTAACTATGGTGCCATCTGCTGGATACTGACATTTTGAAGGAAAGAGGATACATATTCAAACCAAATGTACTACTTTATCACAAGATCACTAGTGCCATGTGGGCAGAGTGATCAAAATTCATACGCAGTGATATCTGACATACATTTAACATCAGATCATATTTTCCATGTTACAGAAGCCAGAAGTAAAAAGAAATTAAATTGATGAGAAGTTAAACTGATTCATTCCAATCAAGATTGTTCATCTGCTTAGGGTAAATCAGTCTCTGCAATGATTAGTTTTTGTATTGCAATTCTTCTTGCATTGCTTTTGTCAAACATTTCTAGAAATGTGAGTCTCAATTTAAGAATAATCACCATGCTTCACCAAAATATCTTGACTAAAAGAGTTCGCTCCAACAGGTGAAATACTGTGTTAGTTCATTAATGATGAACATCCACCATGTTTAAATCCTGTGTCTAGTGTAAATACTCTCAAAATAAATACTGCACAGGTAATTAAGCATGAAGACAAACTAATCTGCTTAACCATCTAATCCAGAAGCACAATTTCCATGAACAGGAACACTTCGTTATCTATGCATTCAAATCTTTGGCATCCTGATTTAGTGTCAATCAGGGAGCCACAGACTGCAGCAGTTTTGTGATACAGAACTCTGCTGTCTAAGATACGGCCTAAAACTCATATTTCATGCAAGAGACTAAAAAAAAATCAGATGCTAAAGTAGGCATCTGATTTGGACATTCTGACATGGTTTTTCAGGAGTACCTTGAAAATTAACATCTCTGAAACTTGTCTCAATCTCTTTGTGTTATAAGCAGAGAGTAAAGACCATTCTGAGAATAAAAGGTAGCAAAAAAAAATCATGGAATAATTTAGGTTGGAACCTAGTCCAACTTCCTGCCCAAAGCAGGACCATCTCTGAGGTTAGATTACATTGCTCAATTGAACAATTACTTGCTATAATCTGTGCTTTCAAAATGGCTTTGAAAAGGAAAAATAAGTGGTTAATATAATGAAGAGTTGGAAAAGAGTTATAGATATATTCATTCTTATGCTATCCCTGTAAAACTTATTCTTGCAGAAAATCCCAGTTATGCAGCACAACAGTACTGCTAATTGCTGCAGGTGCAGCAATCCCATTTTACACATGCTCTAAATGGTATATAATTACTTTTCTTACATGAAAAGGATCTGCAACACCTCGTTACCTATTTCTCATGGAGACAGAAAAGACTTCAGAACTGAAAGGCAGCGGTTAACAAATCAGCTGAGAGAACACTTACACTAGTCTCTGAGTTATATTTTCCACCTTTTCTCACGCTGTCCAGCCACAATCTGATTTGTGTAATCTTGTAGTGTCTACTTTGAAAGTTTTACCTTTTTCCTCTCCCATTAGGCAGGGAAGACCTCCTCTAATTCTTTGCCAACACTAAACTGTATAGGTTTTAAGTAAAGAATTCTACTCGACTGTTATACATATCTGCCAGTGTGAAAGGTGGAAGGATTCTGGGAACAAAGGAAACAGAAAAACCCTCATACTGAAAGGAAAGTCACTCACCTTGTGATGCCCCACTACACAACTCAGCTTGAAAATAAGTAGCAATTACATTGCACTTAGAATTCAGAAGGGACCTATCAAATCTGCTGCTTTTGTGCTGATGGAGTCCTTTTGCACAGGTTCATAGCAAGCACTGAAGCCATTACTGAATTAAAACACTAAGTCAAAGAGAAAGCTAATAACAGAAGTCAATACACAAAACACCTGTGTCCGGTGTGACCAGGTGAATGATCTGCTCTGCATGGTGGCAGAACTTAAGGAGGAAGTAGAAAGGCTTCGAACCATTCGGGATTGTGAAAGAGAGATTGACTGGTGGAGTCATGCTCTCTCCCCTCTTAATAATAATTCCGAGGAGTCAGAGTCCGGTGCTACTCAGCTCTCTTCAGCCCAGATTGATGGGGAGGACTGGGTAAAGG